>CANTAL010000240.1:0-368809 GCA_947650365.1 Chamaelirium japonicum
AATGGATCATAAGAATGAATTAGAAGGGATCATACAAATGAATTAGAAAGGATACATTCGTGCGAATGAGTTAGAATGGATCGTAGGAATGAATTAGAATGGATCGTACGAATGAATTAGAATGGTTACATTCGTGCGAATGAATTAGAATGGATCGTACGAATGGTTTAGAATGGTGATACGAATGGATTAGAATGGATCGTACGAATAAATTAGAATGGATCGTACAAATGAATTAGAAAGGTTACATTTGTGAGAATGAATTAGAATGGATCGTACGAATGAATTAGAATGGATCATACGAATGAATTAGAATGGATGGTACGAATGAATTAGAATGGATCGTGCGAATGAATTAGAATCGATCGTATGAATGAATTAGAATGGATCGTACGGATCGTACGAATGAATTAGAATGGATCATGCGAAAGAATTTGAATGGATCGTACGAATAAATAAGAATGGATCGTACGAATGAATTAGAATGGATCATACGAATGTATCCATTCTATTTCATTCGTATGATCCATTCAAATTCGTTCGTACGATCCATTCTAATTCGTTCGTACAATCCATTCTAATTCATTCGTATGATCCATTCTAATTCATTCGTACGATCCATTCTAATCGATTCGTACAATCCATTCTAAACCATTCGTACGATCCATTCTAATTCATTCGCACGAATGTAACCATTCTAATTCATTTTTACGATCCATTCTAATTCATTCCTATCATCCATTCTAATTCATTAGCACGAATGTATCCATTCTAATTCATTTGCACGATCCATTCTAATTCATTCCTATGATCCATTCTAATTCATTCATACGATCCTTTCTAATTCATTCGCTCGAATGTATCCATTCTAATTCATTCGTACGATCCATTCTAATTCGTTCGTAAGATCTAATTCATTCGTACGATCCATTCTAATTCATTCGTAGGATGCATTCTAATTCATTCGCACAAAGGTATCCATTCTAATTCATTCGTACGATCCATTCTAATTCATTCGCACAAATGTATCCATTCTAATTCATTCGTTCGATCCATTCTAATTCATTCGCATAAATATATCCATTCTAATTCATTCGTACGATCCATTCTAATTTATTCGTATGATCCATTCTAATTCATTCGCACAAATATATCCATTCTAATTCATTCGTACAATCCATTCTAATTCATTTGCATGATCCATTCTAATTCATTCGTACGATCCATTCTAATTCATTCGTACGATCCATTCTAATCCATTCGTACGATCCATTCTAATTCATTCGTACGATCCATTCTAATTCATTCTCACAAATGTAACCTTTCTAATTCATTCGTACGATCCATTCTAATTCATTCGTACGATCCATTCTAATCCATTCGTACGATCCATTCTAATTCATTCGCACGAATGTAACCATTCTAATTCATTCGTACGATCCATTCTAATTCATTCGTATGATCCATTCTAATCCATTCACACGAATGTATCCATTCTAATTCATTTGCACGATCCATTCTAATTCATTCCTATGATCCATTCTAATTCATTCGAACAATCCATTCTAATTCATTTGCACGAATGTATCCATTCTAATTCATTCGTACGATCCATTCTAATCCATTCGTACGATCCATTCTAATCCATTCGTACGATCCATTCTAATTCATTCGTACGATCCATTCTAATTCATTCTCACAAATGTAACCTTTCTAATTCATTTGTACGATCCATTCTAATTCATTCGTACGATCCATTCTAATCCATTCGTACGATCCATTCTAATCCATTCTTACGATCCATTCTAATTCATTCGCACGAATGTAACCATTCTAATTCATTCGTACGGTCCATTCTAATTCATTCACACAATCTATTCAAATTCATTCGCACGAATGTATCAATTCTAATTAATTCGTACGATCCAATCTAATTCAAACGTAAGATCCATTCTAATTCATCGCACAAATGTATCTATTCTAATTAATTCGTACAATGCGTTCTAATCCATTCGTACTAATGAATTAGAATGGATCGTATGAATGAATTAGAATCGATCGTACGAATGAATTAGAATGGATCTTACAAATGAATTAGAAAGGTTACATTCGTGAGAATGAATTAGAATGGATCGTACGAATGAATTAGAATGGATCATGCGAATGAATTTGGATGGATTGTACGAATGAATTAGAATGGATCGAACGAATGGATTAGAATGAATCATACGAATGAATTAGAATTAATCGTAGGAATGAATTAGAATGGATCATACGAATGAATTAGAATGGATCGTGCAAATGAATTAGAATGGATCGTACGAACGAATTAGAATGGATCGTACGAACGAATTAGAATGGATCGTACGAACGAATTAGAATGGATCGTACAAACGAATTAGAATGGATCGTACGAATGAATTAGAATAAATACATTCGTGTGAATGAATTAGAATAGATTGTACGAATGAATTATAATGGATCGTACGAATGGATTAGAACGCATTGTATGAATGAATTAGATTGCATCGTACGATCTATTCTAATTCATTCGTACGATCCATTCTAATTCATTCGCACAAATGTATCCATTCTAATTTATTCGCTCGAATGTATCCATTTTAATTCATTCGTATGATCCATTCTAATTCATTCGTACGATCCATTCTAATTCATTCGTTCGATCGATTCTAATTCAATCGCACGATCCATTCTAATTCATTCGTACGATCCATTCTAATTCATTCGTATGATCCATTCTAATTTATTCGTTCAAATATATCCATTCTAATTCATTCGTACGATCCATTCTAATTCATTCGTACAAATGTATCTATTCTAATTCATTCGTACAATGCGTTCTAATCCATTCGTACGATCCATTCTAATCCATTAGTACGATCCATTCTAATTCATTCGTATGATCCATTGTAATTCATTCGTACGATCCATTCTAATTCATTTGCATGAATGTATCCATTCTAATTCATTCGCACGATCCATTCTAATTTATTCGTACGATCCATTCTAATTCATTCGTACGATCCATTCTAATTCATTCTCACAAATGTAACCTTTCTAATTTATTTGTACGATCCATTCTAATTCATTCGTACGATCCATTCTAATCCATTCGTACGATCCATTCTAATTCATTCGCACGAATGTATCCATTCTAATTCATTCGCACGATTCATTCTAATTGATTCGTACGATCCATTCTAATTCATTCGTACGATTCATCCTAATTCATTCGTACGATCCATTCTAATTCATTCCTACGATCCATTCTAATTCATTCGTACGATCCATTCTAATTTATTCATACGATCCATTCTAATTCATTCGCACGATCCATTCTAATTCGTACGATCCATTCTAATCCATTCGTACGATCCATTCTAATTCATTCGTACGAATCCATTCTAATTCATTCGTACGATCCATTCTAATTCATTCGCACGATCCATTCTAATTCATTCGTACGATCCATTCTAATTCATTCGCATGATCCATTCTAATTCATCTGATCCATTCTAATTCATTTGTACGATCCATTCTAATCCATTCGCACGATCCATTCTAATTCTTTCATATGATCCATTCTAATTCATTCGCACGAATGTATCCATTCTAGTTCATTCGTACGCTCTATTCTAATTCATTCGTACGCTCCATTCAAATTCATTCGCACGATCCATTCTAATTCATTCGTACGATCCATTATAATTCATTCGTACTATCTATTCTAATTCATTCGCACGAATGTAACCATTCTAATTCATTCGTACGAATGAATGCATTAGAATGGATCGTACGAACGCATTGTACGAATGAATTAGAATGGATACATTTGTACGAATGAATTAGAATGGATCGTGCGAATGAATTAGAATGGATACATTCGTGCGAATGAATCAGAATGGATCGGACGAATGAATTAGAATGGATCATGCGAATGAATTAGAATGGATCATGCGAATGAATTTGAATAGAGCGTACGAATGAATTGGAATTGATCGTACGAATGAATTAGAATGGATCGTACGAATGAATTAGAATGGATCCACCGAATGAATTAGAATGGATCGTACGAATGAATTAGAATGGATCGTGCGAATGATTCGTGCGAATGAATTAGAATGGATCGTGCGAATGAATTAGAATGGATCGTACGAATGAATTAGAATGGATATATTTGAACGAATAAATTAGAATGGATCATACGAATGAATTAGAATGGATCGTACGAATGCATTTGAATGGATCGCACGAATGAATTAGAATGGATACATTCGAGCGAATGAATTAGAATGGATCGTGCGATAAATTAGAATGGATCATACAAATGAATTAGAATGGATTCTAATCCATTCGTACGATCCATTCTAATCTATTCTAATTCATTCTCACAAATGTATCCATTTTAATTCATTCATACGATCCATTCTAATTCATTCGCACGATCCATTCAAATTCATTCGTACGATCCATTCTAATTCATTCGCACGATCCATTCTAATTCATTTGCACGATCCATTCTAATTCTTTCATATGATCCATTCTAATTCATTCACATGAATGTATCCATTCTAGTTCATTCGTACGCTCCATTCTAATTCATTCGTACGCTCCATTCAAATTCATTCGCATGATCCATTCTAATTCATTCGCACGATCCATTCTAATTCATTCGTCCGATCCATTCTAATTCATTCGCACGAATGTATCCATTCTAATTCATTCATACAAATGTATCCATTCTAATTGATTCGTACAATGCGTTCGTACGATCCATTCTAATGCATTCATTCGTACGAATGAATTAGAATGGTTACATTCGTGCGAAAGAATTAGAATAGATCGTACGAATGAATTAGAATGGATCGTATGAATGAATTAGAATGGATCGTATGAATGAATTAGAATGGATCGTGCGAATGAATTAGAATGGATCGTACAAATGAATTAGAATGGATTCGTACGAATGAATTAGAATGGATCATACGAATGGATTAGAATGGATCGTACGAATTAGAATGGATCGTATGAATGAATTAAAATGGATACATTCATACGACTGAATTAGAATGGATCGTGCGAATTAATTAGAATGGTTCGTACGAATGAATTTGAATGGATACATTTGTGCGAATGAATTAGAATGGATCGTACGAACAAATTAGACTAGATTGTACGAATAATTAGAATGGATACATTCATACGAATGAATTAGAATAGATCGTACGAATGGATTAGAATGGATCGTACGAATGGATTAGAATGGATCGTACGAATGAATTACAAAGGATACATTCGAGCGAATGAATTAGAATGAATCCATTCAAATTCATTCGCATGATCCATTCTAATTTATTCGTACGATCCATTCTAATTCATTCTCACGAATGTAACCTTTCTAATTCATTTGTATGATCCATTCTAATTCATTCACACGATCTATTCTAATTCATTCGTACGATCCATTCTAATCCATTCGTATGATCAATTCTAATTCATTCGCACGATCCATTCTAATTCATTCTCACGAATGTAACCTTTCTAATTCATTTGTATGATCCATTCTAATTCATTCGTACGATCCATTCTAATCCAATCGTACGATCCATTCTAATTCAACTCGTGCAATCCATTCAAATTCATTCGCACAAATGTATCCATTCTAATTCATTCGCACGAATGTATCCATTCTAATGCATTCGTACGATCCATTCTAATTTATTCGCACGATCCATTTTAGATCGGACGAATGAATTAGAATGGATCGTGCGAATGAATTAGAATAGATCGTGCGAATAAATTAGAAAGGTTACATTCGTGAGAATGAATTAGAATGGATCGTACAAATGAATTAGAATGGATCATGCGAATGAATTTGAATGGATCGTACAAATGAATAAGAATGTTTTGTGCGAATGAATTAGAATGGATCGTAGGAATGAATTAGAATATATCATACGAATGAATTAGAATGGATCGTGCGAATGAATTAGAATGGATTGTACGAATGAATTAGAATGGATACATTCATGCAAATGAATTAGAATGGATCGTACGAATTAATTAGAATGGATCATACGAATGGATTAGAATGGATCGTACGAATAAATTAGAATGGATCGTACAAATGAATTAGAAAGGTTACATTTGTGAGAATGAATTAGAATGGATCGTACGAATAGATTAGAATGGATCGTACGAATGATACGATCCATTCTAATTTATTCGTACGATCCATTCTAATCCATTCGTACGATCCATTATAATCCATTCGTACGAATGTATCCATTCTAATTAATTTGTACGATCCATTTAATTCATTTGTGCGAATGAATTAGAATGGATTAGAATGGATCGTACGAATGGATTAGAATGGATTGTGCAAATGAATTAGAATGGATACATTCATGC
The DNA here is from genome assembly GCA_947650365.1 of Chamaelirium japonicum. Lineage (NCBI taxonomy): Eukaryota > Viridiplantae > Streptophyta > Magnoliopsida > Liliales > Melanthiaceae > Chamaelirium > Chamaelirium japonicum. The sequence goes on from CANTAL010000240.1 coordinate 6,433, forward strand.
GAATGAATTAGAATGAATCGTACGAATGCATTAGAATGGATCGTACGAATGAATTACAATGGATACATTTGTGCGAATGAATTAGAATGGATCGTATGAATGAATTAGAATGGATCGTACGAATGAAATAGAATTGATCATATGAATGAATTAGAATGGATCATACGAATGAATTAGAATGGATCGTGCGAATGAATTAGAATGAATCGTATGAATGCATTAGAATGGATCGTATGAATGAATTAGAATGGATACATTTGTGCGAATGAATTAGAATGGATCGTACGAATGAATTAGAATGGATCGTACGGATGAATTAGAATTGATCATACGAAAGAATTAGAATGGATCATGCGAATGAATTTGAATGGATCGTACGAATGAATTAGAATGGATCGTACGAATGAATTAGAATGGATCGTATGAATGAATAAGAAGTATAATCCATTCTAATCCATTCGTACGATCCATTTTAATCCATTCGTAAGATCCATTCTAATTCATTGGCACGAATGTAACCATTCTAATTCATTCGTACGATCCATTCTAATTCATTCCTACGATCCATTCTAATTCATTCGCACGAATGTAACCATTCTAATTCATTCCTACGATCCATTCTAATTCATTCCTATGATCCATTCTAATTCATTCCTACGATCTATTCTAATTCATTCACTCAAATCATTCATACGATCCATTCTAATTCATTCCTATGTATCCATTCTAATTCATTCGTACGATCCATTCTAATTCTTTCATACAATCCATTCTAATCCATTCGCACGATCCATTCTAATTCATTCGTATGATCCATTCTAATTCATTCCTATGATCTATTCTAATTCATTCGCTCGAATGTATCCATTCTAATTCATTCGTACGATCCATTCTAATCCATTCGTACGATCAATTCTAATTCATTCGAACGAATGTAACCTTTCTAATTCATTCGTACGATCCATTCTAATTCTTTCCTGCTATCCATTCTAATTCATTCGCATGAATGTATCCATTCTAATCCATTCGTACGAACCATTCTAATCCATTCGTACGATCCATTCTAATCCATTCGTACGATCCATTCTAATTCATTCGTACGATCCATTCTAATTCATTCGCACGATCCATTCTAATTCATTCTCATGAATGTAACCTTTCTAATTCATTTGTATGATCCATTCTAATTCATTCGTACGATCCATTCTAATCCATTCGTACGATCCATTCTTTTTCAACTCGTGCAATCCATTCAAATTCATTCGCACAAATGTATCCATTCTAATTCATTCGTATGATCCATTCTAATTCATTCGCACGAATGTATCCATTCTAATTCATTCGCACAAATGTATCCATTCTAATTCATTCGTATAATCCATTCTAATTCATTCGCACGAATGTATCCATTCTAATTCATTCGTACGATCCATTCTAATTCATTCGCACGATCCATTCTAGATCGGACGAATGAATTAGAATGGATCGTGCGAATGAATTAGAATAGATCGTGCGAATGAATTAGAATGGATCATACAAAAGAATTAGAAAGGTTACATTCGTGAGAATGAATTAGAATGGATCATACGAATGAATTAGAATGGATCATGCGAATGAATTTGAATGGATCGTACGAATGAATAAGAATGCTTTGTGCGAATGAATTAGAATGGATCGTAGGAATGAATTAGAATGGATCATACGAATGAATTAGAATGGATCGTGCGAATGAATTAGAATGGATTGTACGAATGAATTAGAATGGATACATTCAAGCAAATTAATTAGAATGGATCGTACGAATTAATTAGAATGGATCATACGAATGAATTAGAATGGATCGTACGAATGAATTAGAATGGATCGTACGAATGATACAATCCATTCTAATTTATTCGTACGATCCATTCTAATCCATTCGTACGATCCATTCTAATCCATTCCTATGATCCATTCTAATCCATTCGTACGAATGTATCCATTCTAATTCATTTGTACGATCCATTCTAATTCATTTGTGCGAATGAATTAGAATGGATCGTACGAATGGACTAGAATGGATACATTCGTGCAAATGAATTAGAATGAATCGTACGAATGCATTAGAATAGATCGTACAAATGAATTACAATGGATACAATTGTGCGAATGAATTAGAATGGATCGTACGAATGAATTATAATGGATCGTACGAATGAAATAGAATTGATCATATGAATGAATTAGAATGGATCATACGAATGAATTGGAATGGATCATGCGAATAAATTAGAATGAATCGTACGAATGCATTAGAATGGATCGTATGAATGAATTAGAATGGATACATTTGTGCGACTGAATTAGAATGGATCGTACGAATAAATTAGAATGGATCGTACGAATGAATTAGAATGGATCGTACGAATGAATTAGAATGGATCGTACGAATGAATTAGAAGTACGATCCATTCTAATCCATTCTTACGATCCATTTTAATCCATTCATAAGATCCATTCTAATTCATTCGCACGAATGTAACCATTCTAATTCATTCGTACGATCCATTCTAATTCATTCCTCCGATCCATTCTAATTCATTCGCACGAATATTTCCATTCTAATTCATTTGCACGATCCATTCTAATTCATTCCTATGATCCATTCTAATTCATTTGTACGATCCATTCTAATTCGTTCCTACAATCTATTCTAATTCATTCACTCGAATCATTCGTACGATCCATTCTATTTCATTCCTATGTATCCATTCTAATTCATTCGTACGATCCATTCTAATTCTTTCATACAATCCATTCTAATTTATTCGCACGATCCATTCTAATTCATTCGTATGATCTATTCTAATTCATTCCTATGATCTATTCTAATTCATTCGCTCGAATGTATCCATTCTAATTCATTCGTACGATCCATTCTAATCCATTCGTATGATCCATTCTAATTCATTCGCACGAATGTAACCTTTCTAATTCATTCGTACGATCCATTCTAATTCATTCCTACTATCCATTCTAATTCATTCGCACGAATGTATCCATTCTAATCCATTCGTACGATCCATTCTAATCCATTCGTACGATCCATTCTAATCCATTCGTACGATCCATTCTAATTCATTCTCACAAATGTAACCTTTCTAATTCATTTGTACGATCCATTCTAATTCATTCGTATGATCCATTCTAATCCACTCGTACGATCCTTTCTAATTAATTCGCACGATCCATCCTAATTCATTCTCACGAATGTAACCTTTCTAATTCATTTGTATGATCCATTCTAATTCATTCGTACGATCCATTCTAATCCATTCGTACGATCCATTCTAATCCATTCGTACGATCCATTCAAATTCATTCATACAATCCATTCTAATTCATTCTCACAAATGTAACCTTTCTAATTCATTTGTACGATCCATTCTAATTCGTTCGCACGATCTATTCTAATTCATTCGTACAATCCATTCTAATTCATTCGTACGATCCATTCTAATTCATTCGCACTATCCATTCTAATTCATTCTAATTCATTCATATGAGCTATTCTAATTCATTCATACGATCTATTCTAATTCATTCGTACGATCCATTGTAATTCATTCATACAATCCATTCAGATTCATTCGCACAAATGTATCCATTCAAATTCATTCGTACGATCCATTCTAATTAATTCGCACGATCCATTCTAATTCAGTCGTATGAATGTATCCATTCTAATTCATTCGTACGATCCATTCTAATTAATTCGTACGATCCATTCTAATTCATTCGCTCGAATGTATCCATTCTAATTCATTCGTACGATCCATTCTAATTCATTCGCACGAATGTAACCATTCTAATTCATTCGTACGATCCATTCTAATTCATTTGCACGAATGTATCCATTCTAATTCATTTGCACGATCCATTCTGATTCATTCGTACGATCCATTCTAATTCATTCCTACGAATTAGAATGGATCATACGAATGAATTAGAATGGATCGTACGAATGGATGAGAATGGATCGTACGAATGAATTAGAATGGATACATTCGAGCGAATGAATTAGATTGGATCGTACGAATGAATTAGAATGGTTACATTCTTGCGAATGAATTAGAATGGATCGTACGAATGGATTAGAATGGATCGTACGAATGAATTAGAATGGATACATTCGAGCGAATGAATTAGAATAGATCGTAGGAATGAATTAGAATGGATCATACGAATTAATTAGAATGGATCATGCGAATGAATTTGAATGGATCGTATGAATGAATTAGAATGGATCGAACGAATGAATTAGAATGGATAGATTCGAGCGAATGAATTAGAATAGATCGTAGGAATGAATTAGAATGGATCATATGAATGAATTAGAATGGATCGTGCGAATGAATTAGAATGGATTGTACGAATGAATTAGAATGGATACATTCGTGCGAATGAATTAGAATGGATCGTACGAATGAATTAGAATGGATCGTAGGAATGAATTAGAATGGATCATACGAATGAATTAGAATGGATCGTGCGAATGAATTAGAATGGATTGTACGAATGAATTAGAATGGATACATTCGTGCGAATGAATTAGAATGGATCGGACGAATGAATTAGAATGGATCGTACGAATGCATTAGAATGGTCCATTCTTATTCATCGCACAAATGTATCCATTCTAATTTATTCATACGATCCATTCAAATTCAATCGTATGATCCATTCTAATTCATTCGCACAAATGTATCGTACGAATGAATTAGAAAGGATCATACGATTGAATTTGAATGGATCGTACGAATAAATTAGAATGGATACATTTGTGCGATGAATAAGAATGGAGCATACGAATGAATTAGAATGTAGCGTACGAATGAACTAGAATGGATACATTCGTGCGAATGAATTAGAATGGATCATATGAAAGAATTAGAATGGATCGTGCGAATGAATTAGAAAGGATCGTACGAACGAATTAGAATGGATCGTACGAACGAATTAGAATGGATCGTATGAACGAATTAGAATGGATCGTACGAATGAATTAGAATGGATACATTCGAGCGAATAAATTAGAATGGATCGTACGAATGAATTAGAATGGATCATAGGAATGAATTAGAATGGATCGTGCAAATGAATTAGAATGGATACATTCATACGAATGAATTAGAATGGATCGTACGAATGAATTAGAATGGATTGTGCGAATGAATTAGAATGGATCGTATGAATGAATAAGAATGGATCGTACGAATGAATTAGAATGGATCGTGCAAATGAATTAAAATGGATACATTCGTGTGAATGAATTAGAATGGATCGTGCGAATGAATTAGAATGGATCGTACGAATGAATTAGAATGGATATATTTGAACGAATAAATTAGAATGGATCATACGAATGAATTAGAATGGATCATACGAATGAATTAGAATGGATCATACGAATGAATTAGAATGGATAGTGCGAATGAATTAGAATGGATAGTACGAATGAATTAGAATGGATTGTACGAATAAATTAGAATAGATCATACGAATGAATTAGAATGGATCGTACAAATGAATTAGAATGGATCGTATGAATGAATTAGAATGGATACATTCGAGCGAATGAATTAGAATGGATCGTATGAATGAATTAGAATGGATCGTGCAAATGAATTAGAATGGATACATTCGTGCGAATGAATTAGAATGGATCGTAGGAATGAATTAGAATGGATCATGCGAATGAATTAGAATGGATCGTAGAATGAATTAGAATGGATCGTAGAATGAATTAGAATGGATCATGTGAATGAATTTGAATGGATCCATTCTAATTTATTTGCTCGAATATATCCTTTCTAATTCATTTGTATGATCCATTCTAATTCATTCGTACGATCCATTCTAATCCATTCATACGATCCTTTCTAATCCATTCGTACGATCCATTTTAATTCATTAGTACGATCCATTCTAATTCATTCGTATGAATGTATCCATTCTAATTTATTCGTACGATCCAGTCTAATTCATTCGTACGATCCATTCTAATTCATTTGCACAAATGTATCCATTGAAATTCATTCGTACAATCTATTCTAATTAATTCGCACGATCCATTCTAATTCAGTCGTATGAATGTATCCATTTTAATTCATTCATACGATCCATTCTAATTCGTACGATCCATTCTAATTCATTCGTACGATCGATTCTAATTCATTCGTACGATCCATTCTAATTCATTCTGACGGATGTAACCTTTCTAATTCATTTGTATGTATCCATTCTAATTCATTCGTACGATCCATTCTAATTCATTCGCACGATCCATTCTAATTCATTCGCACAAATGTATCCATTCTAATTCATTCGTACGATCCATTCTTATTTATTCATACGATCTATTTTAATTCATTTGCACGATCCATTCTAATTCATTCCTATGATCCATTCTAATTCATTCGCACGATCCATTCTAATTCTTTCATATGATCCATTCTAATTAATTTGTATGATCCATTCTAATTCATTTGTACGATCCATTCTAATCTATTCGTACGATCCATTCTAATCCATTCGTACGATCCATTCTAATTCATTCGTACAATCCATTCTAATTCATTCGCTCAAATGTATCCATTCTAATTCATTTGTACGATCCGTTCTAATCCATTCGTACGATCCATTCTAAACCATTCGTACGATCCATTCTAATTCATTCGCACGAATGTAACCATTCTAATTCATTCATACGATCCATTCTAATTCATTCGTATAATCCATTCTAATTCATTCGTACGATCCATTCTAATTCATTCGTACGATCCATTCTAATTCATTCGTACGATCCATTCTAATTCATTCGTACGATCCATTCTAATTCATTCGTATGATCCATTCTAACTCATTCGCACAAATGTATCCATTCTAATTCTTTCGTACGATCCATTCTAATTCATTCGCACGATCTATTCTAATTCATTCGTATAATCCATTCTAATTCATTCGTACGATCCATTCTAATTAATTCGCACTATCCATTCTAATTCATTCGTACGATCCATTCTAATTCATTCGTACAAATGTATCCATTCTAATTCATTCGTACGATCCATTCTAATTTATTCATACGATCTATTCTAATTCATTCGCACGAATGTATCCATTCTAATTCATTCGCACAATCTAATCTAATTCAAATGTACGATACATTCTAATTCATTCACATTATGTATTCGAATTCATTCGTATGATCCATTCTAATTCATTCTTATGATTCATTCTAATTCATTCGTACGATCCATTCTAATTCATTCATACGATCCATTCTAATTCATTTGCATGAATGTATCCATTCTAATTCATTCGTACAATCCATTCTAATTCATTCGCACGATCCATTCTAATTCATTCGTACGATCCATTCTAATTCATTCCTATGATCTATTCTAATTCATTCGCTCGAATGTATCCATTCTAATTCATTCGTTCGATCCATTCTAATTCATTCATACGATCCATTCAAATTCATTCGCATGATCCATTCTAATTCATTCGTACGATCCATTCTAATTCATTCTCACGAATGTAACCTTTCTAATTCATTTGTATGATCCATTCTAATTCATTCGTACAATCCATTCTAATCCATTCGTACGATCCATTCTAATTCATTCTCACAAATCTAAACTTTCTAATTCATTTGTACGATCCATTCTAATTCATTCGTACGATCCATTCTAATCCATTCGTACGATCCATTCTAATTCATTCGTGCGAATGAAATAGAATGGATTGTACGAATGGATTAGAGCGGATCGTACGAATGGATTAGAATGGATCGTACGAATGAATTAGAATGGATCATACAAATGAATTAGAAAGGTTACATTTGTGAGAATGAATTAGAATGGATCGTACGAATGGATTAGAATGGATCGTACAAATGGATTAGAATGGATCGTACGAATGGATTAGAATGGATCATACGAATGAATTAGAATGGATCGTACGAATGAATTAGAATGGATCATGCGAATAAATTAGAATGGATTGTACGAATGAATTAGAATGGATACATTTGTGCGAATGAATTAGAATGGATTGTGCGAATGAATTAGAATGGATCGTACGAATAAATTAGAATGGATATATTTATGCGAATGAATTAGAATGGATCGAACGAATGAATTAGAATGGATACATTTGTGCGAATGAATTAGAATGGATCATACAAATGAATTAGAATGGATCGTACGAATGAATTAGAATGGATACATTTGTGCGAATGAATTAGAATGGATTGTACGAATGAATTAGAATGGATCGTACGAATGAATTAGATCGTACGAACGAATTAGAATGGATCGTACGAATGAATTAGAATGGATACATTCGAGCGAATGAATTAGAATGGATCGTATGAATGAATTAGAATGGATCATAAGAATGAATTAGAAGGGATCATACAAATGAATTAGAAAGGATACATTCGTGCGAATGAGTTAGAATGGATCGTAGGAATGAATTAGAATGGATCGTACGAATGAATTAGAATGGTTACATTCGTGCGAATGAATTAGAATGGATCGTACGAATGGTTTAGAATGGTGATACGAATGGATTAGAATGGATCGTACGAATAAATTAGAATGGATCGTACAAATGAATTAGAAAGGTTACATTTGTGAGAATGAATTAGAATGGATCGTACGAATGAATTAGAATGGATCATACGAATGAATTAGAATGGATGGTACGAATGAATTAGAATGGATCGTGCGAATGAATTAGAATCGATCGTATGAATGAATTAGAATGGATCGTACGGATCGTACGAATGAATTAGAATGGATCATGCGAAAGAATTTGAATGGATCGTACGAATAAATAAGAATGGATCGTACGAATGAATTAGAATGGATCATACGAATGTATCCATTCTAATTCATTCGTATGATCCATTCAAATTCGTTCGTACGATCCATTCTAATTCGTTCGTACAATCCATTCTAATTCATTCGTATGATCCATTCTAATTCATTCGTACGATCCATTCTAATCGATTCGTACAATCCATTCTAAACCATTCGTACGATCCATTCTAATTCATTCGCACGAATGTAACCATTCTAATTCATTTTTACGATCCATTCTAATTCATTCCTATCATCCATTCTAATTCATTAGCACGAATGTATCCATTCTAATTCATTTGCACGATCCATTCTAATTCATTCCTATGATCCATTCTAATTCATTCATACGATCCTTTCTAATTCATTCGCTCGAATGTATCCATTCTAATTCATTCGTACGATCCATTCTAATTCGTTCGTAAGATCTAATTCATTCGTACGATCCATTCTAATTCATTCGTAGGATGCATTCTAATTCATTCGCACAAAGGTATCCATTCTAATTCATTCGTACGATCCATTCTAATTCATTCGCACAAATGTATCCATTCTAATTCATTCGTTCGATCCATTCTAATTCATTCGCATAAATATATCCATTCTAATTCATTCGTACGATCCATTCTAATTTATTCGTATGATCCATTCTAATTCATTCGCACAAATATATCCATTCTAATTCATTCGTACAATCCATTCTAATTCATTTGCATGATCCATTCTAATTCATTCGTACGATCCATTCTAATTCATTCGTACGATCCATTCTAATCCATTCGTACGATCCATTCTAATTCATTCGTACGATCCATTCTAATTCATTCTCACAAATGTAACCTTTCTAATTCATTCGTACGATCCATTCTAATTCATTCGTACGATCCATTCTAATCCATTCGTACGATCCATTCTAATTCATTCGCACGAATGTAACCATTCTAATTCATTCGTACGATCCATTCTAATTCATTCGTATGATCCATTCTAATCCATTCACACGAATGTATCCATTCTAATTCATTTGCACGATCCATTCTAATTCATTCCTATGATCCATTCTAATTCATTCGAACAATCCATTCTAATTCATTTGCACGAATGTATCCATTCTAATTCATTCGTACGATCCATTCTAATCCATTCGTACGATCCATTCTAATCCATTCGTACGATCCATTCTAATTCATTCGTACGATCCATTCTAATTCATTCTCACAAATGTAACCTTTCTAATTCATTTGTACGATCCATTCTAATTCATTCGTACGATCCATTCTAATCCATTCGTACGATCCATTCTAATCCATTCTTACGATCCATTCTAATTCATTCGCACGAATGTAACCATTCTAATTCATTCGTACGGTCCATTCTAATTCATTCACACAATCTATTCAAATTCATTCGCACGAATGTATCAATTCTAATTAATTCGTACGATCCAATCTAATTCAAACGTAAGATCCATTCTAATTCATCGCACAAATGTATCTATTCTAATTAATTCGTACAATGCGTTCTAATCCATTCGTACTAATGAATTAGAATGGATCGTATGAATGAATTAGAATCGATCGTACGAATGAATTAGAATGGATCTTACAAATGAATTAGAAAGGTTACATTCGTGAGAATGAATTAGAATGGATCGTACGAATGAATTAGAATGGATCATGCGAATGAATTTGGATGGATTGTACGAATGAATTAGAATGGATCGAACGAATGGATTAGAATGAATCATACGAATGAATTAGAATTAATCGTAGGAATGAATTAGAATGGATCATACGAATGAATTAGAATGGATCGTGCAAATGAATTAGAATGGATCGTACGAACGAATTAGAATGGATCGTACGAACGAATTAGAATGGATCGTACGAACGAATTAGAATGGATCGTACAAACGAATTAGAATGGATCGTACGAATGAATTAGAATAAATACATTCGTGTGAATGAATTAGAATAGATTGTACGAATGAATTATAATGGATCGTACGAATGGATTAGAACGCATTGTATGAATGAATTAGATTGCATCGTACGATCTATTCTAATTCATTCGTACGATCCATTCTAATTCATTCGCACAAATGTATCCATTCTAATTTATTCGCTCGAATGTATCCATTTTAATTCATTCGTATGATCCATTCTAATTCATTCGTACGATCCATTCTAATTCATTCGTTCGATCGATTCTAATTCAATCGCACGATCCATTCTAATTCATTCGTACGATCCATTCTAATTCATTCGTATGATCCATTCTAATTTATTCGTTCAAATATATCCATTCTAATTCATTCGTACGATCCATTCTAATTCATTCGTACAAATGTATCTATTCTAATTCATTCGTACAATGCGTTCTAATCCATTCGTACGATCCATTCTAATCCATTAGTACGATCCATTCTAATTCATTCGTATGATCCATTGTAATTCATTCGTACGATCCATTCTAATTCATTTGCATGAATGTATCCATTCTAATTCATTCGCACGATCCATTCTAATTTATTCGTACGATCCATTCTAATTCATTCGTACGATCCATTCTAATTCATTCTCACAAATGTAACCTTTCTAATTTATTTGTACGATCCATTCTAATTCATTCGTACGATCCATTCTAATCCATTCGTACGATCCATTCTAATTCATTCGCACGAATGTATCCATTCTAATTCATTCGCACGATTCATTCTAATTGATTCGTACGATCCATTCTAATTCATTCGTACGATTCATCCTAATTCATTCGTACGATCCATTCTAATTCATTCCTACGATCCATTCTAATTCATTCGTACGATCCATTCTAATTTATTCATACGATCCATTCTAATTCATTCGCACGATCCATTCTAATTCGTACGATCCATTCTAATCCATTCGTACGATCCATTCTAATTCATTCGTACGAATCCATTCTAATTCATTCGTACGATCCATTCTAATTCATTCGCACGATCCATTCTAATTCATTCGTACGATCCATTCTAATTCATTCGCATGATCCATTCTAATTCATCTGATCCATTCTAATTCATTTGTACGATCCATTCTAATCCATTCGCACGATCCATTCTAATTCTTTCATATGATCCATTCTAATTCATTCGCACGAATGTATCCATTCTAGTTCATTCGTACGCTCTATTCTAATTCATTCGTACGCTCCATTCAAATTCATTCGCACGATCCATTCTAATTCATTCGTACGATCCATTATAATTCATTCGTACTATCTATTCTAATTCATTCGCACGAATGTAACCATTCTAATTCATTCGTACGAATGAATGCATTAGAATGGATCGTACGAACGCATTGTACGAATGAATTAGAATGGATACATTTGTACGAATGAATTAGAATGGATCGTGCGAATGAATTAGAATGGATACATTCGTGCGAATGAATCAGAATGGATCGGACGAATGAATTAGAATGGATCATGCGAATGAATTAGAATGGATCATGCGAATGAATTTGAATAGAGCGTACGAATGAATTGGAATTGATCGTACGAATGAATTAGAATGGATCGTACGAATGAATTAGAATGGATCCACCGAATGAATTAGAATGGATCGTACGAATGAATTAGAATGGATCGTGCGAATGATTCGTGCGAATGAATTAGAATGGATCGTGCGAATGAATTAGAATGGATCGTACGAATGAATTAGAATGGATATATTTGAACGAATAAATTAGAATGGATCATACGAATGAATTAGAATGGATCGTACGAATGCATTTGAATGGATCGCACGAATGAATTAGAATGGATACATTCGAGCGAATGAATTAGAATGGATCGTGCGATAAATTAGAATGGATCATACAAATGAATTAGAATGGATTCTAATCCATTCGTACGATCCATTCTAATCTATTCTAATTCATTCTCACAAATGTATCCATTTTAATTCATTCATACGATCCATTCTAATTCATTCGCACGATCCATTCAAATTCATTCGTACGATCCATTCTAATTCATTCGCACGATCCATTCTAATTCATTTGCACGATCCATTCTAATTCTTTCATATGATCCATTCTAATTCATTCACATGAATGTATCCATTCTAGTTCATTCGTACGCTCCATTCTAATTCATTCGTACGCTCCATTCAAATTCATTCGCATGATCCATTCTAATTCATTCGCACGATCCATTCTAATTCATTCGTCCGATCCATTCTAATTCATTCGCACGAATGTATCCATTCTAATTCATTCATACAAATGTATCCATTCTAATTGATTCGTACAATGCGTTCGTACGATCCATTCTAATGCATTCATTCGTACGAATGAATTAGAATGGTTACATTCGTGCGAAAGAATTAGAATAGATCGTACGAATGAATTAGAATGGATCGTATGAATGAATTAGAATGGATCGTATGAATGAATTAGAATGGATCGTGCGAATGAATTAGAATGGATCGTACAAATGAATTAGAATGGATTCGTACGAATGAATTAGAATGGATCATACGAATGGATTAGAATGGATCGTACGAATTAGAATGGATCGTATGAATGAATTAAAATGGATACATTCATACGACTGAATTAGAATGGATCGTGCGAATTAATTAGAATGGTTCGTACGAATGAATTTGAATGGATACATTTGTGCGAATGAATTAGAATGGATCGTACGAACAAATTAGACTAGATTGTACGAATAATTAGAATGGATACATTCATACGAATGAATTAGAATAGATCGTACGAATGGATTAGAATGGATCGTACGAATGGATTAGAATGGATCGTACGAATGAATTACAAAGGATACATTCGAGCGAATGAATTAGAATGAATCCATTCAAATTCATTCGCATGATCCATTCTAATTTATTCGTACGATCCATTCTAATTCATTCTCACGAATGTAACCTTTCTAATTCATTTGTATGATCCATTCTAATTCATTCACACGATCTATTCTAATTCATTCGTACGATCCATTCTAATCCATTCGTATGATCAATTCTAATTCATTCGCACGATCCATTCTAATTCATTCTCACGAATGTAACCTTTCTAATTCATTTGTATGATCCATTCTAATTCATTCGTACGATCCATTCTAATCCAATCGTACGATCCATTCTAATTCAACTCGTGCAATCCATTCAAATTCATTCGCACAAATGTATCCATTCTAATTCATTCGCACGAATGTATCCATTCTAATGCATTCGTACGATCCATTCTAATTTATTCGCACGATCCATTTTAGATCGGACGAATGAATTAGAATGGATCGTGCGAATGAATTAGAATAGATCGTGCGAATAAATTAGAAAGGTTACATTCGTGAGAATGAATTAGAATGGATCGTACAAATGAATTAGAATGGATCATGCGAATGAATTTGAATGGATCGTACAAATGAATAAGAATGTTTTGTGCGAATGAATTAGAATGGATCGTAGGAATGAATTAGAATATATCATACGAATGAATTAGAATGGATCGTGCGAATGAATTAGAATGGATTGTACGAATGAATTAGAATGGATACATTCATGCAAATGAATTAGAATGGATCGTACGAATTAATTAGAATGGATCATACGAATGGATTAGAATGGATCGTACGAATAAATTAGAATGGATCGTACAAATGAATTAGAAAGGTTACATTTGTGAGAATGAATTAGAATGGATCGTACGAATAGATTAGAATGGATCGTACGAATGATACGATCCATTCTAATTTATTCGTACGATCCATTCTAATCCATTCGTACGATCCATTATAATCCATTCGTACGAATGTATCCATTCTAATTAATTTGTACGATCCATTTAATTCATTTGTGCGAATGAATTAGAATGGATTAGAATGGATCGTACGAATGGATTAGAATGGATTGTGCAAATGAATTAGAATGGATACATTCATGCGAATGAATTAGAATGAATCGTACGAATGCATTAGAATGGATCGTACGAATGAATTACAATGGATACATTTGTGCGAATGAATTAGAATGGATCGTATGAATGAATTAGAATGGATCGTACGAATGAAATAGAATTGATCATATGAATGAATTAGAATGGATCATACGAATGAATTAGAATGGATCGTGCGAATGAATTAGAATGAATCGTATGAATGCATTAGAATGGATCGTATGAATGAATTAGAATGGATACATTTGTGCGAATGAATTAGAATGGATCGTACGAATGAATTAGAATGGATCGTACGGATGAATTAGAATTGATCATACGAAAGAATTAGAATGGATCATGCGAATGAATTTGAATGGATCGTACGAATGAATTAGAATGGATCGTACGAATGAATTAGAATGGATCGTATGAATGAATAAGAAGTATAATCCATTCTAATCCATTCGTACGATCCATTTTAATCCATTCGTAAGATCCATTCTAATTCATTGGCACGAATGTAACCATTCTAATTCATTCGTACGATCCATTCTAATTCATTCCTACGATCCATTCTAATTCATTCGCACGAATGTAACCATTCTAATTCATTCCTACGATCCATTCTAATTCATTCCTATGATCCATTCTAATTCATTCCTACGATCTATTCTAATTCATTCACTCAAATCATTCATACGATCCATTCTAATTCATTCCTATGTATCCATTCTAATTCATTCGTACGATCCATTCTAATTCTTTCATACAATCCATTCTAATCCATTCGCACGATCCATTCTAATTCATTCGTATGATCCATTCTAATTCATTCCTATGATCTATTCTAATTCATTCGCTCGAATGTATCCATTCTAATTCATTCGTACGATCCATTCTAATCCATTCGTACGATCAATTCTAATTCATTCGAACGAATGTAACCTTTCTAATTCATTCGTACGATCCATTCTAATTCTTTCCTGCTATCCATTCTAATTCATTCGCATGAATGTATCCATTCTAATCCATTCGTACGAACCATTCTAATCCATTCGTACGATCCATTCTAATCCATTCGTACGATCCATTCTAATTCATTCGTACGATCCATTCTAATTCATTCGCACGATCCATTCTAATTCATTCTCATGAATGTAACCTTTCTAATTCATTTGTATGATCCATTCTAATTCATTCGTACGATCCATTCTAATCCATTCGTACGATCCATTCTTTTTCAACTCGTGCAATCCATTCAAATTCATTCGCACAAATGTATCCATTCTAATTCATTCGTATGATCCATTCTAATTCATTCGCACGAATGTATCCATTCTAATTCATTCGCACAAATGTATCCATTCTAATTCATTCGTATAATCCATTCTAATTCATTCGCACGAATGTATCCATTCTAATTCATTCGTACGATCCATTCTAATTCATTCGCACGATCCATTCTAGATCGGACGAATGAATTAGAATGGATCGTGCGAATGAATTAGAATAGATCGTGCGAATGAATTAGAATGGATCATACAAAAGAATTAGAAAGGTTACATTCGTGAGAATGAATTAGAATGGATCATACGAATGAATTAGAATGGATCATGCGAATGAATTTGAATGGATCGTACGAATGAATAAGAATGCTTTGTGCGAATGAATTAGAATGGATCGTAGGAATGAATTAGAATGGATCATACGAATGAATTAGAATGGATCGTGCGAATGAATTAGAATGGATTGTACGAATGAATTAGAATGGATACATTCAAGCAAATTAATTAGAATGGATCGTACGAATTAATTAGAATGGATCATACGAATGAATTAGAATGGATCGTACGAATGAATTAGAATGGATCGTACGAATGATACAATCCATTCTAATTTATTCGTACGATCCATTCTAATCCATTCGTACGATCCATTCTAATCCATTCCTATGATCCATTCTAATCCATTCGTACGAATGTATCCATTCTAATTCATTTGTACGATCCATTCTAATTCATTTGTGCGAATGAATTAGAATGGATCGTACGAATGGACTAGAATGGATACATTCGTGCAAATGAATTAGAATGAATCGTACGAATGCATTAGAATAGATCGTACAAATGAATTACAATGGATACAATTGTGCGAATGAATTAGAATGGATCGTACGAATGAATTATAATGGATCGTACGAATGAAATAGAATTGATCATATGAATGAATTAGAATGGATCATACGAATGAATTGGAATGGATCATGCGAATAAATTAGAATGAATCGTACGAATGCATTAGAATGGATCGTATGAATGAATTAGAATGGATACATTTGTGCGACTGAATTAGAATGGATCGTACGAATAAATTAGAATGGATCGTACGAATGAATTAGAATGGATCGTACGAATGAATTAGAATGGATCGTACGAATGAAT
This sequence comes from Chamaelirium japonicum, assembly GCA_947650365.1. Taxonomy (NCBI): domain Eukaryota; kingdom Viridiplantae; phylum Streptophyta; class Magnoliopsida; order Liliales; family Melanthiaceae; genus Chamaelirium; species Chamaelirium japonicum. The sequence goes on from CANTAL010000240.1 coordinate 23,731, forward strand.
TAGAAGTACGATCCATTCTAATCCATTCTTACGATCCATTTTAATCCATTCATAAGATCCATTCTAATTCATTCGCACGAATGTAACCATTCTAATTCATTCGTACGATCCATTCTAATTCATTCCTCCGATCCATTCTAATTCATTCGCACGAATATTTCCATTCTAATTCATTTGCACGATCCATTCTAATTCATTCCTATGATCCATTCTAATTCATTTGTACGATCCATTCTAATTCGTTCCTACAATCTATTCTAATTCATTCACTCGAATCATTCGTACGATCCATTCTATTTCATTCCTATGTATCCATTCTAATTCATTCGTACGATCCATTCTAATTCTTTCATACAATCCATTCTAATTTATTCGCACGATCCATTCTAATTCATTCGTATGATCTATTCTAATTCATTCCTATGATCTATTCTAATTCATTCGCTCGAATGTATCCATTCTAATTCATTCGTACGATCCATTCTAATCCATTCGTATGATCCATTCTAATTCATTCGCACGAATGTAACCTTTCTAATTCATTCGTACGATCCATTCTAATTCATTCCTACTATCCATTCTAATTCATTCGCACGAATGTATCCATTCTAATCCATTCGTACGATCCATTCTAATCCATTCGTACGATCCATTCTAATCCATTCGTACGATCCATTCTAATTCATTCTCACAAATGTAACCTTTCTAATTCATTTGTACGATCCATTCTAATTCATTCGTATGATCCATTCTAATCCATTCGTACGATCCTTTCTAATTAATTCGCACGATCCATCCTAATTCATTCTCACGAATGTAACCTTTCTAATTCATTTGTATGATCCATTCTAATTCATTCGTACGATCCATTCTAATCCATTCGTACGATCCATTCTAATCCATTCGTACGATCCATTCAAATTCATTCATACAATCCATTCTAATTCATTCTCACAAATGTAACCTTTCTAATTCATTTGTACGATCCATTCTAATTCATTCGCACGATCTATTCTAATTCATTCGTACAATCCATTCTAATTCATTCGTACGATCCATTCTAATTCATTCGCACTATCCATTCTAATTCATTCTAATTCATTCATATGAGCTATTCTAATTCATTCATACGATCTATTCTAATTCATTCGTACGATCCATTGTAATTCATTCATACAATCCATTCAGATTCATTCGCACAAATGTATCCATTCAAATTCATTCGTACGATCCATTCTAATTAATTCGCACGATCCATTCTAATTCAGTCGTATGAATGTATCCATTCTAATTCATTCGTACGATCCATTCTAATTAATTCGTACGATCCATTCTAATTCATTCGCTCGAATGTATCCATTCTAATTCATTCGTACGATCCATTCTAATTCATTCGCACGAATGTAACCATTCTAATTCATTCGTACGATCCATTCTAATTCATTTGCACGAATGTATCCATTCTAATTCATTTGCACGATCCATTCTGATTCATTCGTACGATCCATTCTAATTCATTCCTACAAATTAGAATGGATCATACGAATGAATTAGAATGGATCGTACGAATGGATGAGAATGGATCGTACGAATGAATTAGAATGGATACATTCGAGCGAATGAATTAGATTGGATCGTACGAATGAATTAGAATGGTTACATTCTTGCGAATGAATTAGAATGGATCGTACGAATGGATTAGAATGGATCGTACGAATGAATTAGAATGGATACATTCGAGCGAATGAATTAGAATAGATCGTAGGAATGAATTAGAATGGATCATACGAATTAATTAGAATGGATCATGCGAATGAATTTGAATGGATCGTATGAATGAATTAGAATGGATCGAACGAATGAATTAGAATGGATAGATTCGAGCGAATGAATTAGAATAGATCGTAGGAATGAATTAGAATGGATCATATGAATGAATTAGAATGGATCGTGCGAATGAATTAGAATGGATTGTACGAATGAATTAGAATGGATACATTCGTGCGAATGAATTAGAATGGATCGTACGAATGAATTAGAATGGATCGTAGGAATGAATTAGAATGGATCATACGAATGAATTAGAATGGATCGTGCGAATGAATTAGAATGGATTGTACGAATGAATTAGAATGGATACATTCGTGCGAATGAATTAGAATGGATCGGACGAATGAATTAGAATGGATCGTACGAATGCATTAGAATGGTCCATTCTTATTCATCGCACAAATGTATCCATTCTAATTTATTCATACGATCCATTCAAATTCAATCGTATGATCCATTCTAATTCATTCGCACAAATGTATCGTACGAATGAATTAGAAAGGATCATACGATTGAATTTGAATGGATCGTACGAATAAATTAGAATGGATACATTTGTGCGATGAATAAGAATGGAGCATACGAATGAATTAGAATGTAGCGTACGAATGAACTAGAATGGATACATTCGTGCGAATGAATTAGAATGGATCATATGAAAGAATTAGAATGGATCGTGCGAATGAATTAGAATGGATCGTACGAACGAATTAGAATGGATCGTACGAACGAATTAGAATGGATCGTATGAACGAATTAGAATGGATCGTACGAATGAATTAGAATGGATACATTCGAGCGAATAAATTAGAATGGATCGTACGAATGAATTAGAATGGATCATAGGAATGAATTAGAATGGATCGTGCAAATGAATTAGAATGGATACATTCATACGAATGAATTAGAATGGATCGTACGAATGAATTAGAATGGATTGTGCGAATGAATTAGAATGGATCGTATGAATGAATAAGAATGGATCGTACGAATGAATTAGAATGGATCGTGCAAATGAATTAAAATGGATACATTCGTGTGAATGAATTAGAATGGATCGTGCGAATGAATTAGAATGGATCGTACGAATGAATTAGAATGGATATATTTGAACGAATAAATTAGAATGGATCATACGAATGAATTAGAATGGATCATACGAATGAATTAGAATGGATCATACGAATGAATTAGAATGGATAGTGCGAATGAATTAGAATGGATAGTACGAATGAATTAGAATGGATTGTACGAATAAATTAGAATAGATCATACGAATGAATTAGAATGGATCGTACAAATGAATTAGAATGGATCGTATGAATGAATTAGAATGGATACATTCGAGCGAATGAATTAGAATGGATCGTATGAATGAATTAGAATGGATCGTGCAAATGAATTAGAATGGATACATTCGTGCGAATGAATTAGAATGGATCGTAGGAATGAATTAGAATGGATCATGCGAATGAATTAGAATGGATCGTAGAATGAATTAGAATGGATCGTAGAATGAATTAGAATGGATCATGTGAATGAATTTGAATGGATCCATTCTAATTTATTTGCTCGAATATATCCTTTCTAATTCATTTGTATGATCCATTCTAATTCATTCGTACGATCCATTCTAATCCATTCATACGATCCTTTCTAATCCATTCGTACGATCCATTTTAATTCATTAGTACGATCCATTCTAATTCATTCGTATGAATGTATCCATTCTAATTTATTCGTACGATCCAGTCTAATTCATTCGTACGATCCATTCTAATTCATTTGCACAAATGTATCCATTGAAATTCATTCGTACAATCTATTCTAATTAATTCGCACGATCCATTCTAATTCAGTCGTATGAATGTATCCATTTTAATTCATTCATACGATCCATTCTAATTCGTACGATCCATTCTAATTCATTCGTACGATCGATTCTAATTCATTCGTACGATCCATTCTAATTCATTCTGACGGATGTAACCTTTCTAATTCATTTGTATGTATCCATTCTAATTCATTCGTACGATCCATTCTAATTCATTCGCACGATCCATTCTAATTCATTCGCACAAATGTATCCATTCTAATTCATTCGTACGATCCATTCTTATTTATTCATACGATCTATTTTAATTCATTTGCACGATCCATTCTAATTCATTCCTATGATCCATTCTAATTCATTCGCACGATCCATTCTAATTCTTTCATATGATCCATTCTAATTAATTTGTATGATCCATTCTAATTCATTTGTACGATCCATTCTAATCTATTCGTACGATCCATTCTAATCCATTCGTACGATCCATTCTAATTCATTCGTACAATCCATTCTAATTCATTCGCTCAAATGTATCCATTCTAATTCATTTGTACGATCCGTTCTAATCCATTCGTACGATCCATTCTAAACCATTCGTACGATCCATTCTAATTCATTCGCACGAATGTAACCATTCTAATTCATTCATACGATCCATTCTAATTCATTCGTATAATCCATTCTAATTCATTCGTACGATCCATTCTAATTCATTCGTACGATCCATTCTAATTCATTCGTACGATCCATTCTAATTCATTCGTACGATCCATTCTAATTCATTCGTATGATCCATTCTAACTCATTCGCACAAATGTATCCATTCTAATTCTTTCGTACGATCCATTCTAATTCATTCGCACGATCTATTCTAATTCATTCGTACAATCCATTCTAATTCATTCGTACGATCCATTCTAATTAATTCGCACTATCCATTCTAATTCATTCGTACGATCCATTCTAATTCATTCGTACAAATGTATCCATTCTAATTCATTCGTACGATCCATTCTAATTTATTCATACGATCTATTCTAATTCATTCGCACGAATGTATCCATTCTAATTCATTCGCACAATCTAATCTAATTCAAATGTACGATACATTCTAATTCATTCACATTATGTATTCGAATTCATTCGTATGATCCATTCTAATTCATTCTTACGATTCATTCTAATTCATTCGTACGATCCATTCTAATTCATTCATACGATCCATTCTAATTCATTTGCACGAATGTATCCATTCTAATTCATTCGTACAATCCATTCTAATTCATTCGCACGATCCATTCTAATTCATTCGTACGATCCATTCTAATTCATTCCTATGATCTATTCTAATTCATTCGCTCGAATGTATCCATTCTAATTCATTCGTTCGATCCATTCTAATTCATTCATACGATCCATTCAAATTCATTCGCATGATCCATTCTAATTCATTCGTACGATCCATTCTAATTCATTCTCACGAATGTAACCTTTCTAATTCATTTGTATGATCCATTCTAATTCATTCGTACGATCCATTCTAATCCATTCGTACGATCCATTCTAATCCATTCGTACGATCCATTCTAATTCATTCTCACAAATCTAAACTTTCTAATTCATTTGTACGATCCATTCTAATTCATTCGTACGATCCATTCTAATCCATTCGTACGATCCATTCTAATCCATTCTTACGATCCATTCTAATTCATTCGCACAAATGTAACCATTCTAATTCATTCATACGATCCATTCTAATTCATTCCTACGATCCATTCTAATTCATTCGCACGAATGTATCTATTCTAATTCATTCGTTTGATGCATTCATACGACTGAATTAGAATGGATCGTACGAAGGAATTAGAAAGGATCGTATGAATGAATAAGAATGGATCGTACGAATGAATTAGAATGGATCGTACGAATGAATTAGAATGGATCGTGCGACTGAATTATAATGGATCGTATGAATGAATTAGAATGGATACATTTGTGCGAATGAGTTAGAATGGATCATACGAATGAATTAGAATGGATCGTACGAATGAATTAGAATGGATCATACTAATGAATTAGAATGGATCGTGCGAATGAATTAGAATGGATTGTACGAATGAATTAGAATGGATACATTTGAGCGAATGAATTAGAATAGATCATAGGAATGAATTAGAATGGATCATGCGAATGAATTAGAATGGATCGTGCGTATGAATTAGAATGGATTGTACAAATGAATTAGAATGGATACATTCATGCGAATGAATTAGAATGGATCGGATGAATGAATTAGAATGGATCGTACGATTCATTCTAATTCATTCGTACGATCCATTCTAATGCATTCGTACGATTCATTCTAATTCATTCGCACGATCCATTCTAATTCAATCGCTCGAATGTATCCATTCGTATGATCCATTCTAATTCGTTCATACGATCCATTCTAATTCGTTCGTACGATCCATTCTTATTCGTTCATACGATCCATTCTAATTCGTTCGTACGATCCATTCTAATTCATTCGTCCGATCCTTTCTAATTCATTCGCACGAATGTATCCATTCTAATTCATTCGCACGATCCATTCTAATTCATTCGTACAATCCATTCTAATTCATTCGCACGAATGTATCCATTCTAATTAATTCGTACGATCCATTCTAATTCATTCGTATGATCCATTCTTATTCATTCGCACTATCCAGTCTAATTGATTCGCTCGATCCATTCTAATTCATTCGCACGAATGTATCCATTCTAATTCATTCATACGATCCATTCTAATTCATTAATATAATCCATTCTAATTCATTCGTACGATCCATTCTAATTCATATGCACAAAGGTATCCATTCTAATTCATTCGTATGATCCATTCTAATTCATTCGTACGATCCATTCTAATTCATTCGCACGATCCATTCTAATTCATTCCTATGATCCATTCTAATTCATTCGCACGAATGTAACCATTCTAATTCATTCGTACGATCCATTCTAATTCATTCCTACTATCCATTCTAATTCATTCGCACGAATGTATCCATTCTAATTCATTTGCACGATCCATTCTAATTCATTCCTATGATCCATTCTAATTCATTCATACGATCCATTCTAATTAATTCGCTCGAATGTATCCATTCTAATTCATTCGTATGATCCATTCTAATTCATTCGTACGATCCATTCTAATTCTTTCTCACGAATGTAACCTTTCTAATTCATTTGTATGATCCATTCTAATTCATTCGTACGATCCATTCTAATCTATTCGTACGATCCATTCTAATCCATTCGTACAATCCATTCTAATCCATTCGTACGATCCATTCTAATTCATTCGTACGATCCATTCTAATTCATTCGCTCGAATGTATCCATTCTAATTCATTCGTACGATCCATTCTAATCCATTCGTACGATTCATTCTAAACCATTCGTACGATCCATTCTAATTCATTCGCACGAATGTAACCATTCTAATTCATTCATACGATCCATTCTAATTCATTCGCACAATCCATTCTAATTCATTCGTACGATCCATTCTAATTCATTCGTATGATCCATTCTAACTCATTCGTATGATCGATTCTAATTCATTCTCACGAATGTAACCTTTCTAATTCATTTGTATGATCCATTCTAATCCATTCGTACGATCCATTCTAATCCATTCGTACGATCCATTCTAATCTATTCATACGATCCATTCTAATTCACTCGTACGATCCATTCTAATTCATTCTCACAAATGTAACCTTTCTAATTCATTGGTACGATCCATTCTAATTCATTCGTACGATCCATTCTAAACCATTCGTATGATCCATTCTAATCCATTCGTACGATCCATTCTAATTCATTCGCATGAATGTAATCATTCTAATTCATTCGTACGATCCATTCTAATTCATTCCTACGATCCATTCTAATTCATTCGCATGAATGTATCCATTTTAATTCATTTGCACGATCCATTCTAATTCATTCCTATGATCCATTCTAATTCATTCGTACGATCCATTCTAATTCATTCGTACGATCCATTCTAAACCATTCGTATGATCCATTCTAATCCATTCGTACGATCCATTCTAATTCATTCGCATGAATGTAATCATTCTAATTCATTCGTACGATCCATTCTAATTCATTCCTACGATCCATTTTAATTCATTCGCACGAATGTATCCATTTTAATTCATTTGCACGATCCATTCTAATTCATTCCTATGATCCATTCTAATTCATTCGTACGATCCATTCTAATCCATTCGTACGATCCATTCTAATCCATTCGTACGATCCATTCGAATTCATTCGTACGATCTATTCTAATTCATTCGCACGAATGTAACCATTCTAATTCATTTTTACGATCCATTCTAATTCATTCCTACGATCCATTCTAATTTATTCGCACGAATGTATCCATTATAATTCATTTGCACGATCCATTCTAATTCATTCCTATGATCCATTCTAATTCATTCGTACGATACATTCTAATTCATTCGTATGATCCCTTCAAATTCATTCGCACGAATGTATCCATTCTAATTCATTCGTATAATCCATTCTAATTCATTCGCACGATCCATTCTAATTCATTCGTATAATCCATTCTAATTCATTCCTACGATCTATTCTAATTCATTCGCACGAATGTATCCATTCTAATTCATTCGTATGATCTATTCTAATTCATTCGTACGATCCATTCTAATTCATTTGTATGATCCATTCTAATTCATTGGCACGAATGTATCCATTCTAATTCATTCGTACGATCCATTCTAATTCAGTCATATGAATATATCCATTCTAATTCATTCATACAGTCCATTCTAATTCATTCGCACGATCCATTCTAATTCATTCGTATGATCCATTCTAATTCATTCCTATGATCTATTCTAATTCATTCGCTCAAATGTATCCATTCTAATTCATTCGCACGATCCATTCTACTTCATTCGTACGATCCATTCTAATTCATTCGCACAAATGTATCGTACGAATGAATTAGAAAGGATCATACGATTGAATTTGAATGGATCGTACGAATAAATTAGAATGGATACATTTGTGCGATGAATAAGAATGGAGCATACGAATGAATTAGAATGTAGCGTACGAATGAACTAGAATGGATACATTCGTGCGAATGAATTAGAATGGATCATATGAAAGAATTAGAATGGATCGTGCGAATGAATTAGAAAGGATCGTACGAACGAATTAGAATGGATCGTACGAACGAATTAGAATGGATCGTATGAACGAATTAGAATGGATCGTACGAATGAATTAGAATGGATACATTCGAGCGAATAAATTAGAATGGATCGTACGAATGAATTAGAATGGATCATAGGAATGAATTAGAATGGATCGTGCAAATGAATTAGAATGGATACATTCATACGAATGAATTAGAATGGATCGTACGAATGAATTAGAATGGATTGTGCGAATGAATTAGAATGGATCGTATGAATGAATAAGAATGGATCGTACGAATGAATTAGAATGGATCGTGCAAATGAATTAAAATGGATACATTCGTGTGAATGAATTAGAATGGATCGTGCGAATGAATTAGAATGGATCGTACGAATGAATTAGAATGGATATATTTGAACGAATAAATTAGAATGGATCATACGAATGAATTAGAATGGATCATACGAATGAATTAGAATGGATCATACGAATGAATTAGAATGGATAGTGCGAATGAATTAGAATGGATAGTACGAATGAATTAGAATGGATTGTACGAATAAATTAGAATAGATCATACGAATGAATTAGAATGGATCGTACAAATGAATTAGAATGGATCGTATGAATGAATTAGAATGGATACATTCAAGCGAATGAATTAGAATGGATCGTATGAATGAATTAGAATGGATCGTGCAAATGAATTAGAATGGATACATTCGTGCGAATGAATTAGAATGGATCGTAGGAATGAATTAGAATGGATCATGCGAATGAATTAGAATGGATCGTAGAATGAATTAGAATGGATCGTAGAATGAATTAGAATGGATCATGTGAATGAATTTGAATGGATCCATTCTAATTTATTTGCTCGAATATATCCTTTCTAATTCATTTGTATGATCCATTCTAATTCATTCGTACGATCCATTCTAATCTATTCATACGATCCTTTCTAATCCATTCATACGATCCATTTTAATTCATTAGTACGATCCATTCTAATTCATTCGTATGAATGTATCCATTCTAATTTATTCGTACGATCCAGTCTAATTCATTCGTACGATCCATTCTAATTCATTTGCACAAATGTATCCATTGAAATTCATTCGTACAATCTATTCTAATTAATTCGCACGATCCATTCTAATTCAGTCGTATGAATGTATCCATTTTAATTCATTCATACGATCCATTCTAATTCGTACGATCCATTCTAATTCATTCGTACGATCCATTCTAATTCATTCGTACGATCCATTCTAATTCATTCTGACGGATGTAACCTTTCTAATTCATTTGTATGTATCCATTCTAATTCATTCGTACGATCCATTCTAATTCATTCGCACGATCCATTCTAATTCATTCGCACAAATGTATCCATTCTAATTCATTCGTACGATCCATTCTTATTTATTCATACGATCTATTTTAATTCATTTGCACGATCCATTCTAATTCATTCCTATGATCCATTCTAATTCATTCGCACGATCCATTCTAATTCTTTCATATGATCCATTCTAATTAATTTGTATGATCCATTCTAATTCATTTGTACGATCCATTCTAATCTATTCGTACGATCCATTCTAATCCATTCGTACGATCCATTCTAATTCATTCGTACAATCCATTCTAATTCATTCGCTCAAATGTATCCATTCTAATTCATTTGTACGATCCGTTCTAATCCATTCGTACGATCCATTCTAAACCATTCGTACGATCCATTCTAATTCATTCGCACGAATGTAACCATTCTAATTCATTCATACGATCCATTCTAATTCATTCGTATAATCCATTCTAATTCATTCGTACGATCCATTCTAATTCATTCGTACGATCCATTCTAATTCATTCGTACGATCCATTCTAATTCATTCGTACGATCCATTCTAATTCATTCGTATGATCCATTCTAACTCATTCGCACAAATGTATCCATTCTAATTCTTTCGTACGATCCATTCTAATTCATTCGCACGATCTATTCTAATTCATTCGTACAATCCATTCTAATTCATTCGTACGATCCATTCTAATTAATTCGCACTATCCATTCTAATTCATTCGTACGATCCATTCTAATTCATTCGTACAAATGTATCCATTCTAATTCATTCGTACGATCCATTCTAATTCATTCGTACAAATGTATCCATTCTAATTCATTCGTACGATCCATTCTAATTTATTCATACGATCTATTCTAATTCATTCGCACGAATGTATCCATTCTAATTCATTCGCACAATCTAATCTAATTCAAATGTACGATACATTCTAATTCATTCACATTATGTATTCGAATTCATTCGTATGATCCATTCTAATTCATTCTTACGATTCATTCTAATTCATTCGTACGATCCATTCTAATTCATTCATACGATCCATTCTAATTCATTTGCACGAATGTATCCATTCTAATTCATTCGTACAATCCATTCTAATTCATTCGCACGATCCATTCTAATTCATTCGTACGATCCATTCTAATTCATTCCTATGATCTATTCTAATTCATTCGCTCGAATGTATCCATTCTAATTCATTCGTTCGATCCATTCTAATTCATTCATACGATCCATTCAAATTCATTCGCATGATCCATTCTAATTCATTCGTACGATCCATTCTAATTCATTCTCACGAATGTAACCTTTCTAATTCATTTGTATGATCCATTCTAATTCATTCGTACGATCCATTCTAATCCATTCGTACGATCCATTCTAATCCATTCGTACGATCCATTCTAATTCATTCTCACAAATCTAAACTTTCTAATTCATTTGTACGATCCATTCTAATTCATTCGTACGATCCATTCTAATCCATTCGTACGATCCATTCTAATCCATTCTTACGATCCATTCTAATTCATTCGCACAAATGTAACCATTCTAATTCATTCATACGATCCATTCTAATTCATTCCTACGATCCATTCTAATTCATTCGCACGAATGTATCTATTCTAATTCATTCGTTTGATGCATTCATACGACTGAATTAGAATGGATCGTACGAAGGAATTAGAAAGGATCGTATGAATGAATAAGAATGGATCGTACGAATGAATTAGAATGGATCGTACGAATGAATTAGAATGGATCGTGCGACTGAATTATAATGGATCGTATGAATGAATTAGAATGGATACATTTGTGCGAATGAGTTAGAATGGATCATACGAATGAATTAGAATGGATCGTACGAATGAATTAGAATGGATCATACTAATGAATTAGAATGGATCGTGCGAATGAATTAGAATGGATTGTACGAATGAATTAGAATGGATACATTTGAGCGAATGAATTAGAATAGATCATAGGAATGAATTAGAATGGATCATGCGAATGAATTAGAATGGATCGTGCGTATGAATTAGAATGGATTGTACAAATGAATTAGAATGGATACATTCATGCGAATGAATTAGAATGGATCGGATGAATGAATTAGAATGGATCGTACGATTCATTCTAATTCATTCGTACGATCCATTCTAATGCATTCGTACGATTCATTCTAATTCATTCGCACGATCCATTCTAATTCAATCGCTCGAATGTATCCATTCGTATGATCCATTCTAATTCGTTCATACGATCCATTCTAATTCGTTCGTACGATCCATTCTTATTCGTTCATACGATCCATTCTAATTCGTTCGTACGATCCATTCTAATTCATTCGTCCGATCCTTTCTAATTCATTCGCACGAATGTATCCATTCTAATTCATTCGCACGATCCATTCTAATTCATTCATACAATCCATTCTAATTCATTCGCACGAATGTATCCATTCTAATTAATTCGTACGATCCATTCTAATTCATTCGTATGATCCATTCTTATTCATTCGCACTATCCAGTCTAATTGATTCGCTCGATCCATTCTAATTCATTCGCACGAATGTATCCATTCTAATTCATTCATACGATCCATTCTAATTCATTAATATAATCCATTCTAATTCATTCGTACGATCCATTCTAATTCATATGCACAAAGGTATCCATTCTAATTCATTCGTATGATCCATTCTAATTCATTCGTACGATCCATTCTAATTCATTCGCACGATCCATTCTAATTCATTCCTATGATCCATTCTAATTCATTCGCACGAATGTAACCATTCTAATTCATTCGTACGATCCATTCTAATTCATTCCTACTATCCATTCTAATTCATTCGCACGAATGTATCCATTCTAATTCATTTGCACGATCCATTCTAATTCATTCCTATGATCCATTCTAATTCATTCATACGATCCATTCTAATTAATTCGCTCGAATGTATCCATTCTAATTCATTCGTACGATCCATTCTAATTCATTCGTACGATCCATTCTAATTCTTTCTCACGAATGTAACCTTTCTAATTCATTTGTATGATCCATTCTAATTCATTCGTACGATCCATTCTAATCTATTCGTACGATCCATTCTAATCCATTCGTACAATCCATTCTAATCCATTCGTACGATCTATTCTAATTCATTCGTACGATCCATTCTAATTCATTCGCTCGAATGTATCCATTCTAATTCATTCGTACGATCCATTCTAATCCATTCGTACGATTCATTCTAAACCATTCGTACGATCCATTCTAATTCATTCGCACGAATGTAACCATTCTAATTCATTCATACGATCCATTCTAATTCATTCGCACAATCCATTCTAATTCATTCGTACGATCCATTCTAATTCATTCGTATGATCCATTCTAACTCATTCGTATGATCGATTCTAATTCATTCTCACGAATGTAACCTTTCTAATTCATTTGTATGATCCATTCTAATCCATTCGTACGATCCATTCTAATCCATTCGTACGATCCATTCTAATCTATTCATACGATCCATTCTAATTCACTCGTACGATCCATTCTAATTCATTCTCACAAATGTAACCTTTCTAATTCATTGGTACGATCCATTCTAATTCATTCGTACGATCCATTCTAAACCATTCGTATGATCCATTCTAATCCATTCGTACGATCCATTCTAATTCATTCGCATGAATGTAATCATTTTAATTCATTCGTACGATCCATTCTAATTCATTCCTACGATCCATTCTAATTCATTCGCATGAATGTATCCATTTTAATTCATTTGCACGATCCATTCTAATTCATTCCTATGATCCATTCTAATTCATTCGTACGATCCATTCTAATTCATTCGTACGATCCATTCTAAACCATTCGTATGATCCATTCTAATCCATTCGTACGATCCATTCTAATTCATTCGCATGAATGTAATCATTCTAATTCATTCGTACGATCCATTCTAATTCATTCCTACGATCCATTTTAATTCATTCGCACGAATGTATCCATTTTAATTCATTTGCACGATCCATTCTAATTCATTCCTATGATCCATTCTAATTCATTCGTACGATCCATTCTAATCCATTCGTACGATCCATTCTAATCCATTCGTACGATCCATTCGAATTCATTCGTACGATCTATTCTAATTCATTCGCACGAATGTAACCATTCTAATTCATTTTTACGATCCATTCTAATTCATTCCTACGATCCATTCTAATTTATTCGCACGAATGTATCCATTATAATTCATTTGCACGATCCATTCTAATTCATTCCTATGATCCATTCTAATTCATTCGTACGATACATTCTAATTCATTCGTATGATCCCTTCAAATTCATTCGCACGAATGTATCCATTCTAATTCATTCGTATAATCCATTCTAATTCATTCGCACGATCCATTCTAATTCATTCGTATAATCCATTCTAATTCATTCCTACGATCTATTCTAATTCATTCGCACGAATGTATCCATTCTAATTCATTCGTATGATCTATTCTAATTCATTCGTACGATCCATTCTAATTCATTTGTATGATCCATTCTAATTCATTGGCACGAATGTATCCATTCTAATTCATTCGTACGATCCATTCTAATTCAGTCGTATGAATATATCCATTCTAATTCATTCATACAGTCCATTCTAATTCATTCGCACGATCCATTCTAATTCATTCGTATGATCCATTCTAATTCATTCCTATGATCTATTCTAATTCATTCGCTCAAATGTATCCATTCTAATTCATTCGCACGATCCATTCTACTTCATTCGTACCATCCATTCTAATTCATTCGCACAAATGTATCGTACGAATGAATTAGAAAGGATCATACGATTGAATTTGAATGGATCGTACGAATAAATTAGAATGGATACATTTGTGCGATGAATAAGAATGGAGCATACGAATGAATTAGAATGTAGCGTACGAATGAACTAGAATGGATACATTCGTGCGAATGAATTAGAATGGATCATATGAAAGAATTAGAATGGATCGTGCGAATGAATTAGAAAGGATCGTACGAACGAATTAGAATGGATCGTACGAACGAATTAGAATGGATCGTATGAACGAATTAGAATGGATCGTACGAATGAATTAGAATGGATACATTCGAGCGAATAAATTAGAATGGATCGTACGAATGAATTAGAATGGATCATAGGAATGAATTAGAATGGATCGTGCAAATGAATTAGAATGGATACATTCATACGAATGAATTAGAATGGATCGTACGAATGAATTAGAATGGATTGTGCGAATGAATTAGAATGGATCGTATGAATGAATAAGAATGGATCGTACGAATGAATTAGAATGGATCGTGCAAATGAATTAAAATGGATACATTCGTGTGAATGAATTAGAATGGATCGTGCGAATGAATTAGAATGGATCGTACGAATGAATTAGAATGGATATATTTGAACGAATAAATTAGAATGGATCATACGAATGAATTAGAATGGATCATACGAATGAATTAGAATGGATCATACGAATGAATTAGAATGGATAGTGCGAATGAATTAGAATGGATAGTACGAATGAATTAGAATGGATTGTACGAATAAATTAGAATAGATCATACGAATGAATTAGAATGGATCGTACAAATGAATTAGAATGGATCGTATGAATGAATTAGAATGGATACATTCGAGCGAATGAATTAGAATGGATCGTATGAATGAATTAGAATGGATCGTGCAAATGAATTAGAATGGATACATTCGTGCGAATGAATTAGAATGGATCGTAGGAATGAATTAGAATGGATCATGCGAATGAATTAGAATGGATCGTAGAATGAATTAGAATGGATCGTAGAATGAATTAGAATGGATCATGTGAATGAATTTGAATGGATCCATTCTAATTTATTTGCTCGAATATATCCTTTCTAATTCATTTGTATGATCCATTCTAATTCATTCGTACGATCCATTCTAATCCATTCATACGATCCTTTCTAATCCATTCGTACGATCCATTTTAATTCATTAGTACGATCCATTCTAATTCATTCGTATGAATGTATCCATTCTAATTTATTCGTACGATCCAGTCTAATTCATTCGTACGATCCATTCTAATTCATTTGCACAAATGTATCCATTGAAATTCATTCGTACAATCTATTCTAATTAATTCGCACGATCCATTCTAATTCAGTCGTATGAATGTATCCATTTTAATTCATTCATACGATCCATTCTAATTCGTACGATCCATTCTAATTCATTCGTACGATCCATTCTAATTCATTCGTACGATCCATTCTAATTCATTCTGACGGATGTAACCTTTCTAATTCATTTGTATGTATCCATTCTAATTCATTCGTACGATCCATTCTAATTCATTCGCACGATCCATTCTAATTCATTCGCACAAATGTATCCATTCTAATTCATTCGTACGATCCATTCTTATTTATTCATACGATCTATTTTAATTCATTTGCACGATCCATTCTAATTCATTCCTATGATCCATTCTAATTCATTCGCACGATCCATTCTAATTCTTTCATATGATCCATTCTAATTAATTTGTATGATCCATTCTAATTCATTTGTACGATCCATTCTAATCTATTCGTACGATCCATTCTAATCCATTCGTACGATCCATTCTAATTCATTCGTACAATCCATTCTAATTCATTCGCTCAAATGTATCCATTCTAATTCATTTGTACGATCCGTTCTAATCCATTCGTACGATCCATTCTAAACCATTCGTACGATCCATTCTAATTCATTCGCACGAATGTAACCATTCTAATTCATTCATACGATCCATTCTAATTCATTCGTATAATCCATTCTAATTCATTCGTACGATCCATTCTAATTCATTCGTACGATCCATTCTAATTCATTCGTACGATCCATTCTAATTCATTCGTATGATCCATTCTAACTCATTCGCACAAATGTATCCATTCTAATTCTTTCGTACGATCCATTCTAATTCATTCGCACGATCTATTCTAATTCATTCGTACAATCCATTCTAATTCATTCGTACGATCCATTCTAATTAATTCGCACTATCCATTCTAATTCATTCGTACGATCCATTCTAATTCATTCGTACAAATGTATCCATTCTAATTCATTCGTACGATCCATTCTAATTCATTCGTACAAATGTATCCATTCTAATTCATTCGTACGATCCATTCTAATTTATTCATACGATCTATTCTAATTCATTCGCACGAATGTATCCATTCTAATTCATTCGCACAATCTAATCTAATTCAAATGTACGATACATTCTAATTCATTCACATTATGTATTCGAATTCATTCGTATGATCCATTCTAATTCATTCTTACGATTCATTCTAATTCATTCGTACGATCCATTCTAATTCATTCATACGATCCATTCTAATTCATTTGCACGAATGTATCCATTCTAATTCATTCGTACAATCCATTCTAATTCATTCGCACGATCCATTCTAATTCATTCGTACGATCCATTCTAATTCATTCCTATGATCTATTCTAATTCATTCGCTCGAATGTATCCATTCTAATTCATTCGTTCGATCCATTCTAATTCATTCATACGATCCATTCAAATTCATTCGCATGATCCATTCTAATTCATTCGTATGATCCATTCTAATTCATTCTCACGAATGTAACCTTTCTAATTCATTTGTATGATCCATTCTAATTCATTCGTACGATCCATTCTAATCCATTCGTACGATCCATTCTAATCCATTCGTACGATCCATTCTAATTCATTCTCACAAATCTAAACTTTCTAATTCATTTGTACGATCCATTCTAATTCATTCGTACGATCCATTCTAATCCATTCGTACGATCCATTCTAATCCATTCTTACGATCCATTCTAATTCATTCGCACAAATGTAACCATTCTAATTCATTCATACGATCCATTCTAA
Organism: Chamaelirium japonicum; assembly: GCA_947650365.1. Lineage (NCBI taxonomy): Eukaryota > Viridiplantae > Streptophyta > Magnoliopsida > Liliales > Melanthiaceae > Chamaelirium > Chamaelirium japonicum. Next base: position 41,995 of record CANTAL010000240.1, read on the forward strand.
TTCATTCCTACGATCCATTCTAATTCATTCGCACGAATGTATCTATTCTAATTCATTCGTTTGATGCATTCATACGACTGAATTAGAATGGATCGTACGAAGGAATTAGAAAGGATCGTATGAATGAATAAGAATGGATCGTACGAATGAATTAGAATGGATCGTACGAATGAATTAGAATGGATCGTGCGACTGAATTATAATGGATCGTATGAATGAATTAGAATGGATACATTTGTGCGAATGAGTTAGAATGGATCATACGAATGAATTAGAATGGATCGTACGAATGAATTAGAATGGATCATACTAATGAATTAGAATGGATCGTGCGAATGAATTAGAATGGATTGTACGAATGAATTAGAATGGATACATTTGAGCGAATGAATTAGAATAGATCATAGGAATGAATTAGAATGGATCATGCGAATGAATTAGAATGGATCGTGCGTATGAATTAGAATGGATTGTACAAATGAATTAGAATGGATACATTCATGCGAATGAATTAGAATGGATCGGATGAATGAATTAGAATGGATCGTACGATTCATTCTAATTTATTCGTACGATCCATTCTAATGCATTCGTACGATTCATTCTAATTCATTCGCACGATCCATTCTATTTCAATCGCTCGAATGTATCCATTCGTATGATCCATTCTAATTCGTTCATACGATCCATTCTAATTCGTTCGTACGATCCATTCTTATTCGTTCATACGATCCATTCTAATTCGTTCGTACGATCCATTCTAATTCATTCGTCCGATCCTTTCTAATTCATTCGCACGAATGTATCCATTCTAATTCATTCGCACGATCCATTCTAATTCATTCATACAATCCATTCTAATTCATTCGCACGAATGTATCCATTCTAATTAATTCGTACGATCCATTCTAATTCATTCGTATGATCCATTCTTATTCATTCGCACTATCCAGTCTAATTGATTCGCTTGATCCATTCTAATTCATTCGCACGAATGTATCCATTCTAATTCATTCATACGATCCATTCTAATTCATTAATATAATCCATTCTAATTCATTCGTACGATCCATTCTAATTCATATGCACAAAGGTATCCATTCTAATTCATTCGTATGATCCATTCTAATTCATTCGTACGATCCATTCTAATTCATTCGCATGATCCATTCTAATTCATTCCTATGATCCATTCTAATTCATTCGCACGAATGTAACCATTCTAATTCATTCGTACGATCCATTCTAATTCATTCCTACTATCCATTCTAATTCATTCGCACGAATGTATCCATTCTAATTCATTTGCACGATCCATTCTAATTCATTCCTATGATCCATTCTAATTCATTCATACGATCCATTCTAATTAATTCGCTCGAATGTATCCATTCTAATTCATTCGTACGATCCATTCTAATTCATTCGTACGATCCATTCTAATTCTTTCTCACGAATGTAACCTTTCTAATTCATTTGTATGATCCATTCTAATTCATTCGTACGATCCATTCTAATCTATTCGTACGATCCATTCTAATCCATTCGTACAATCCATTCTAATCCATTCGTACGATCTATTCTAATTCATTCGTACGATCCATTCTAATTCATTCGCTCGAATGTATCCATTCTAATTCATTCGTACGATCCATTCTAATCCATTCGTACGATTCATTCTAAACCATTCGTACGATCCATTCTAATTCATTCGCACGAATGTAACCATTCTAATTCATTCATACGATCCATTCTAATTCATTCGCACAATCCATTCTAATTCATTAGTACGATCCATTCTAATTCATTCGTATGATCCATTCTAACTCATTCGTATGATCCATTCTAATTCATTCTCACGAATGTAACCTTTCTAATTCATTTGTATGATCCATTCTAATCCATTCGTACGATCCATTCTAATCCATTCGTACGATCCATTCTAATCTATTCATACGATCCATTCTAATTCACTCGTACGATCCATTCTAATTCATTCTCACAAATGTAACCTTTCTAATTCATTGGTACGATCCATTCTAATTCATTCGTACGATCCATTCTAAACCATTCGTATGATCCATTCTAATCCATTCGTACGATCCATTCTAATTCATTCGCATGAATGTAATCATTCTAATTCATTCGTACGATCCATTCTAATTCATTCCTACGATCCATTCTAATTCATTCGCATGAATGTATCCATTTTAATTCATTTGCACGATCCATTCTAATTCATTCCTATGATCCATTCTAATTCATTCGTACGATCCATTCTAATTCATTCGTACGATCCATTCTAAACCATTCGTATGATCCATTCTAATCCATTCGTACGATCCATTCTAATTCATTCGCATGAATGTAATCATTCTAATTCATTCGTACGATCCATTCTAATTCATTCCTACGATCCATTTTAATTCATTCGCACGAATGTATCCATTTTAATTCATTTGCACGATCCATTCTAATTCATTCCTATGATCCATTCTAATTCATTCGTACGATCCATTCTAATCCATTCGTACGATCCATTCTAATCCATTCGTACGATCCATTCGAATTCATTCGTACGATCTATTCTAATTCATTCGCACGAATGTAACCATTCTAATTCATTTTTACGATCCATTCTAATTCATTCCTACGATCCATTCTAATTTATTCGCACGAATGTATCCATTATAATTCATTTGCACGATCCATTCTAATTCATTCCTATGATCCATTCTAATTCATTCGTACGATACATTCTAATTCATTCGTATGATCCCTTCAAATTCATTCGCACGAATGTATCCATTCTAATTCATTCGTATAATCCATTCTAATTCATTCGCACGATCCATTCTAATTCATTCGTATAATCCATTCTAATTCATTCCTACGATCTATTCTAATTCATTCGCACGAATGTATCCATTCTAATTCATTCGTATGATCTATTCTAATTCATTCGTACGATCCATTCTAATTCATTTGTATGATCCATTCTAATTCATTGGCACGAATGTATCCATTCTAATTCATTCGTACGATCCATTCTAATTCAGTCGTATGAATATATCCATTCTAATTCATTCATACAGTCCATTCTAATTCATTCGCACGATCCATTCTAATTCTTTCGTATGATCCATTCTAATTCATTCCTATGATCTATTCTAATTCATTCGCTCAAATGTATCCATTCTAATTCATTCGTACGATCCATTCTACTTCATTCGTACGATCCATTCTAATTCATTCGCACAAATGTATCGTACGAATGAATTAGAAAGGATCATACGATTGAATTTGAATGGATCGTACGAATAAATTAGAATGGATACATTTGTGCGATGAATAAGAATGGAGCATACGAATGAATTAGAATGTAGCGTACGAATGAACTAGAATGGATACATTCGTGCGAATGAATTAGAATGGATCATATGAAAAAATTAGAATGGATCGTGCGAATGAATTAGAAAGGATCGTACGAATGAATTAGAATGGATCGTACGAACGAATTAGAATGGATCGTATGAACGAATTAGAATGGATCGTACGAATGAATTAGAATGGATACATTCGAGCGAATAAATTAGAATGGATCGTACGAATGAATTAGAATGGATCATAGGAATGAATTAGAATGGATCGTGCAAATGAATTAGAATGGATACATTCATACGAATGAATTAGAATGGATCGTACGAATGAATTAGAATGGATTGTGCGAATGAATTAGAATGGATCGTATGAATGAATAAGAATGGATCGTACGAATGAATTAGAATGGATCGTGCAAATGAATTAAAATGGATACATTCGTGTGAATGAATTAGAATGGATCGTGCGAATGAATTAGAATGGATCGTACGAATGAATTAGAATGGATATATTTGAACGAATAAATTAGAATGGATCATACGAATGAATTAGAATGGATCATACGAATGAATTAGAATGGATCATACGAATGAATTAGAATGGATAGTGCGAATGAATTAGAATGGATAGTACGAATGAATTAGAATGGATTGTACGAATAAATTAGAATAGATCATACGAATGAATTAGAATGGATCGTACAAATGAATTAGAATGGATCGTATGAATGAATTAGAATGGATACATTCGAGCGAATGAATTAGAATGGATCGTATGAATGAATTAGAATGGATCGTGCAAATGAATTAGAATGGATACATTCGTGCGAATGAATTAGAATGGATCGTAGGAATGAATTAGAATGGATCATGCGAATGAATTAGAATGGATCGTAGAATGAATTAGAATGGATCGTAGAATGAATTAGAATGGATCATGTGAATGAATTTGAATGGATCCATTCTAATTTATTTGCTCGAATATATCCTTTCTAATTCATTTGTATGATCCATTCTAATTCATTCGTACGATCCATTCTAATCCATTCATACGATCCTTTCTAATCCATTCGTACGATCCATTTTAATTCATTAGTACGATCCATTCTAATTCATTCGTATGAATGTATCCATTCTAATTTATTCGTACGATCCAGTCTAATTCATTCGTACGATCCATTCTAATTCATTTGCACAAATGTATCCATTGAAATTCACTCGTACAATCTATTCTAATTAATTCGCACGATCCATTCTAATTCAGTCGTATGAATGTATCCATTTTAATTCATTCATACGATCCATTCTAATTCGTACGATCCATTCTAATTCATTCGTACGATCCATTCTAATTCATTCGTACGATCCATTCTAATTCATTCTGACGGATGTAACCTTTCTAATTCATTTGTATGTATCCATTCTAATTCATTCGTACGATCCATTCTAATTCATTCGCACGATCCATTCTAATTCATTCGCACAAATGTATCCATTCTAATTCATTCGTACGATCCATTCTTATTTATTCATACGATCTATTTTAATTCATTTGCACGATCCATTCTAATTCATTCCTATGATCCATTCTAATTCATTCGCACGATCCATTCTAATTCTTTCATATGATCCATTCTAATTAATTTGTATGATCCGTTCTAATTCATTTGTACGATCCATTCTAATCTATTCGTACGATCCATTCTAATCCATTCGTACGATCCATTCTAATTCATTCGTACAATCCATTCTAATTCATTCGCTCAAATGTATCCATTCTAATTCATTTGTACGATCCGTTCTAATGCATTCGTACGATCCATTCTAAACCATTCGTACGATCCATTCTAATTCATTCGCACGAATGTAACCATTCTAATTCATTCATACGATCCATTCTAATTCATTCGTATAATCCATTCTAATTCATTCGTACGATCCATTCTAATTCATTCGTACGATCCATTCTAATTCATTCGTACGATCCATTCTAATTCATTCGTACGATCCATTCTAATTCATTCGTATGATCCATTCTAACTCATTCGCACAAATGTATCCATTCTAATTCTTTCGTACGATCCATTCTAATTCATTCGCACGATCTATTCTAATTCATTCGTACAATCCATTCTAATTCATTCGTACGATCCATTCTAATTAATTCGCACTATCCATTCTAATTCATTCGTACGATCCATTCTAATTCATTCGTACAAATGTATCCATTCTAATTCATTCGTACGATCCATTCTAATTCATTCGTACAAATGTATCCATTCTAATTCATTCGTACGATCCATTCTAATTTATTCATACGATCTATTCTAATTCATTCGCACGAATGTATCCATTCTAATTCATTCGCACAATCTAATCTAATTCAAATGTACGATACATTCTAATTCATTCACATTATGTATTCGAATTCATTCGTATGATCCATTCTAATTCATTCTTACGATTCATTCTAATTCATTCGTACGATCCATTCTAATTCATTCATACGATCCATTCTAATTCATTTGCACGAATGTATCCATTCTAATTCATTCGTACAATCCATTCTAATTCATTCGCACGATCCATTCTAATTCATTCGTACGATCCATTCTAATTCATTCCTATGATCTATTCTAATTCATTCGCTCGAATGTATCCATTCTAATTCATTCGTTCGATCCATTCTAATTCATTCATACGATCCATTCAAATTCATTCGCATGATCCATTCTAATTCATTCGTACGATCCATTCTAATTCATTCTCACGAATGTAACCTTTCTAATTCATTTGTATGATCCATTCTAATTCATTCGTACGATCCATTCTAATCCATTCGTACGATCCATTCTAATCCATTCGTACGATCCATTCTAATTCATTCTCACAAATCTAAACTTTCTAATTCATTTGTACGATCCATTCTAATTCATTCGTACGATCCATTCTAATCCATTCGTACGATCCATTCTAATCCATTCTTACGATCCATTCTAATTCATTCGCACAAATGTAACCATTCTAATTCATTCATACGATCCATTCTAATTCATTCCTACGATCCATTCTAATTCATTCGCACGAATGTATCTATTATAATTCATTCGTTTGATGCATTCATACGACTGAATTAGAATGGATCGTACGAAGGAATTAGAAAGGATCGTATGAATGAATAAGAATGGATCGTACGAATGAATTAGAATGGATCGTACGAATGAATTAGAATGGATCGTGCGACTGAATTATAATGGTTCGTATGAATGAATTAGAATGGATACATTTGTGCGAATGAGTTAGAATGGATCATACGAATGAATTAGAATGGATCGTACGAATGAATTAGAATGGATCATACTAATGAATTAGAATGGATCGTGCGAATGAATTAGAATGGATTGTACGAATGAATTAGAATGGATACATTTGAGCGAATGAATTAGAATAGATCATAGGAATGAATTAGAATGGATCATGCGAATGAATTAGAATGGATCGTGCGTATGAATTAGAATGGATTGTACAAATGAATTAGAATGGATACATTCATGCGAATGAATTAGAATGGATCGGATGAATGAATTAGAATGGATCGTACGATTCATTCTAATTCATTCGTACGATCCATTCTAATGCATTCGTACGATTCATTCTAATTCATTCGCACGATCCATTCTAATTCAATCGCTCGAATGTATCCATTCGTATGATCCATTCTAATTCGTTCATACGATCCATTCTAATTCGTTCGTACGATCCATTCTTATTCGTTCATACGATCCATTCTAATTCGTTCGTACGATCCATTCTAATTCATTCGTCCGATCCTTTCTAATTCATTCGCACGAATGTATCCATTCTAATTCATTCGCACGATCCATTCTAATTCATTCATACAATCCATTCTAATTCATTCGCACGAATGTATCCATTCTAATTAATTCGTACGATCCATTCTAATTCATTCGTATGATCCATTCTTTTTCATTCGCACTATCCAGTCTAATTGATTCGCTCGATCCATTCTAATTCATTCGCACGAATGTATCCATTCTAATTCATTCATACGATCCATTCCAATTCATTAATATAATCCATTCTAATTCATTCGTACGATCCATTCTAATTCATATGCACAAAGGTATCCATTCTAATTCATTCGTATGATCCATTCTAATTCATTCGTACGATCCATTCTAATTCATTCGCACGATCCATTCTAATTCATTCCTATGATCCATTCTAATTCATTCGCACGAATGTAACCATTCTAATTCATTCGTACGATCCATTCTAATTCATTCCTACTATCCATTCTAATTCATTCGCACGAATGTATCCATTCTAATTCATTTGCACGATCCATTCTAATTCATTCCTATGATCCATTCTAATTCATTCATACGATCCATTCTAATTAATTCGCTCGAATGTATCCATTCTAATTCATTCGTACGATCCATTCTAATTCATTCGTACGATCCATTCTAATTCTTTCTCACGAATGTAACCTTTCTAATTCATTTGTATGATCCATTCTAATTCATTCGTACGATCCATTCTAATCTATTCGTACGATCCATTCTAATCCATTCGTACAATCCATTCTAATCCATTCGTACGATCCATTCTAATTCATTCGTACGATCCATTCTAATTCATTCGCTCGAATGTATCCATTCTAATTCATTCGTACGATCCATTCTAATCCATTCGTACGATTCATTCTAAACCATTCGTACGATCCATTCTAATTCATTCGCACGAATGTAACCATTCTAATTCATTCATACGATCCATTCTAATTCATTCGTACAATCCATTCTAATTCATTCGTACGATCCATTCTAATTCATTCGTATGATCCATTCTAACTCATTCGTATGATCCATTCTAATTCATTCTCACGAATGTAACCTTTCTAATTCATTTGTATGATCCATTCTAATCCATTCGTACGATCCATTCTAATCCATTCGTACGATCCATTCTAATCTATTCATACGATCCATTCTAATTCACTCGTACGATCCATTCTAATTCATTCTCACAAATGTAACCTTTCTAATTCATTGGTACGATCCATTCTAATTCATTCGTACGATCCATTCTAAACCATTCGTATGATCCATTCTAATCCATTCGTACGATCCATTCTAATTCATTCGCATGAATGTAATCATTCTAATTCATTCGTACGATCCATTCTAATTCATTCCTACGATCCATTCTAATTCATTCGCATGAATGTATCCATTTTAATTCATTTGCACGATCCATTCTAATTCATTCCTATGATCCATTCTAATTCATTCGTACGATCCATTCTAATTCATTCGTACGATCCATTCTAAACCATTCGTATGATCCATTCTAATCCATTCGTACGATCCATTCTAATTCATTCGCATGAATGTAATCATTCTAATTCATTCGTACGATCCATTCTAATTCATTCCTACGATCCATTTTAATTCATTCGCACGAATGTATCCATTTTAATTCATTTGCACGATCCATTCTAATTCATTCCTATGATCCATTCTAATTCATTCGTACGATCCATTCTAATCCATTCGTACGATCCATTCGAATTCATTCGTACGATCTATTCTAATTCATTCGCACGAATGTAACCATTCTAATTCATTTTTACGATCCATTCTAATTCATTCCTACGATCCATTCTAATTTATTCGCACGAATGTATCCATTATAATTCATTTGCACGATCCATTCTAATTCATTCCTATGATCCATTCTAATTCATTCGTACGATACATTCTAATTCATTCGTATGATCCCTTCAAATTCATTCGCACGAATGTATCCATTCTAATTCATTCGTATAATCCATTCTAATTCATTCGCACGATCCATTCTAATTCATTCGTATAATCCATTCTAATTCATTCCTGCGATCTATTCTAATTCATTCGCACGAATGTATCCATTCTAATTCATTCGTATGATCTATTCTAATTCATTCGTACGATCCATTCTAATTCATTTGTATGATCCATTCTAATTCATTGGCACGAATGTATCCATTCTAATTCATTCGTACGATCCATTCTAATTCAGTCGTATGAATATATCCATTCTAATTCATTCATACAGTCCATTCTAATTCATTCGCACGATCCATTCTAATTCATTCGTATGATCCATTCTAATTCATTCCTATGATCTATTCTAATTCATTCGCTCAAATGTATCCATTCTAATTCATTCGCACGATCCATTCTACTTCATTCGTACGATCCATTCTAATTCATTCGTACAATCCATTCTAATTCATTCGTATGATTCATTCAAATTCATTCCTACGATCTATTTTAATTCATTCGCTCAAATGTATCCATTCTAATTCATTCGTTCGGTCCATTCTAATTCATTCGTACGATCCATTCAAATTCATTCGCATGATCCATTCTAATTCATTCGTACGATCCATTCTAATTCATTCTCACGAATGTAACCTTTCTAATTCATTTGTATGATCCATTCTAATTCATTCGTACGATACATTTGTGCGAATGAATTAGAATGGATCATAGGAATGAATTTGAATGGATCGTGCGAATGAATTAGAATGGATCGTGCGAATGAATTAGAATAGATCGTACGAATGAATTAGAATGGATCGTGCGAATGAATTAGAATGAATCGTACGAATAAATTAGAATGGATCGTATGATGAATTAGAATGGATCGTGCAAATGAATTAGAATGGATCGTACGAATGAATTAGAATGGATCGTGCGAATGAATTAGAATGGATCATACAAATGAATTAGAATGGTTACATTCGTGAGAATGAATTAGAATGGATCGTGCGAATGAATTAGAATGGATCATGCGAATGACTTTGAATGGATCATACGAATGAATAAGAATGGATCGTACGAATGAATTAGAATGGATACATTCGAGCGAATGAATTAGAATAGATCGTAGGAATTAATTAGAATGGATCATACGAATGAATTAGAATGGATCGTGCGAATGAATTAGAATGGATTGTACGAATGAATTAGAATGGATACATTCGTGTGAATGAATTAGAATGGATCGTACGAATGAATTAGAATGGATCATACGAATGGATTAGAATGGATCGTACGAATGGATTAGAATGAATCATACGAATGGATTAGAAAGGATCATTCGAATGAATTAGAATGGATCGTACGAATGGATTAGAATGGATCGTACGAATGAATTAGAATGGATCGTACGAATGAATTAGAATGGATCATGCGAATGAATTTGAATGGATCGTACGAATGAATTAGAATGGATCGAACGAATGAATTAGAATCGATACATTCGAGCGAATGAACTAGAATAGATCATAGGAATGAATTAGAATGGATCATACGAATGAATTAGAACGGATCTTGCGAATGAATTAGAACGGATTGTACGAATGAATTAGAATGGATACATTCGTGCGAATGAATTAGAATGGATCGGACGAATAAATTAGAATGGATTGTGCGAATGAATTAGAATGGATCGTATGAATGAATAAGAATGGATCGTACGAATGAATTAGAATGGATCGTGCGAATGAATTAGAATGAATCGTACGAATGCATTAGAATGGATCGTACGAATGAATTAAAATGAATCGTACGATCCATTCTAATTCATTCGTCCGATCCATTCTAATTCATTCGCACGAATGTATCCATTCTAATTCATTTGTACAATCCGTTCTAATTCATTCGCAAGATCCATTCTAATTCATTCGTACGATCCTTTCAAATTCATTCGCATGATCCATTCTAATTCATTCGTACAATCCATTCTAATTCATTCTCACGAATGTAACCTTTCCAATTCATTTGTATGATCCATTCTAATCCATTCGTACGATCTATTCTAATCCTTTCGTACGATCCATTCTAATCCATTCGTACGATCCATTCTAATTCATTCGTATGATCCATTCTAATTCATTCTCACAAATGTAACCTTTCTAATTCATTTGTACGATCCATTCTAATTCATTCGTACGATCCATTCTAATCCACTCGTGCGATCCATTCTAATCCATTCATACGATCCATTCTAATTCATTCGCACGACTGTAACCATTCTAATTCATTCGTACGATCCATTCTAATTCATTCCTACGATCCATTCTAATTCATTCGCATGAATGTATCCATTCTAATTCATTTGCACGGTCCATTCTAATTCATTCCTATGATCCATTCTAATTCATTCGTACGATCCATTCTAATTCATTCGCTCGAATGTATCCATTCTAATTCATTCGTACGATCCATTCTAATTCATTCGTATGATCCATTCTAATCTATTCGTACGATCCATTCTAATTCATTCGTACAATGCGTTCTAATTCATTCGCACGAATGTATCCATTCTAATTCATTTGCACGATCCATTCTAATTCATTCTGATGATCCATTCTAATTCATTCGTACGATCCATTCTAATTCATTCGCTCGAATGTATCCATTCTAATTCATTCGTACGATCCATTCTAATTCGTTCATACGATCCATTCTAATTCGTTCGTACGATCCATTCTAATTCATTCGTACGATCCATTCTAATTCATTCGCACGATCCATTCTAATTCATTTGTATGATCCATTTTAATTCATTCGCATGATCCATTCTAATTCATTCGTATCATACATTCGTGCGAATGAATTAGAATTGATCGTACGAATGAATTAGAATGGATCGTACGAATGAATTAGAATAGATCGTGCGTATAAATTAGAATGGATCATACGAATGAATTAGAATAGATCATACGAATGAATTAGAATGGATCGTACGAATGAATTAGAATGGATCGTGCGAATGAATTCGAATGGCTCGTATGAATAAATTAGAATGGATCGTACGAATTAATTAAAATAGATACATTTGTGCGAATGAATTAGAATGGATCATACGATTGAATTTGATTGGATCGTACGAATAAATTAGAATGGATACATTTGTGCGATGAATAAGAATGGAACGATCCATTTTAATTCATTCGCGTGATCCATTCTAATTCATTCATATGATACATTCATACGACTGAATTAGAATGGATTGTACGAATGAATTAGAATTGATCATACGAATAAATTAGAATGGATCGTACGAATGAATTAGAATGGATTGTGCAAATGAATTAGAATGGATCGTGCGAATGAATTAGAATGAATCGTACGAATGCATTAGAATGGATCGTATGAATGAATTAGAATGAATCGTACGAATGAATTAGAATGGATACATTCGAGCGAATGAATTAGAATGGATCGTACGAATGAATTATAATAGATCGTATGAATGAATTAGAATGGATCGTGCGAATGAAATAGAATCGATCGTACGAATGAATTAGAATGGATCGTACGAATGAATTAGATCGTACGAATGAATTAGAATGGATCATACGAATGAATTAAAATGGATATATTCATACGACTGAATTAAATGGATCGTACGAATTAATTAGAATGGATTGTACGAATGAATTTGAATGGATACATTTGTGCGAATGAATCTGAATGGATTGTATGAATGAATTACAATGGATCGTACGAATGAATTAGAATGGATACATTCGAGCGAATGAATTAGAATGGATCGTACGAATGAATTAGAATGGATCATAGGAATGAATTAGAATGGATTGTGCAAATAAATTAGAATGGATACATTCGTGCGAATGAATTAGAATGGATCGTACGAATGAATTAGAATGGTTACATTCGTGCGAATGAATTAAAATGGATCGTACGAATGGATTAGAATGGATCGTACGAATGGATTAGAAAGGTTACATTTGTGAGAATGTATTAGAATGGATCGTACGAATAGATTAGAATGGATCTTACGAATGGATTAGAATGGATAGTACGAATGAATTAGAATGGATCATACAAATGAATTAGAAAGGTTACATTCGTGAAAATGAATTAGAATGGATCGTACGAATGAATTAGAATGGATCATGCGAATGAATTAGAATGGATCGTACGAATGGATTAGAATGGATCGTACGAATGCATTAGAATGGATACATTCTTGCGAATGAATTAGAATGGATCATATGAATTAATTAGAATGGATACATTTGTGCGAATAAATTTGAATGGATTGCACGAATTGAATTAGAATGGATCAAACGAATGGATTAGAATGGATCGTACGAATGAATTAGAATGGATCATACAAATGAATTAGAAAGGTTACATTCGTGAGAATAAATTAGAATGGATCGTGAGAATGAATTAGAATTGATCATACGAATGGATTAGAATGGATCGTACGAATGAATTAGAATAGATCGTGCGAATGAATTAGAATGGATCGTACGAATGAATTAGAATGCATCGTACGAACGAATTAGAATGGATCGTACGAACGAATTAGAATGGATCGTACGAATGAATTAGAATGGATACATTCGAGCGAATGAATTAGAATGGATCGTACGAAGGAATTAGAATGGATCATAGGAATGAATTAGAATGGATCGTGCAAATGAATTAGAATGGATACTTTCGTGCGAATGAATTAGAATTGATCGTAGGAATGAATTAGAATGGATCGTACGAATGAATTAGAATAGTTACATTCGTGCGAATGAATTAGAATGGATCGTACGAATGAATTAGAATGGATCGTGCGAATGAATTAGAATGGATCGTACGATCCATTCTAATTCATTCGTATGTTCAATTCTAATTCATTCGCACGATCCATTCTAATTCATTCGTACGATCCAATCTAATTCATTCGCACGAATGTAACCATTCTAATTCATTCGTACGATCCATTCTAATTCATTCCTACGATCCATTCTAATTCATTCGCACGAATGTATCCATTCTAATTCATTTGCATGATCCATTCTAATTCATTCCTATGATCCATTCTAATTCATTCGTACGATCCATTCTAATTCATTCGCTCGAATGTATCCATTCTAATTCATTCGTACGATTCATTCTAATTCATTCGCATGATCCATTCTAATTCATTCGTACGATCCATTCTTATTCATTCATACGATCAATTCTAATTCATTTGTACGAATGAATTAGAATGGATCGTACGAATGGATTAGAATGGATCGTACGAATGGATTAGAATGGATCGTACGAACGAATTAGAATAGATCGGACGAAGGAATTAGAATGGATACATTCGAGCGACTGAATTAGAATGGATCGTACGAATGAATTAGAATGGATATTAGGAATGAATTAGAATGGATCGTGCAAATGAATTAGAATGGATACATTCGTGCGAATGAATTAGAATGGATCGTAGGAATGAATTAGAATGGTTACATTCATGCTAATGAATTAGAATGGATCGTACGAATGGATTAGAATGGATCGTACGAATGAATTAGAATGGATCGTGCAAATGAATTAGAAAGGTTACATTTGTGTGAATGAATTAGAATGGATCGTACGAATGGATTAGAATGGATCGTACGAATGGATTAGAATGGATCGTAGGAATGAATTAGAATGGATCATACAAATGAATTAGAAATGTTACATTTGTGAGAATGAATTAGAATGGATCGTTCGAATGAATTAGAATGGATCATATGAATGAATTTGAATGGATCGTATGAATGAATTAGAATGGATCGAACGAATGAATTAGAATGGATACATTCGAGCGAATGAATTAGAATAGATCGTAGGAATGAATTAGAATGGATCATACGAATGAATTAGAATGGATCGTGCGAATGAATTAGAAGGGATTGTACGAATGAATTAGAATGGATACATTCGTGCGAATGAATTAGATTGGATCGGACGAATGAATTAGAATGGATCGTACGATTCATTCTAATTCATTCGTACGATCCATTCTAATGCATTCGTACGATTCATTCTAATTCCTTCGCACGATCCATTCTAATTCATTCGTATGATCCATTCTAATTTATTTGCACGAATATACGATCCATTCTAATTTATTCGCAAGAATGTATCCATTCTAATTCATTCGTACAATCCATTCTAATTTTTTCGTACGAATGTATCCATTTTAATTCATTCGTACGATCCATTCTAATTCATTCGTACGATTCATTCTAATTCATGAGAATGAATTATAATGGATCATAGGAATGAATTAGAATGGATACATTCGTGCGAATGAATTAGAATGGATCGTAGGAATGAATTAGAATGGATCATACGAATGAATTAGAATGGATCGTACGAATGAATTAAAATGGATACATTCATACGACTGAATTAAAATGGATCGTGCGAATTAAATAGAATGGATCGTACGAATGAATTTGAATAGATACATTTGTGCGAATGAATCTGAATGGATTGTATGAATGAATTACAATGGATCGTACGAATGGATTAGAATGGATCATACGAATGAATTACAATGGATCATATAAATGAATTAGAAAGGTTACATTCGTGAGAATGAATTAGAATGGATCGTACGAATGAATTAGAATGGATCGTGCGAATGAATTAGAATGAATCATATGAATGCATTAGAATGGATCGTACGAATGAATTAGAATGAATTAGAATGGATACATTCGAGCAAATAAATTAGAATGGATCGTACGAATGAATTAGAATGGATTGTACGAATGAATTAGAATGGATCGTACAAATGAATTAGAATGGTTACATTCGTGCGAATGAATTAGAATGGATCGTACGAATGAATTAGAATGGATCGTGCGAATGTATTAGAATTGATCATACGAATGAATTAGAATGGATCGTACGAATGGATTAGAACGAATTGTACGAATGAATTAGAAAATATACATTTGTGCGAATGAATTAGATTGCATCGTACGAATGAATTTGAATGGATTGTACGAATGATTTAGAATGGATCGTACGAATGAATTAGAATGGATCATGCGAATGAATTAGAATAGATCGTACGAATGAATTAGAATGGATTGTACGAATAAATTAGAATGGATCGTGCGAATGAATTAGAATAGATCGTACGAATGAATTAGAATGGATCCACCGAATGAGTTAGAATGGATCATGCGAATGAATTAGAATGGATCGTACGAATGAATTAGAATGGATACACTCGTGCGAATGAATTAGAATGGATCGGACGAATGAATTAGAATTGATCGTGCGAATGAATTAGAATGCATCATACGATTGAATTTGAATGGATCGTACGAATAAATTAGAATGGATACATTTGTGCGATGAATAAGAATGGAGCGTACGAATGAATTACAATAAAGCATACGAATGAACTAGAATGGATACATTCGTGCGAATGAATTAGAATGGATCATATGAAAGAATTAGAATGGATCGTGCGAATGAATTAGAAAGGATCGTACGAATGAATTAGAATGGATCGTACGAACGAATTAGAATGGATCGTATGAACGAATTAGAATGGATCGTACGAACGAATTAGAACGGATCGTACGAATGAATTAGATCGTACGAATGAATTAGAATGGATCGTGCGAATGAATTAGAATTGATCATACGAATGAATTAGAATGGATCATGTGAATGAATTAGAATGGATCGTATGAATGCATTAGAATAGATACATTCGTGCGAATGAATTAGAATGGATCATATGAATGAATTAGAATGGATACATTTGTGCGAATGAATATGAATGGATTGCACGAATTGAATTAGAATGGATCGTACGAATAGATTAGAATGGATCGTACGAATGAATTAGAATGGATCATACAAATGAATTAGAAAGGTTACATTCGTGAGAATGAATTAGAATGGATCGTCCGAATGAATTAGAATTGATCATACGAATGGATTAGAATGGATCGTACGAATGAATTAGAATAGATCGTGCAAATGTATTAGAATGGATCGTACGAACGAATTAGAATGGATCGTAAGAACGAATTAGAATAGATCGTATGAACGAATTAGAATGGATCGTACGAATGAATTAGAATGGATACATTCGAGCGAATGAATTAGAATGGATCGTACGAATGAATTAGAATGGATTATAGGAATGAATTAGAATGGATCGTGCAAATGAATTAGAATGGATCGCTCGAATGTATCGTACGAATGAATTAGAATGGATCGTACGAATGGATTAAAATGGATCGTACGAATGAATTAGAATAGATCATACAAATGAATTAGAAAGGTTACATTTGTGAGAATGAATTAGAATGGATCGTACGAATGAATTAGAATGGATCGTACGAATGGATTAGAATGGATCGTACGAATGGATTAGAATGGATCGTTCGAATGGATTAGAATGGATCGTACGAATGAATTAGAAAGGTTACATTCGTGAGAATGAATTAGAATGGATCATACGAATGAGTTAGACTGCATCATACGAATGAATTAGAATGGATCGTACAAATGAATTAGATTGGATACATTCGAGCGAATGAATTACAATAGATCGTAGGAATGAATTAGAATGGATCATACGAATGAATTGGAATGGATCATGCGAATGAATTAGAATGGATTATACAAATGAATTAGAATGGATACATTCGTGCGAATGAATTAGAATGGATCGAACGAATGAATTAGAATGGATCGTACAAATGAATTAGAATGGATCGTGCGAATGAATTAGAATGAATCGTACGAATGCATTAGAATGGATACATTCGTGCGAATGAATTAGAATGGATCGTACGAATGAATTAGAATGGATCGTACGAATGAATTAGAATGGATCGTGCGAATGAATTAGAATGGATCGTATGAATGAATTAGAATGGATCGTGCGAATGAATTAGAATGGATCATGCGAATGAATTTGAATGGATCGTACGAATAAATTAGAATGAATCGTACGATCCATTCTAATTCATTCTCACAAATATAACCTTTCTAATTCATTTGTACGATCCATTCTAATACATTCGTACGATCCATTCTAATTCATTTCTATGATCCATTCTAATCCATTCGTACAATCCATTCTAATTCATTCGCACGAATGTATCCATTTTAATTCATTCGTACGATCCATTCTAATTCATTTGTACGATCTAATTCATTCGTACGATCCATTCTAATCCATTCGTACGATCCATTCTAATCCATTCGTACGATCCATTCTAATCCATTCGTACGATCCATTCTAATTCATTCCTACGATCTATTCTAATCCATTCGCTCGAATGTATCCATTCTAATTCATTCGTTCGATCCATTCTAATTCATTCGTATGATCCATTCTAATTCATTCGTACGATCCATTCTAATTCAGTCGTTCGATCCATTCTAATCCATTTGTATGATCCATTCTAATTCATTCGTACGATCCATTCTAATCCATTCGTACGATCCATTCTAATCCATTAGTACGATCCAGTCTAATCCATTCGTACGATCCATTTTAATCCATTCGTATGATCCATTCTAATTCATTCGTATGATCCATTCTAATTCATTCGCACGAATGTATCCATTCTAATTCATTCGCATGATCCATTCTAATTCATTCATACGATCCATTCTAATTCATTCTCACAAATATAACCTTTCTAATTCATTTGTACGATCCATTCTAATTCATTCGTACGATCCATTCTAATTCATTTCTATGATCCATTCTAATCCATTCGTACAATCCATTCTAATTCATTCGCACCAATGTATCCATTTTAATTCATTCGTACGATCCATTCTAATTCATTTGTACGATCTAATTTATTCGTACGATCCATTCTAATCCATTCGTACGATCCATTCTAATCCATTCGTACGATCCATTCTAATTCATTCCTACAATCTATTCTAATCCATTCGCTCGAATGTATCCATTCTAATTCATTCGTTCGATACATTCTAATTCATTCGTATGATCCATTCTAATTCATTCGTACGATCCATTCTAATTCAGTCGTTCGATCCATTCTAATCCATTTGTATGATCCATTCTAATTCATTCGTACGATCCATTCGTACGATCCATTCTAATTCATTCTCACGAATGTAACCTTTCTAATTCATTTGTATGATCCATTCTAATCCATTAGTACGATCCATTCTAATCCATTCGTACGATCCATTTTAATCCATTCGTATGATCCATTCTAATTCATTCGTATGATCCATTCTAATTCATTCGCACAAATGTATCCATTCTAATTCATTCGCATGATCCATTCTAATTCATTCATACGATCCATTCTAATTCATTCTCACGAATGTAACCTTTCTAATTCATTTGTATGATCCATTCTAATTCATTCGCACGATCTATTCTAATTCATTCGCACGATCCATTCATTCGTCCGATCCATTCTAATTCATTCGCATGAATGTATCGATTCTAATTCATTCGTACGATCCACTCAAATTCATTCGCACGATCCATTCTAATTTATTCGTATGATTCATTCTAATTCATTCGTACGATCCATTCTAATTCATTCGCACGAATGTAACCAGTGTAATTCATTCATACGATCCATTCTAATTCATTCCTACGATCCATTCTAATTCATTCGCATGAATGTTACCATTCTAATTCATTCGTACGATCCATTCTAATTCATTCCTACGATCCATTCTAATTCATTCGCACGAATGTATCCATTCTAATTCATTTGCACGATCCATTCTAATTCATTCCTATGATCCATTCTAATTCATTCGTACGATCCATTCTAATTCATTCGCACGAATGTATCCATTCTAATTCATTCGCACAAATGTATCCATTCTAATTCATTCGTACGATCCATTCTTATTCATTCATACGATCCATTCTAATTCATTTGCACGATCCATTCCAATTCATTCCTATGATCCATTCTAATTCATTCGTACGATCCATTCTAATTCATTCGTACGATCCATTCTAATTCATTCGCACGAATATATCCATTCTAATTCATTCGTATGATCCATTCTAATTCATTCACACGATCCATTATAATTCATTTGCATGAATGTATCCATTCTAATTCATTTGTACGATCCATTCCAATTCATTCATATGATCCATTCTAATTCATTCATGCAATCCATTCTAATTCATTCATACGATCCATTCTAACTCATTCATACGATCTATTCAAATTCATTCGCATGAATGTATTTATCCATTCTAGTTCATTCGCACGAATGTATCCATTCTAATTCATTCGTACGATCTATTCTAATTCAATCGCAAGATCCATTCTAATTCATTCGTACGATCCATTCTAATTCATTCGTACGATCCATTCTAATTCATTCATACGATCCATTCTAATTAATTCGCACAAATATATCCATTCTAATTCATTCATTCGATCCATTCAAATTCAATCGTATGATCCATTCTAATTCATTCGCACAAATGTATCCATTTTAATTCATTCGTACGATTCATTCTAATTCATTCGCACGATCCATTCTAATTCGTTCGTACGATCCAATCTAATTCATTCGTACGATCCATTCTTGTCCATTCGTACGATCCATTCTAATTCATTCGCACGATCCATTCTAATTTATTTGCACAAATGTATCCATTCTAATTTATTCGTACAATCCATTCTAATTCATTTGCGTGATCCATTCTAATTCATTCGTACGATCCATTTTAATTCATTTGTACGATCCATTCTAATTCATTCGCACGAATGTATCCATTCTAATTTATTCGTACGATCTATTCTAATTCATTCTCACGAATGTATCATACGAATGAATTAGAATGGATCATACGAACGAATTAGAATGGATCGTACGAATGGATTAGAATTTGATTATATGAATGGATTAGAATGGATCGTACGAATGAATTAGAATAGATCGTACGAATGAATTAGAATGGATCGTACGAATGAATTAGAATGGATACATTCGTACGAATTAATTAGAATGGATCATACGAATGAATTAGAATAGATCGTAGGAATGAATTAGAATGAATCACAAGAATGAATTAGAATACATCATGTGAATGAATTAGAATGGATCGTACGTTTGAATTAGATTGGATTGTGCGAATGAATTAGAATGGATACATTCGTGCGAATGAATTAGAATAGATCGTATGAATGAATTAGAATGGATCGTATGAATGAATTAGAATGGATCGTGCGAATGAATTAGAATGGATCGTGCCAACGAATTAGAATGCATCGTACGAATGAATTAGAATGGATCGTGCAAATGAATTAGAATGAATCGTACGAATGCATTAGAATGGATCGTGCGAATGAATTAGAATTGATGCATTCGTACAAATGAATTAGCATGGATCGTGCGAATGAATTAGAATGGATCGTACAAATGAATTAGAATGGATCGTACTAATGAATTAGAATAGATCGTGCGAATGAATTAGAATGGATCGTGCGAATGAATTAGAATGGATCATACGAATGAATTAGAATGGATCATGCGAATGAATTAGAATGGACCGTACGAATGGATTAGAATGGATCGTACGAATGGATTAGAATGGATCGTACGAATAAATTAGAATGGATACATTCGTGCGAATGAATTAGAATGGATCGTACGAATGAAATAGAATGGATCGTGCGAATGAATTAGAATGAATCGTACGAATGAATAAGAATGGATCGTACGAATGGATTAGAATAGATCGTACGAATGAATTAGAATGGATCATACAAATGAATTAGAAAGGTTATATTCGTGAGAATGAATTAGAATGGATCGTGCGAATGAATTAGAATTGTCGTACAATCCATTCTAATTCATTCACTCGAATGTATCCATTCTAATTTATTCGTACGATCCATTCTAATTCTTTCATACGATCCATTCTAATTTGTTCGTACGATCCATTCTAATTCGTTCGTACGATTCATTCTAATTCGTTCGTACGATTCATTCTAATGCATTCGTACGATTCATTCTAATTCATTCGTACGATCCATTCTAATCCATTCGTACGATCCATTCTAATCCATTCGTACGATCCATTCTAATTCATTCGTATGATCCATTCTAACTCATTCAGTGGATCCGTTCTAATGCATTCGTACGATTAATTCTAAGTCATTCGCACGATCCATTCTAATTCATTTGCACGATCCATTCTAATTCATTCCTATGATCCATTCTAATTCGTTCGTAGGATCCATTCTAATTCATTCGCTCGAATGTATCCATTCTAATTCATTCGTACGATCCATTCTAATCCATTCGTACGATCCATTCTAACTCATTCGGTGGATCCATTCTAATTCATTCCTTTGATCCATTCTAATTCATTCGTACGATCCATTCTAATTCATTCACTCGAATGTATCCATTCTAATTCATTCTTACGATCCATTCTAATTCAGTCGTATGAATGTATTATACGAATGAATTAGAATGGATCATGCAATTAAAATGGATCGTACAAATAAATTAGAATGGATCATGCGAATGGAATAGAATGGATCGTACGAATGGATTAGAATGAATCGTACGAATGGATTAGAATGGATCGTACGAATAAATTAGAATGGATTGTACGAATGAATTAGAATGGATATATTCTTGCGAATAAATTAGAATGGATCGTATATTCATGCAAATAAATTAGAATGGATCGTATGAATGAATAAGAATGGATCATACGAATGAATTAGAATGGATCGTGCGAATGAATTAGAATGAATCGTACGAATGCATTAGAATGGATACATTCGTGCGAATGAATTAGAATGGATCGTACGAATGAATTAGAATGGATCGTACGAACGAATTAGAATGGATCATACGAACGAATTAGAATGGATCGTAGGAACGAATTAGAATGGATCGTACGAATGAATTAGAATGGATACATTCGAGCGAATGAATTAGAATGGATCGTACGAATGATTTAGAATGGATCATAGGAATGAATTAGAATGGCGAATGGATTAGAATGGATCGTACGAATGAATTAGAATGGATCATACAAATGAATTAGAATGGTTACATTCGTGAGAATGAATTAGAATGGATCGTACGAATGAACTAGAATGGATCATTCGAATGAATTAGAATGGATATATTCGAGCGAATGAATTAGAATGGATCGTACGAATGAATTAAATGGATCATAGGAATGAATTAGAATAGATCGTGCAAATGAATTAGAATGGATACATTCGTGCGAATGAATTAGAATGGATCGTAGGAATGAATTAGAATGGATCGTACGAATGAATTAGAATAGTTACATTCGTGCGAATGAATTAGAATGGATCTTAGGAATGAAATAGAACAGATCGTGCGAATGAATTAGAATGGATCGTACGAATGAATTAGAATGGATCGTACGAATGAATTAGAATGGATACCTTTGTGTATATCAATTAGAATGGATCGTGCGAATGAATTAGAATGGATCGTAGGAATGAATTGGAATGGATCATACGAATGAATTAGAATGGATCGTGCGAATTAATTAGAATGGATTGTACGAATGAATTAGAATGGATCGTACGATTCATTCTAATTCATTCGTACGATCTATTCTAATGCATTCGTACGATTCATTCTAATTCATTCGCACGATCCATTCTAATTCATTCGTATGATCCATTCTAATTTATTTGCACGAATATACGATCCATTCTAATTTATTCGCAAGAATGTATCCATTCTAATTCATTCGTATAATCCATTCTAATTTATTCATACAAATGTATCCATTCTAATTTATTCATACGATCCACTGTAATTCATTCGCACGATCCATTCTAATTCATTCGTACGATCCATTCTAATTCATTCGCATGAATGTATCCATTCTAATTCATTCGTACGATCCATTCAAATTCATTCGCACGATCCATTCTAATTCATTCGTATGATTCATTCTAATTCATTCGTACGATCCATTCTAATTCATTCGCACGAATGTTACCATTCTAATTCATTCGTACGATCCATTCTAATTAATTCCTTCGATCCATTCTAATTCATTCGCACGAATGTAACCATTCTAATTCATTCGTACGATCTATTCTAATTCATTCCTACGATCCATTCTAATTCATTCGCACGAATGTATCCATTCTAATTTATTTGCACGATCCATTCTAATTCATTCCTATGATCCATTCTAATTCATTCGTATGATCCATTCTAATTCATTCGCACGAATGTATCCATTCTAATTCATTCGCACAAATGTATCCATTCTAATTCATTCGTGCGATCCATTCTTTTTCATTCATACTATCCATTCTAATTCATTTGCACGATCCATTCTAATTCATTCCGATGATCCATTCTAATTCATTCGTACGATCCATTCTAAATCATTCGCTCGAACGTATCCATTCTAATTTATTCGTACGATCCATTCTAATTTATTTGTACAATCCATTCAGATTCATTCGCACAAATGTATCCATTCAAATTAATTCATACGATCTATTCTAATTAATTTGCACGATCCATTCTAATTCCGTCGTATGAATGTATCCATTTTATTTCATTCGTACGGTCCATTCTAATTCGTACGATCCATTCTAATCCATTCGTACGATCCATTCTAATTCATTCGCTCGAATGTATCCATTCTAATTCATTCATACGAATGTAACCATTCTAATTCATTCGTCCAATCCATTCTAATTCATTCCTACGATCCATTCTAATTCATTCGCACGAATGTATCCATTTTAATTCATTTGCACGATCCATTCTAATTCATTCCTATGATCTATTCTAATTCATTCGTACGATCCATTCTAATTCATTCGCTCGAATGTATCCATTCTAATTCATTCATATGATCCATTCTAATTCATTCGTACGATCCATTCTAATCCATTCGTACGATCCATTCTAATTCATTCGTACAATGCGTTCTAATCAAATCATACGATCCATTCTAATTCATTCGTACGATCCATTCTAATTCATTTGTACGATTCATTCTAATTCATTCGTACGATCCATTCTAATTCATTCGTACAATCCATTCTAATCCATTCTAATTCATTCGCTTGAATGTATCCATTCTAATTCATTCGTACGATCCATTCTTATTCATTCATACGATCCATTCTAATTCATTCGCACGATCCATTCTAATTCATTCATACGATCCATTCTAATTCATTCGCACGATCCATTCTAATTCATACGCACAATCCATTCTAATTCATTCGTACAATCCATTCTAATCCATTCTAATTCATTCGCACGAATGTATCCATTCTAATTCATTCGTACGATCCATTCTAATTCATTCATACGATCTATTCTAATTCATTCGCATGATCCATTTGTACGATCCATTCTATTCCATTCATACGGTCCATTCTAATTCATTCATACGATCCATTCTAATTCGTTCGTATGATCCATTCTAATTCGTTCGTACGATCCATTCTAATTCGTTCGTACGATCCATTCTAATTCATTCGTACAATCCATTCTAATTTATTTGTACGATCCATTCTAATTCATTCCTATGATCCATTCTAATTCATTCGTACGATCCATTCTATTTCATTCTTACGATCCATTCTAATTCAATCGTATGAATGTATTCATTTTAATTTATTCGTACGATCCATTCTAATTCATTCGCACGAATGTAACTATTCTAATTCATTTGTACGATCCATTCTAATTCATTCGTACGATCCATTCTAATCCATTCGTACGATCCATTCTAATTCATTCGAATGATCCATTCAAATTCTTTCGTACGATCCATTATAATTCATTCGCACAAATGTATCCATTCTAATTCATTCGTACAATCCATTCTAATTTATTCATACGATCCATTCTAATTCATTCGTACGATCCATTCTACTTCACACTCACGAATGTAACCTTTCTAATTCATTTGTATGATCCATTCTAATTCATTCGCACGATCCATTCTAATCCATTCGTACGATCCATTCTAATCCATTCGTACAATCCATTCTAATCCATTCGTACGATCCATTCTAATTCATTCTCACAAATGTAACCTTTCTAATTCATTTGTACGATCCATTCTAATTCATTCGTACGATCCATTCTAATCCATTCGTACGATCCATTCTAATTCATTCGCACGAATGTAACCATTCTAATTCATTCGTACGATCCATTCTAATTCATTCGCACGATCCATTCTAATTCATTCGTATGATCCATTCTAATTCATTCGCACGATCCATTCTAATTCATTCGTATGATCCATTCTAATTCATTCGCACGAATGTATGCATTATAATGCATTCGTACGATCCATTCTAATTCATTCGTACGATCCATTCTAATCCATTCGTACGATCCATTCTAATTCATTCGTACGATCCATTCTAAATCACTCTCACAAATGTAACCATTCTAATTCATTTGTACGATCCATTCTAATTCATTCGTACGATTCATTCTAATCCATTCGTACGATCCATTCTAATCCATCCGTACGATCCATTCTAATTCATTCGTATGATCCATTCTAACTCATTTGTACGATCCATTCTAATTCATTCTCACGAATGTAACCTTTCTAATTCATTTGTATGATCCATTCTAATTCATTCGTACGATCCATTCTAATCCATTCGTACGATCCATTCTAATCCATTCGTACGATCCATTCTAATCCATTCGTACGATCCATTCTAATCCATTCGTACGATCCATTCTAATCCAATCACACAAATGTAACCTTTCTAATTCATTTGTACGATCCATTCTAATTCATTCGTACGATCCATTCTAATCGATTCGTACGATCCATTCTAATCCATTCGTACGATCCATTCTAATGCATTCGCACGAATGTAACCATTCTAATTCATTCGTACGATCCATTCTAATTCATTCCTACGATCCATTCTAATTCATTCGCAAATTAGAATGGATCGTACGAATGAAATAAATGGATCGTGCGAATGAATTAGAATGGATCATACGATCCATTCTAATTCATTCGTATGATCAATTCTAATTTATTTGCATGATCCATTCTAATTCATTCGTACGATCCATTCTAATTCATTCGCACGAATGCGTTAGAATGGATCGTACGAATGAATTAGAATGAATCGTACGATCCATTCTAATTCATTCGTACGATCCATTCTAATTCATTCGCACGATCCATTCAAATTCATTCGTACGATCCATTCTAATTCATTCGCACGAATGTAACCATTCTAATTCATTCGTATGATCTATTCTAATTCATTCGTACAGCGCGTTCTAATCCATTCGTACGATCCATTCTAATTCATTCCTATGATCCATTCTAATTCATTCGTACGATCCATTCTAATTCATTCGCTCGAATGTATCCATTCTAATTCATTCATACGATCCATTCAATTTCGTTTATACGATCCATTCTAATTCGTTCGTACGATCCATTCTAATTCATTCATACAATGCGTTCTAATCCATTCTCACAAATGTAAGCTTTCTAATTCATTTATACGATCCATTCTAATTTATTCGTACGATCCATTCTAATTCGTTCATACGATCCATTCTAATTCCTTCGCACGAACCATTCTAATTCATTCGTACGATCTATTCTAATTCATTCGCATGATCCATTCTAATTCATTCGTACGATCCATTCTAATTCATTCGTACAATCCATTCAAAATCATTCGTACGATGCAATTTAATTCATTCGCACAAATGTATCTATTCTAATTCATTCGTACAATGCATTCTAATTCATTCGTACGATCCATTCTAATCCATTCGTACGATCCATTCTAATTCATTGTCACGATCCATTCTAATTCATTCGCTCGAATGGATCGTACGAATGAATTAGAATGGATCGTGCGAATGAATTAGAATGACTTGTACGAATGCATTAGAATGGATCGTACGAATGAATTAGAATGAATCGTACGGTCCATTCTAATTCATTCGTCCGATCCATTCTAATTCATTTGCACGAATGTATCCATTCTAATTCATTCGTACAATCTATTCTAATTCATTCGCACGATCCATTCTAATTCATTTGTATGATCCATTCTAATTCATTCCTATGATCTATTCTAATTCATTCGCTCGAATGTATCCATTCTAATTCATTCGTACGATCCATTCTAACTCATTCGCACGAATGTAACCATTCTAATTCATTCGTACGATCCATTCTAATTCATTCCTATGATCCATTCTAATTCATTCGCACGAATGTAACCATTCTAATTCATTCGTACGATCCATTCTAATTCATTCGCACGATCCATTCTAATTCATTCGCACGAATGTATCCATTCTAATTCATTTGCACGATCCATTCTAATTCATTCCTATGATCCATTCTAATTCATTCGTACGATCCATTCTAATTCATTCGCTCGAATGTATCCATTCTAATTCATTCGCACGATCCATTCTAATCCATTCGTGCGATCCATTCTAATCCATTTGTACGATCCATTCTAATTCATTCGCACGAATGTAACCATTCTAATTCATTCGTACAATCCATTCTAATTCATTCCTATGATCCATTCTAATTCATTCGCACGATCCATTCTAATTCATATGCACAAAGGTATCCATTCTAATTCATTCGTACGATCCATTCTAATTCATTCGTACGATCCATTCTAATTCATTTGCACGATCCGTTCTATTTCCTTCCTATGATCCATTCTAATTCATTCGCACGAATGTAACCATTCTAATTCATTCGTACGATCCATTCTAATTCATTCCTATGATCCATTCTAATTCATTCGCACGAATGTATCCATTTTAATTCATTTGCACGATCAATTCTAATTCATTCCTATGATCCATTCTAATTGATTCGTACGATCCATTCTAATTCATTCGCTCGAATGTATCCATTCTAATTCATTCGTACGATCCATTCTAATTCATTCGTACGATCCATTCTAATTCATTCGCATGATCCATTCGTACGATCCATTCTAATCCATTCGTACGATCCATTCTAATTCATTCGTACGATTCATTCTAATTCATTCGCACGATCCATTC
Organism: Chamaelirium japonicum; assembly: GCA_947650365.1. NCBI lineage: Eukaryota > Viridiplantae > Streptophyta > Magnoliopsida > Liliales > Melanthiaceae > Chamaelirium > Chamaelirium japonicum. The sequence continues at coordinate 71,339 of CANTAL010000240.1, forward strand.
TAATTCATTCGTACGATCCATTCTAATTCATCTGTATGATCTATTCTAATTCATTCGCACGAATGTATCCATTCTAATTCATTTGCACGATCCAATCTAATTCATTCCTTTGATCCATTCTAATTCATTCGTACGATCCATTCTAATTCATTCGCTCGAATGTATCCATTCTAATTCATTCGTACGATCTATTCTAATTCGTTCGTACGATCCATTCTAATTCGTTCGTACGATCCATTCTAATTCGTTCGTACGATTCATTCTAATTTATTCGTATGATCCATTCTAATGCATTCGTATGATTCATTCAAATTCATTCGCACGATCCATTCTAATTCATTCATATGATCCGTTCTAATTCATTCCTATGATCTATTCTAATTCATTCGCTCGAATGTAACCTTTCTAATTAGAATGGATCGTACAAATGAATTAGAAAGGTTACATTCGTGAGAATGAATTAGAATGGATCGTACGAATGAATTAGAATGGATCGTACGAACGAATTAGAATGGATCATAGGAATGAATTAGAATGGATCGTGCAAATGAATTAGAATGGATCATGCGAATGAATTAGAATGAATCGTACGAATGAATTAGAACGGATTCGTGCGAATGAATTAGAATGGATCGTACGAATGAATTAGAATGGATCATACAAATGAATTAGAAAGGTTACATTCGTGAGAATGAATTAGAATGGATCGTACGAATGAATTAGAATGGATCATGTGAATGAATTTGAATGGATCGTACGAATGAATTAGAATGGATCGAACGAATGAATTAGAATGGATACATTCGAGCGAATGAATTAGAATAGATCGTAGGAATGAATTAGAATGGATCGTGCGAATGAATTAGAATGAATCGTATGAATGAATTTGAATGGATCGTACGAATGAATTAGAATGGATACATTCGTGCGAATGAATTAGAATGGATTGTACGAATGAATTAGAATGGATCCACCGAATGAGTTAGAATGGATCATACGAATGAATTAGATTGCATCGTACGAATGAATTTGAATGGATTGTACGAATGAATTAGAATGGATCGTACGAATGAATTAGAATGGATCATGCGAATGAATTAGAATAGATCGTACAAATGAATTAGAATGGATTGTACGAATAAATTAGAATGGATCGTGCGAATGAATTAGAATAGATCGTACGAATGAATTAGAATGGATCCACCGAATGAGTTAGAATGGATCATGCGAATGAATTAGAATGGATCGTACGAATGAATTAGAATGGATACACTCGTGCGAATGAATTAGAATGGATCGGACGAATGAATTAGAATTAATCGTGCGAATGAATTAGAATGCATCATACGATTGAATTTGAATGGATCGTACGAATAAATTAGAATGGATACATTTGTGCGATGAATAAGAATGGAGCGTACGAATGAATTACAATAAAGCGTACGAATGAACTAGAATGGATACATTCGTGCGAATGAATTAGAATGGATCATATGAAAGAATTAGAATGGATCGTGCGAATGAATTAGAAAGGATCGTACGAATGAATTAGAATGGATATATTCGTGCGAATGAATTAGAATGGATCGTACGAATGAATTAGACTAGATCGTACGAATAAATAAGAATAGATACATTCATGCAAATGAATTAGAATGGATCGTGCGAATGAATTAAAATCGATCGTACGAATGAATTAGAACGGATCGTACGAATGAATTAGATCGTACGAATGAATTAGAATGGATCGTGCGAATGAATTAGAATTGATCATACGAATGAATTAGAATGGATCGTGTGAATGAATTAGAATGGATCGTATGAATGCATTAGAATAGATACATTCGTGCGAATGAATTAGAATGGATCATCCGAATGAATTAGAATGGATACATTTGTGCGAATGAATTTGAATGGATTGCACGAATTGAATTAGAATGGATCGTACGAATAGATTAGAATGGATCGTACGAATGAATTAGAATGGATCATACAAATGAATTAGAAAGGTTACATTCGTGAGAATGAATTAGAATGGATCGTCCGAATGAATTAGAATTGATCATACGAATGGATTAGAATGGATCGTACGAATGAATTAGAATAGATCGTGCAAATGTATTAGAATGGATCGTACGAACGAATTAGAATGGATCGTAAGAACGAATTAGAATAGATCGTATGAACGAATTAGAATGGATCGTACGAATGAATTAGAATGGATACATTCGAGCGAATGAATTAGAATGGATCGTACGAATGAATTAGAATGGATTATAGGAATGAATTAGAATGGATCGTGCAAATGAATTAGAATGGATCGCTCGAATGTATCGTACGAATGAATTAGAATGGATCGTACGAATGGATTAAAATGGATCGTACGAATGAATTAGAATAGATCATACAAATGAATTAGAAAGGTTACATTTGTGAGAATGAATTAGAATGGATCGTACGAATGGATTAGAATGGATCGTACGAATGGATTAGAATGGATCGTACGAATGGATTAGAATAGATCGTTCGAATGGATTAGAATGGATCGTACGAATGAATTAGAAAGGTTACATTCGTGAGAATGAATTAGAATGGATCGTACGAATGAGTTAGACTGCATCATACGAATGAATTAGAATGGATCGTACAAATGAATTAGATTGGATACATTCGAGCGAATGAATTAGAATAGATCGTAGGAATGAATTAGAATGGATCATACGAATGAATTGGAATGGATCGTGCGAATGAATTAGAATGGATTATACAAATGAATTAGAATGGATACATTCGTGCGAATGAATTAGAATGGATCGGACGAATGAATTAGAATGGATCGTACAAATGAATTAGAATGGATCGTGCGAATGAATTAGAATGAATCGTACGAATGCATTAGAATGGATACATTCGTGCGAATGAATTAGAATGGATCGTACGAATGAATTAGAATGGATCGTACGAATGAATTAGAATGGATCGTACGAATGAATTAGAATGGATCGTATGAATGAATTAGAATGGATCGTGCGAATGAATTAGAATGGATCATGCGAATGAATTTGAATGGATCATACGAATAAATTAGAATGAATCGTACGATCCATTCTAATTCATTCTCACAAATATAACCTTTCTAATTCATTTGTACGATCCATTCTAATACATTCGTACGATCCATTCTAATTCATTTCTATGATCCATTCTAATCCATTCGTACAATCCATTCTAATTCATTCGCACGAATGTATCCATTTTAATTCATTCGTACGATCCATTCTAATTCATTTGTACGATCTAATTCATTCGTACGATCCATTCTAATCCATTCGTACGATCCATTCTAATCCATTCGTACGATCCATTCTAATCCATTCGTACGATCCATTCTAATTCATTCCTACGATCTATTCTAATCCATTCGCTCGAATGTATCCATTCTAATTCATTCGTTCGATCCATTCTAATTCATTCGTATGATCCATTCTAATTCATTCGTACGATCCATTCTAATTCAGTCGTTCGATCCATTCTAATCCATTTGTATGATCCATTCTAATTCATTCGTACGATCCATTCTAATCCATTCGTACGATCCATTCTAATCCATTAGTACGATCCAGTCTAATCCATTCGTACGATCCATTTTAATCCATTCGTATGATCCATTCTAATTCATTCGTATGATCCATTCTAATTCATTCGCACGAATGTATCCATTCTAATTCATTCGCATGATCCATTCTAATTCATTCATACGATCCATTCTAATTCATTCTCACAAATATAACCTTTCTAATTCATTTGTACGATCCATTCTAATTCATTCGTACGATCCATTCTAATTCATTTCTATGATCCATTCTAATCCATTCGTACAATCCATTCTAATTCATTCGCACCAATGTATCCATTTTAATTCATTCGTACGATCCATTCTAATTCATTTGTACGATCTAATTCATTCGTACGATCCATTCTAATCCATTCGTACGATCCATTCTAATCCATTCGTACGATCCATTCTAATTCATTCCTACAATCTATTCTAATCCATTCGCTCGAATGTATCCATTCTAATTCATTCGTTCGATCCATTCTAATTCATTCGTATGATCCATTCTAATTCATTCGTACGATCCATTCTAATTCAGTCGTTCGATCCATTCTAATCCATTTGTATGATCCATTCTAATTCATTCGTACGATCCATTCGTACGATCCATTCTAATTCATTCTCACGAATGTAACCTTTCTAATTCATTTGTATGATCCATTCTAATCCATTAGTACGATCCATTCTAATCCATTCGTACGATCCATTTTAATCCATTCGTATGATCCATTCTAATTCATTCGTATGATCCATTCTAATTCATTCGCACAAATGTATCCATTCTAATTCATTCGCATGATCCATTCTAATTCATTCATACGATCCATTCTAATTCATTCTCACGAATGTAACCTTTCTAATTCATTTGTATGATCCATTCTAATTCATTCGCACGATCTATTCTAATTCATTCGCACGATCCATTCATTCGTCCGATCCATTCTAATTCATTCGCATGAATGTATCGATTCTAATTCATTCGTACGATCCACTCAAATTCATTCGCACGATCCATTCTAATTTATTCGTATGATTCATTCTAATTCATTCGTACGATCCATTCTAATTCATTCGCACGAATGTAACCAGTGTAATTCATTCATACGATCCATTCTAATTCATTCCTACGATCCATTCTAATTCATTCGCATGAATGTTACCATTCTAATTCATTCGTACGATCCATTCTAATTCATTCCTACGATCCATTCTAATTCATTCGCACGAATGTATCCATTCTAATTCATTTGCACGATCCATTCTAATTCATTCCTATGATCCATTCTAATTCATTCGTACGATCCATTCTAATTCATTCGCACGAATGTATCCATTCTAATTCATTCGCACAAATGTATCCATTCTAATTCATTCGTACGATCCATTCTTATTCATTCATACGATCCATTCTAATTCATTTGCACGATCCATTCCAATTCATTCCTATGATCCATTCTAATTCATTCGTACGATCCATTCTAATTCATTCGTACGATCCATTCTAATTCATTCGCACGAATATATCCATTCTAATTCATTCGTATGATCCATTCTAATTCATTCGCACGATCCATTCTAATTCATTTGCATGAATGTATCCATTCTAATTCATTTGTACGATCCATTCCAATTCATTCATATGATCCATTATAATTCATTCATGCAATCCATTCTAATTCATTCATACGATCCATTCTAACTCATTCATACGATCTATTCAAATTCATTCGCATGAATGTATTTATCCATTCTAGTTCATTCGCACGAATGTATCCATTCTAATTCATTCGTACGATCTATTCTAATTCAATCGCAAGATCCATTCTAATTCATTCGTACGATCCATTCTAATTCATTCGTACGATCCATTCTAATTCATTCATACGATCCATTCTAATTAATTCGCACAAATATATCCATTCTAATTCATTCATTCGATCCATTCAAATTCAATCGTATGATCCATTCTAATTCATTCGCACAAATGTATCCATTTTAATTCATTCGTACGATTCATTCTAATTCATTCGCACGATCCATTCTAATTCGTTCGTACGATCCATTCTAATTCATTCGTACGATCCATTCTTGTCCATTCGTACGATCCATTCTAATTCATTCGCACGATCAATTCTAATTTATTTGCACAAATGTATCCATTCTAATTCATTCGTACAATCCATTCTAATTCATTTGCGTGATCCATTCTAATTCATTCGTACGATCCATTCTAATTCATTTGTACGATCCATTCTAATTCATTCGCACGAATGTATCCATTCTAATTTATTCGTACGATCCATTCTAATTCATTCTCACGAATGTATCATACGAATGAATTAGAATGGATCATACGAACGAATTAGAATGGATCGTACGAATGGATTAGAATTTGATTATATGAATGGATTAGAATGGATCGTACGAATGAATTAGAATGGATCGTACGAATGAATTAGAATGGATCGTACGAATGAATTAGAATGGATACATTCGTACGAATTAATTAGAATGGATCATACGAATGAATTAGAATAGATCGTAGGAATGAATTAGAATGAATCACAAGAATGAATTAGAATACATCATGTGAATGAATTAGAATGGATCGTACGTTTGAATTAGATTGGATTGTGCGAATGAATTAGAATGGATACATTCGTGCGAATGAATTAGAATAGATCGTATGAATGAATTAGAATGGATCGTATGAATGAATTAGAATGGATCGTGCGAATGAATTAGAATGGATCGTGCCAACGAATTAGAATGCATCGTACGAATGAATTAGAATGGATCGTGCAAATGAATTAGAATGAATCGTACGAATGCATTAGAATGGATCGTGCGAATGAATTAGAATTGATACATTCGTACAAATGAATTAGCATGGATCGTGCGAATGAATTAGAATGGATCGTACAAATGAATTAGAATGGATCGTACTAATGAATTAGAATAGATCGTGCGAATGAATTAGAATGGATCGTGCGAATGAATTAGAATGGATCATACGAATGAATTAGAATGGATCATGCGAATGAATTAGAATGGACCGTACGAATGGATTAGAATGGATCGTACGAATGGATTAGAATGGATCGTACGAATAAATTAGAATGGATACATTCGTGCGAATGAATTAGAATGGATCGTACGAATGAATTAGAATGGATCGTGCGAATGAATTAGAATGAATCGTACGAATGAATATGAATGGATCGTACGAATGGATTAGAATAGATCGTACGAATGAATTAGAATGGATCATACAAATGAATTAGAAAGGTTATATTCGTGAGAATGAATTAGAATGGATCGTGCGAATGAATTAGAATTGTCGTACGATCCATTCTAATTCATTCACTCGAATGTATCCATTCTAATTTATTCGTACGATCCATTCTAATTCTTTCATACGATCCATTCTAATTTGTTCGTACGATCCATTCTAATTCGTTCGTACGATTCATTCTAATTCGTTCGTACGATTCATTCTAATGCATTCGTACGATTCATTCTAATTCATTCGTACGATCCATTCTAATCCATTCGTACGATCCATTCTAATCCATTCGTACGATCCATTCTAATTCATTCGTATGATCCATTCTAACTCATTCAGTGGATCCGTTCTAATGCATTCGTACGATTAATTCTAAGTCATTCGCACGATCCATTCTAATTCATTTGCACGATCCATTCTAATTCATTCCTATGATCCATTCTAATTCGTTCGTAGGATCCATTCTAATTCATTCGCTCGAATGTATCCATTCTAATTCATTCGTACGATCCATTCTAATCCATTCGTACGATCCATTCTAACTCATTCGGTGGATCCATTCTAATTCATTCCTTTGATCCATTCTAATTCATTCGTACGATCCATTCTAATTCATTCACTCGAATGTATCCATTCTAATTCATTCTTACGATCCATTCTAATTCAGTCGTATGAATGTATTATACGAATGAATTAGAATGGATCATGCAATTAAAATGGATCGTACAAATAAATTAGAATGGATCATACGAATGGAATAGAATGGATCGTACGAATGGATTAGAATGAATCGTACGAATGGATTAGAATGGATCGTACGAATAAATTAGAATGGATTGTACGAATGAATTAGAATGGATATATTCTTGCGAATAAATTAGAATGGATCGTATATTCGTGCAAATAAATTAGAATGGATCGTATGAATGAATAAGAATGGATCATACGAATGAATTAGAATGGATCGTGCGAATGAATTAGAATGAATCGTACGAATGCATTAGAATGGATACATTCGTGCGAATGAATTAGAATGGATCGTACGAATGAATTAGAATGGATCGTACGAACGAATTAGAATGGATCATACGAACGAATTAGAATGGATCGTAGGAACGAATTAGAATAGATCGTACGAATGAATTAGAATGGATACATTCGAGCGAATGAATTAGAATGGATCGTACGAATGATTTAGAATGGATCATAGGAATGAATTAGAATGGCGAATGGATTAGAATGGATCGTACGAATGAATTAGAATGGATCATACAAATGAATTAGAATGGTTACATTCGTGAGAATGAATTAGAATGGATCGTACGAATGAACAAGAATGGATCATTCGAATGAATTAGAATGGATATATTCGAGCGAATGAATTAGAATGGATCGTACGAATGAATTAAATTGATCATAGGAATGAATTAGAATAGATCGTGCAAATGAATTAGAATGGATACATTCGTGCGAATGAATTAGAATGGATCGTAGGAATGAATTAGAATGGATCGTACGAATGAATTAGAATAGTTACATTCGTGCGAATAAATTAGAATGGATCTTAGGAATGAAATAGAACAGATCGTGCGAATGAATTAGAATGGATCGTACGAATGAATTAGAATGGATCGTACGAATGAATTAGAATGGATACCTTTGTGTATATCAATTAGAATGGATCGTGCGAATGAATTAGAATGGATCGTAGGAATGAATTAGAATGGATCGTACGAATGAATTAGAATGGTTACATTCGTGCGAATAAATTAGAATGGATTGTACGAATGGATTACAATGGATCGTACGAATGAATTAGAATGGATCGTACAAATGAATTAGAAAGGTTACATTTGTGAGAATGAATTAGAATGGATCGTACGAATGGATTAGAATGGATCGTACGAATGGATTAGAATGAATCGTGCGAATGGATTAGAATGGATCGTACAAATGGATTAGAATGGATCGTACGGATGAATTAGAATGGATCATACAAATGAATTAGAAAGGTTACATTCGTGAGAATGAATTAGAATGGATCGTACAAATGAATTAGAATGGATCATGCGAATGAATTTGAATGGATCGTACGAATGAATTAGAATCGATCGAACGAATGAATTTGAATGGATACATTCGAGCGAATGAATTAGAATAGATCGTAGGAATGAATTGGAATGGATCATACGAATGAATTAGAATGGATCGTGCGAATTAATTAGAATGGATTGTACGAATGAATTAGAATGGATCGTACGATTCATTCTAATTCATTCGTACGATCCATTCTAATGCATTCGTACGATTCATTCTAATTCATTCGCACGATCCATTCTAATTCATTCGTATGATCCATTCTAATTTATTTGCACGAATATACGATCCATTCTAATTTATTCGCAAGAATGTATCCATTCTAATTCATTCGTATAATCCATTCTAATTTATTCATACAAATGTATCCATTCTAATTTATTCATACGATCCACTGTAATTCATTCGCACGATCCATTCTAATTCATTCGTACGATCCAATCTAATTCATTCGCATGAATGTATCCATTCTAATTCATTCGTACGATCCATTCAAATTCATTCGCACGATCCATTCTAATTCATTCGTATGATTCATTCTAATTCATTCGTACGATCCATTCTAATTCATTCGCACGAATGTTACCATTCTAATTCATTCGTACGAGCCATTCTAATTAATTCCTTCGATCCATTCTAATTCATTCGCACGAATGTAACCATTCTAATTCATTCGTACGATCTATTCTAATTCATTCCTACGATCCATTCTAATTCATTCGCACGAATGTATCCATTCTAATTTATTTGCACGATCCATTCTAATTCATTCCTATGATCCATTCTAATTCATTCGTACGATCCATTCTAATTCATTCGCACGAATGTATCCATTCTAATTCATTCGCACAAATGTATCCATTCTAATTCATTCGTACGATCCATTCTTTTTCATTCATACTATCCATTCTAATTCATTTGCACGATCCATTCTAATTCATTCCGATGATCCATTCTAATTCATTCGTACGATCCATTCTAAATCATTCGCTCGAACGTATCCATTCTAATTTATTCGTACGATCCATTCTAATTTATTTGTACAATCCATTCAGATTCATTCGCACAAATGTATCCATTCAAATTAATTCATACGATCTATTCTAATTAATTTGCACGATCCATTCTAATTCCGTCGTATGAATGTATCCATTTTATTTCATTCGTACGGTCCATTCTAATTCGTACGATCCATTCTAATCCATTCGTACGATCCATTCTAATTCATTCGCTCGAATGTATCCATTCTAATTCATTCATACGAATGTAACCATTCTAATTCATTCGTCCAATCCATTCTAATTCATTCCTACGATCCATTCTAATTCATTCGCACGAATGTATCTATTTTAATTCATTCCTACGATCCATTCTAATTCATTCGTACGATCCATTCTAATTCATTTGTACGATTCATTCTAATTCATTCGTATGATCCATTCTAATTCATTCGTACAATCCATTCTAATCCATTCTAATTCATTCGCTCGAATGTATCCATTCTAATTCATTCGTACGATCCATTCTTATTCATTCATACGATCCATTCTAATTCATTCGCACGATCCATTCTAATTCATTCATACGATCCATTCTAATTCATTCGCACGATCCATTCTAATTCATACGCACAATCCATTCTAATTCATTCGTACAATCCATTCTAATCCATTCTAATTCATTCGCACGAATGTATCCATTCTAATTCATTCGTACGATCCATTCTAATTCATTCATACGATCTATTCTAATTCATTCGCATGATCCATTCGTACAATCCATTCTATTCCATTCATACGGTCCATTCTAATTCATTCATACGATCCATTCTAATTCGTTCGTATGATCCATTCTAATTCGTTCGTACGATCCATTCTAATTCGTTCGTACGATCCATTCTAATTCATTCGTACAATCCAGTCTAATTTATTTGTACGATCCATTCTAATTCATTCCTATGATCCATTCTAATTCATTCGTACGATCCATTCTATTTCATTCTTACGATCCATTCTAATTCAATCGTATGAATGTATTCATTTTAATTTATTCGTACGATCCATTCTAATTCATTCGCACGAATGTAACTATTCTAATTCATTTGTACGATCCATTCTAATTCATTCGTACGATCCATTCTAATCCATTCGTACAATCCATTCTAATTCATTCGAATGATCCATTCAAATTCTTTCGTACGATCCATTATAATTCATTCGCACAAATGTATCCATTCTAATTCATTCGTACAATCCATTCTAATTTATTCATACGATCCATTCTAATTCATTCGTACGATCCATTCTACTTCACACTCACGAATGTAACCTTTCTAATTCATTTGTATGATCCATTCTAATTCATTCGCACGATCCATTCTAATCCATTCGTACGATCCATTCTAATCCATTCGTACAATCCATTCTAATCCATTCGTACGATCCATTCTAATTCATTCTCACAAATGTAACCTTTCTAATTCATTTGTACGATCCATTCTAATTCATTCGTACGATCCATTCTAATCCATTCGTACGATCCATTCTAATTCATTCGCACGAATGTAACCATTCTAATTCATTCGTACGATCCATTCTAATTCATTCGCACGATCCATTCTAATTCATTCGTATGATCCATTCTAATTCATTCGCACGATCCATTCTAATTCATTCGTATGATCCATTCTAATTCATTCGCACGAATGTATGCATTATAATGCATTCGTACGATCCATTCTAATTCATTCGTACGATCCATTCTAATCCATTTGTACGATCCATTCTAATTCATTCGTACGATCCATTCTAAATCACTCTCACAAATGTAACCATTCTAATTCATTTGTACGATCCATTCTAATTCATTCGTACGATTCATTCTAATCCATTCGTACGATCCATTCTAATCCATCCGTACGATCCATTCTAATTCATTCGTATGATGCATTCTAACTCATTTGTACGATCCATTCTAATTCATTCTCACGAATGTAACCTTTCTAATTCATTTGTATGATCCATTCTAATTCATTCGTACGATCCATTCTAATCCATTCGTACGATCCATTCTAATCCATTCGTACGATCCATTCTAATCCATTCGTACGATCCATTCTAATCCAATCACACAAATGTAACCTTTCTAATTCATTTGTACGATCCATTCTAATTCATTCGTACGATCCATTCTAATCGATTCGTACGATCCATTCTAATCCATTCGTACGATCCATTCTAATGCATTCGCACGAATGTAACCATTCTAATTCATTCGTACGATCCATTCTAATTCATTCCTACGATCCATTCTAATTCATTCGCAAATTAGAATGGATCGTACGAATGAAATAAATGGATCGTGCGAATGAATTAGAATGGATCATACGATCCATTCTAATTCATTCGTATGATCAATTCTAATTTATTTGCATGATCCATTCTAATTCATTCGTACGATCCATTCTAATTCATTCGCACGAATGCGTTAGAATGGATTGTACGAATGAATTAGAATGAATCGTACGATCCATTCTAATTCATTCGTACGATCCATTCTAATTCATTCGCACGATCCATTCAAATTCATTCGTACGATCCATTCTAATTCATTCGCACGAATGTAACCATTCTAATTCATTCGTATGATCTATTCTAATTCATTCGTACAGCGCGTTCTAATCCATTCGTACGATCCATTCTAATTCATTCCTATGATCCATTCTAATTCATTCGTACGATCCATTCTAATTCATTCGCTCGAATGTATCCATTCTAATTCATTCATACGATCCATTCAATTTCGTTTATACGATCCATTCTAATTCGTTCGTACGATCCATTCTAATTCATTCATACAATGCGTTCTAATCCATTCTCACAAATGTAAGCTTTCTAATTCATTTGTACGATCCATTCTAATTTATTCGTACGATCCATTCTAATTCGTTCGTACGATCCATTCTAATTCCTTCGCACGATCCATTCTAATTCATTCGTACGATCTATTCTAATTCATTCGCATGATCCATTCTAATTCATTCGTACGATCCATTCTAATTCATTCGTACAATCCATTCAAAATCATTCGTACGATGCAATTTAATTCATTCGCACAAATGTATCTATTCTAATTCATTCGTACAATGCATTCTAATTCATTCGTACGATCCATTCTAATCCATTCGTACGATCCATTCTAATTCATTGTCACGATCCATTCTAATTCATTCGCTCGAATGGATCGTACGAATGAATTAGAATGGATCGTGCGAATGAATTAGAATGACTTGTACGAATGCATTAGAATGGATCGTACGAATGAATTAGAATGAATCGTACGGTCCATTCTAATTCATTCGTCCGATCCATTCTAATTCATTTGCACGAATGTATCCATTCTAATTCATTCGTACAATCTATTCTAATTCATTCGCACGATCCATTCTAATTCATTCGTATGATCCATTCTAATTCATTCCTATGATCTATTCTAATTCATTCGCTCGAATGTATCCATTCTAATTCATTCGTACGATCCATTCTAACTCATTCGCACGAATGTAACCATTCTAATTCATTCGTACGATCCATTCTAATTCATTCCTATGATCCATTCTAATTCATTCGCACGAATGTAACCATTCTAATTCATTCGTACGATCCATTCTAATTCATTCGCACGATCCATTCTAATTCATTCGCACGAATGTATCCATTCTAATTCATTTGCACGATCCATTCTAATTCATTCCTATGATCCATTCTAATTCATTCGTACGATCCATTCTAATTCATTCGCTCGAATGTATCCATTCTAATTCATTCGCACGATCCATTCTAATCCATTCGTGCGATCCATTCTAATCCATTTGTACGATCCATTCTAATTCATTCGCACGAATGTAACCATTCTAATTCATTCGTACAATCCATTCTAATTCATTCCTATGATCCATTCTAATTCATTCGCACGATCCATTCTAATTCATATGCACAAAGGTATCCATTCTAATTCATTCGTACGATCCATTCTAATTCATTCGTACGATCCATTCTAATTCATTCGCACGATCCGTTCTATTTCCTTCCTATGATCCATTCTAATTCATTCGCACGAATGTAACCATTCTAATTCATTCGTACGATCCATTCTAATTCATTCCTACGATCCATTCTAATTCATTCGCACGAATGTATCCATTTTAATTCATTTGCACGATCCATTCTAATTCATTCCTATGATCCATTCTAATTGATTCGTACGATCCATTCTAATTCATTCGCTCGAATGTATCCATTCTAATTCATTCTTACGATCCATTCTAATTCATTCGTACGATCCATTCTAATTCATTCGCATGATCCATTCGTACGATCCATTCTAATCCATTCGTACGATCCATTCTAATTCATTCGTACGATTCATTCTAATTCATTCGCACGATCCATTCTAATTCATTCGTACGATCCATTCTAATTCATCTGTATGATCTATTCTAATTCATTCGCACGAATGTATCCATTCTAATTCATTTGCACGATCCAATCTAATTCATTCCTTTGATCCATTCTAATTCATTCGTACGATCCATTCTAATTCATTCGCTCGAATGTATCCATTCTAATTCATTCGTACGATCTATTCTAATTCGTTCGTACGATCCATTCTAATTCGTTCGTACGATCCATTCTAATTCGTTCGTACGATTCATTCTAATTTATTCGTATGATCCATTCTAATGCATTCGTATGATTCATTCAAATTCATTCGCACGATCCATTCTAATTCATTCGTATGATCCGTTCTAATTCATTCCTATGATCTATTCTAATTCATTCGCTCGAACGTAACCTTTCTAATTAGAATGGATCGTACAAATGAATTAGAAAGGTTACATTCGTGAGAATGAATTAGAATGGATCGTACGAATGAATTAGAATGGATCGTACGAATGAATTAGAATGGATCGTACGAACGAATTAGAATGGATCATAGGAATGAATTAGAATGGATCGTGCAAATGAATTAGAATGGATCATGCGAATGAATTAGAATGAATCGTACGAATGAATTAGAACGGATTCGTGCGAATGAATTAGAATGGATCGTACGAATGAATTAGAATGGATCATACAAATGAATTAGAAAGGTTACATTCGTGAGAATGAATTAGAATGGATCGTACGAATGAATTAGAATGGATCATGTGAATGAATTTGAATGGATCGTACGAATGAATTAGAATGGATCGAACGAATGAATTAGAATGGATACATTCGAGCGAATGAATTAGAATAGATCGTAGGAATGAATTAGAATGGATCGTGCGAATGAATTAGAATGAATCGTATGAATGAATTTGAATGGATCGTACGAATGAATTAGAATGGATACATTCGTGCGAATGAATTAGAATGGATTGTACGAATGAATTAGAATGGATCCACCGAATGAGTTAGAATGGATCATACGAATGAATTAGAATGGATCGTACGAATGAATTAGAATGGATTGTGCGAATGAATTAGAATGAATCGTATGAATGAATAAGAATGGATCGTACGAATGAATTAGAATGGATCGTGCGAATGAATTAGAATGAATCGTACGATTGCATTAGAATGGATCGTGCGATTGAATTAGAATGGATCGTACGATGCAATCTAATTCATTCATACGATCCATTCTAATTCATTCGTATGATAAATTCTAATTCATTCGCATGATCTATTCTAATTCATTCGTATGATCCATTCTAATTCATTCCTACGATCTATTCTAATTCATTCGCTCAAATGTATCCATTCTAATTCATTCGTACGATCCATTCTAATTCATTCATATGATCCATTCTAACTCATTTGGTGGATCCATTCTAATTCATTCATACGATCCATTCTATTTCATTCGCACGATCCATTCTAATTTATTCGTACGATCCATTCTAATTCATTCGTACGATCCATTCTAATTCATTCGCATGATCCATTCTAATTCATTCGCATGATCCATTCTAATTCATTCGTACGATTCATTCGTACGATCCATTCTATTCATTCGTACGAATGAATTTGAATGGATCATACAAGTGAATTAGAAAGGTTACATTTGTGAGAATGAATTAGAATGGATACATTTGTGCGAATGAATTAGAATAGATTAGAATGGATCATACGAATGGATTAGAATCCATTCTAATTCATTTGTATGATCCATTCTAATTCATCGCACGATCCATTCTAATTCATTCGCTCGAATGTATCCATTCTAATTCATTCGTATGATCCTTTCTATTAGCATTCGTACGATCCATTCTAATCCATTCGTCCGATCCATTCTAATTCATTCGCACGAATGTATCCATTCTAATTCATTCGTACAATCCATTCTAATTCATTCGCACGATCCATTCTAATTCATTCCTACGATCTATTCTAATTCATTCCTACGATCTATTCTAATTCATTCGCTCGAATGTATCCTTTCTAATTCATTCGTTCGATCCATTCTAATTCATTCGTACGATCTATTCAAATTCATTCACATGATCCATTCTAATTCATTCGTACGATCCATTCTAATTCAATCGTATGATCCATTCTAATTCATTCACACAAAGATTGTACGAATAAATTAGAATGGATACATTCATGCAAATGAATTAGAATGGATCGTACGAATGAATTAGAATGGATTGTGCGAATGAATTAGAATGGATCATATGAATGAATAAGAATGGATCGTACGAATGAATTAGAATGGATCGTGCAAATAAATTAGAATGGATACATTCGTGCGAGTGAATTAAAATGGATCGTGCGAATGA
This sequence comes from Chamaelirium japonicum, assembly GCA_947650365.1. Classification (NCBI taxonomy): domain Eukaryota; kingdom Viridiplantae; phylum Streptophyta; class Magnoliopsida; order Liliales; family Melanthiaceae; genus Chamaelirium; species Chamaelirium japonicum. The sequence continues at coordinate 88,166 of CANTAL010000240.1, forward strand.
ATTAGAATGGATCTTACGAATGAATTAGAATGGATATATTTCAACGAATAAATTAGAATGGATCATACGAATGAATTAGAATGGATCGTACGAATGAATTAGAATGGATCGTGTGAATGAATTAGAATCGATCGTACGAATGAATTAGAATGGATCGTACGAATGAATTAGATCGTACGAATGAATTAGAATGGATCGTATGAATGAATTAAAATGGACATATTCATATGACTGAATTAGAATGGATCGTATCGTACGAATGAATTAGAATGGATTGTACGAATGAATTAGAATGGATACATTCGAGCGAATGAATTAGAATGGATCGTACGAATGAATTAGAATAGATCATAGGAATGAATTAGAATGGATCATACGAACGAATTAGAATAGATCGTACGAATGAATTAGAATGAATTAGAATGGATCGCACGAATGAATTAGAATGGATCGTACAAATGAATTAGAATGGTTACATTTGTGAGAATGAATTAGAATGGATCATACGAATGAATTAGAATGGATTGTGCGAATGAATTAGAATGGATCGTACGAATGAATTAGAATGGTTACATTCGTGCGAATAAATTAGAATGGATCGTACGAATGGATTAGAATGGATCGTACGAATGAATTAGAATGGATCGTACAAATGAATTAGAAAGGATCGTACGAATGAATTAGAATGGATCGTACGAATGAATTCGAATGGATAGATTCGAGCGAATGAATTAGAATGGATCGTACGAATGAATTAGAATGGATCGTGCGAATGAATTAGAATGGATCGTACGAATGAATTAGAATGGATCGTGTGAATGAATTAGAATGGATCGTACGAATGAATTAGAATAGATCGTGCGAATAAATTAGAATGGATCATACGAATGAATTAGAATAGATATATTCATGCGAATGAATTAGAATGGATCGTACGAATGAATTAGAATGGATCGTGCAAATGAATTAGAATTGATCATACGAATGAATTAGAATGGATCGTGCGAATGAATTAGAATGGATCATACGATGCAATCTAATTCATTCGTACGATCCATTCTAATTCATTCGTATGATCAATTCTAATTCATTCGCACGATCCATTCTAATTCATTCTTACGAATGTAACCTTTCTAATTCATTTGTATGATCCATTCTAATTCATTCGTACGATCTATTCTAATCCATTCGTACGATCCATTTTAATCCATTCGTACGATCCATTCTAATCCATTCGTACGATCCATTCTAATCCATTCGTACGATCCATTCTAATTCATTCTCACAAATGTAACCTTTCTAATTCATTTGTACGATCCATTCTAATTCATTCGTACGATCCATTCTAATCCATTCGTATGATCCATTCTAATTCATTCGCATGATCCATTCTAATTCATTCCTATGATCCATTCTAATTCATTCGCACGAATGTATCCATTCTAATTCATTTGCACGATCCATTCTAATTCATTCCTATGATCCATTCTAATTCATTCGTACGATCCATTCTAATTCATTCGCTCGAATGTATCCATTCTAATTCATTCGTACGATTCATTCTAATGCATTCGTACGATTCATTCTAATTCATTCGCACGATCCATTCTAATTCATTCGTACGATCCATTCTAATTCATTCGCACAATCCATTCTAATCCATTCGTACTATCCATTCTAATCCATTCGTACGATCGATTCTAATTCATTCGTACGAATGGATTAGAATGGATCGTACGAATGGATTAAAATGTATCGTACGAATGAATTAGAATGGATCGTACAAATGAATTAGAAAGGTTACATTTGTGAGAATGAATTAGAATGGATCGTACGAATGAATTAGAATGGATCGTACGAATGGATTAGAATGGATCGTACGAATGAATTAGAATGGATCGTACGAATGAATTAGAATAGCTTATATGAATGAATTAGAATGAATCGTACGAATGAAATAGAATGGTTACATTCGTGCGAATGAATTAGAATAGATCATACGAATGAATTAGAATGGATCATACGAATGAATTAGAATGGATCGTACGAATGAATTAGAATGGATCGTATGAATGAATTAGAATGGATCGTACGAATGAATTAGAATGGATCGTACGAATGAATTAGAATGGATCGTGCAAATGAATTAGAATGGTTACATTCGTGAGACTGAATTAAAATGGATTGTACGAATGAATTAGAATTGATCATATGAATGAATTAGAATGGATCGTACGAATGAATTAGAATGGATCGTGCGAATGAATTAGAAATGATCGTACGAATGAATTAGAATGGATATATTTGAACGAATAAATTAGAATAGATCGTAGGAATGAATTAGAATGGATCGTACGAATGAATTAGAATGGATCATACGAATGAATTAGAATGGATACATTCGAGCGAATGAATTAGAATAGATCGTAGGAATGAATTAGAATGGATCATACGAATGAATTAGAATGGATGGTGCGAATGAATTAGAATGGATCGTACAAATGAATTAGAATGGATCGTACGAACGAATAAGAATGGATCGTATGAATGAATTAGAATGGATCGTACGAATGAATTAGAATGTATACATTCAAGCGAATGAATTAGAATGGATCATACGAATAAATTTGAATGGATCGTGTGAATGAATTTGAATGGATCGTACAAAGAATTAGAATGGATCGAACGAATGAATTAGAATGGATACATTCGAGCGAATGAATTAGAATAGATCGTAGGAATGAATTAGAATGGATCATACGAATGAATTAGAATGGATCGTGCGAATGAATTAGAATGGATTGTATGAATGAATTAGAATAGATACATTCGTGCGAATGAATTAGAATGGATCGAACGAATGAATTAGAATGGATCGTACGATTCATTCTAATTCATTCGTACGATCAATTCTAATGCATTCGTACGATTCATTCTAATTCATTCGCACGATCCATTCTAATTCATTCGTATGATCCATTCTAATTTATTCATACGATCCATTCTAATTCATTCACACAATCCATTCTAATTCATTCGTACTATCCATTCTAATTCATTCGTTCGATCCATTCTAATTCATTCGTACGATCCATTCTAATTCATTCGTACGATACATTCTAATTCATTTGCACGATCCATTCTAATTTATTCCTATGATCCATTCTAATTCATTCGCACGAATGTAACCATTCAAATTCATTTGTACGATCCATTCTAATTCATTCGTACGAATGAATTAGAATAGATACATTCGAGCGAATGAATTAGAATGGATTAGAAAGGTTACATTTGTGAGAATGAATTAGAATGGATCGTACGAATGAATTAGAATGGATCATACGAATGGATTAGAATGGATAGTACGAATGGATTAGAATGGATCGTAAGAATGAATTAGAATGGATCATACAAATAAATTAGAAAGGTTACATTCGTGAGAATGAATTAGAATGGATCGTGCGAATTAATTAGAATGGATCGTAGAATTGAATTTGAATGGATACATTTGTGCGAATGAATCTGAATGGATTGTATGAATGAATTACAATGGATCGTACGAATGAATTAGAATAGATCGTACGAATGTATTAGAATAGCTCATACGAATGAATTAGAATGAATCGTACGAATGAATTAGAATGGTTATATTCGTGTGAATGAATTAGAATAGATTGTACGAATGAATTAGAATGGATCGTATGAAAAAATTAGAATGGATCGTGATGGATACATTCGTGCGAATGAATTAGAATGGATTGTACGTATGAATTAGAATGGATCCTGCGAATGAACTAGAATGGATACATACATTCATGCGAATGAATTAGAATGGATCGTATGAATGAGTTAGAATGGATCGTATGAATGAATTAGAATGGATACATTCGAGCGAACGAATTAGAATGGATCATATGAAAGAATTAGAATGGATCATACGAATGAATTAGAATAGATCGTGCGAATAAATTAGAATGGATCATACGAATGAATTAGAATGAATCGTACGAATGAATTAGAATGGATCGTACGAATGAATTAGAATGGATCGTGCGAATGAATTAGAATGGATCGTACGAATGAATTAGAATGGATCGTGCGAATGAATTAGAATGGATCATACAAATGAATTAGAAAGGTTACATTCGTGAGAATGGATTAGAATGGATCGTACGAATGAATTAGAATGGATCTTGCAAATGAATTTGAATGGATCGTACGAATGAATAAGAATGGATCGTACGAATGAATTAGAATGGATACATTCGAGCGAATGAATTAGAATAGATCGTAGGAATGAATTAGAATGGATCATACGAATGAATTAGAATGGATCGTGCGAATGAATTAGAATGGACTGTACGAATGAATTAGAATGGATACATTCGTGCGAATGAATTAGAATGGATCGTACGAATGAATTAGAATGGATCGTACGAATGGATTAGAATGGATCGTACGAAAGGATTAGAATGGATCGTATGAATGAATTAGAATGGATCGTACGAATGGATTAGAATAGATCGTACGAATGAATTAGAATGGATCATGCGAATGAATTTGAATGGATCGTACGAATGAATTTGAATGGATCGTACGAATGATTTAGAATGGATCATATGAACGAATTAGAATGGATCGTACGAATGAATTAGAATGGATACATTCGTACGATACATTCTAATTCATTCGTACGATCCATTCTTATTCATTCGTACGATCCATTCAAATGTACGAATGAATTAGAATGGATCATAGGAATGAATTAGAATGGATCGTGCAAATGAATTAGAATGGATACATTCGTGCGAATGAATTATAATAGATCGTAGGAATGAATTAGAATGGATCGTACGAATGAATTAGAATGGTTACATTCGTGTGAATGTATTAGAATGGATCATACGAATGGATTAGAATGGATCGTATGAATGGATTAGAATGAATCATACGAATGAATTAGAATGGATCGTACAAATGAATTAGAATAGATCGTGCGAATGAATTAGAATCGATCGTGCGAATGAATTAGGATGGATCGTACGTTTGAATTAGATTGGATTGTGCGAATGAATTAGAATGGATACATTCGTGCGAATGAATTAGAATAGATCGTACGTTTGAATTAGATTGGATTGTGCAAATGAATTAGAATGGATACATTCGTGCGAATGAATTAGAATAGATCGTATGAATGAATTAGAATGGATCGTACGAATGAATTAGAATGGATCGTGCGAATGAATTAGAATGGATCGTGCGAATGAATTAGAATGGGTCGTACGAATGAATTAGAATGGATACATTCGAGCGAATGAATTAGAATAGATCGTAGGAATGAATTAGAATGGATCGTACTAATGAATTAGAATGGATACATTCGTGCGAGTGAATTAGAATGGATCGTACGAATGAATTAAAATGGATACATTTGTGCGAATGAATTAGAATGGATCGTACAAATGAATTAGAATGGATCGAACGAATGAATTAGAATGGATCGTACGTATGAATTAGAATCAATCATACGAATGAATTAGAATGGTTATATTCGTGCGAATGAATTAGAATGGATCGTACGAATAGATTAGAATGGATCGTACGATGTACGAATGAATTAGAATGGATCGTGCGAATGAATTAGAATGGATCGTACGAATGAATTAGAATGGATACATTTGTGCGATGAATAAGAATGGAGCGTACGAATGAATTAGAATGGAGCGTACGAATGCCATTCGTACGATCCATTCTAATTCATTCGTACAATCCATTCTAATTCATTCGTACGATCCATTCTAATTCGTCGCACAAATGTATCCATTCTAATTCATTCGTACGATCCATTCTAATTCATTCGCACGATCCATTCTAATTCATTCGTATGATCCATTCTAATTCGTTCATATGATCCATTCTAATTCATTCGTACGATCCATTCAAATTCATTTGCATGATCCATTCTAATTCATTCATACGATCCATTCTAATCCATTCTAATTCATTCGTATGATCCGTTCTAATTCGTTCATACGATCCATTCTAATTCATTCACACAAATGTACCTATTCTAATTCATTCGTACGATCCATTCTAATTCGTTCGTACGATCAATTCTAATTCGTTCGTACGATCCATTCTAATTCGTTCGTACGATCCATTCTAATTCATTCGCACGATCCATTCTAATTCAATCTCACGAATGTAACATTTCTAATTCATTTGTATGATCCATTCTAATTCATTCGTACGATCCATTCTAATCCATTCGTACGATCCATTCTAATCCATTCGTACGATCCATTCTAATTCATTCGTACGCTCCATTCTTATTCATTCGTACAATCCATTGGTAAGATCCATTCTAATCCAATCGTACGATCCATTCTAATCCATTCGTACGATCCATTCTAATTCATTCTCACAAATGTAACCTTTCTAATTCATTTGTACGATCCATTCTAATTCATTTGTACGATCAATTCAAATTCATTCGTACGATCCATTCTAATTTATCGTACGATCCATTCTAATTCATTCGCACGATCCATTCTAATTCATTTGCTTGAATGTATCCATTCTAATTCATTCATACGATCCATTCTAATGCATTCGTACGATCCATTCTAATTCATTCATACGATCCATTCTAATTCATTCGTATGATCTATTCTAATTCATTCGCTTGAATGTAACCATTCTAATCCATTCGTATGATCCATTCTTATTCATTCCTACGAATCTATCCATTCTAGTTTATTCGTACACTCCATTCTAACTCATTCGTATGCTCCATTCTTATTCATCGCACAAATGTATCCATTCAAATTCATTCGCACAATCCATTCTGATTCATTCGTACGATCCATTCTAATTCATTCATATGATCCATTCTAACTCATTCGGTGGATCCATTCTAATTCATTCGTACGATCCATTCAAATTTATTCGCACGATCCATTCTAATTTATTCGTACGATCCATTCTACTTCATTCGTACGATCTATTCTAATTCATTCGCACGAATGTAACCATTCTAATTTATTCATACGATTCATTCATTCATATGAGCTATTCTAATTCATTCGTACGATCCATTCTAATTCATTCGTACGATCCATTCTAATCCATTCGTACGATCCATTCTAATTCATTTGTACGATCCTTTCTAATTCATTCTCACAAATGTAACCTTTCTAATTCATTTGTACGGTCCATTCTAATTCATTCGTACGATCCATTCTAATCCATTCGTACGATCTATTCTAATTCATTCTAATTCATTCGTACGATCTATTTGTATGATCCATTCTAATTCATTCGCACAAATGTATCCATTTTAATTCATTCGTACGATCCATTCTAATTTATTCATACGATCCATTCTAATTCATTAGCACGATCCATTCTAATTCATTTGTACGATCCATTCTAATTCATTCGCATGAATATATCTATTCAAATTCATTCGTATGATCCATTCTGTTTTATTCGCACGATCTATTTTAATTCATTCTTACGATCCATTCTAATTCATTCGCACTATCCATTCTAATTTTTTCGTACGATCCATTCTAATTCATTCGTATGATCTATTCTAATTCATTCGCACGATCCATTCTAATTCATTCGTACGATCCATTCTCACGAATGTAACCTTTCTAATTCATTTGTATGATCCATTCTAATTCATTCGTACGAATGAATTTGAATGGATCGTACGAATGAATTAGAATAGATCGTACGAATGAATTAGAATGGATCGTACGAATATATTAGAATGGATCGTGCGAATGAATTAGAATGGATCGTACGAATGAATTAGAATAGATCGTGCGAATAAATTAGAATGGATCATACGAATGAATTAGAATAGATACATTCATGCGAATGAATTAGAATGGATCGTACGAATGAATTAGGATGGATCGTGCGAATGAATTAGAATGGATCGTATGAATAAATTAGAATGGATCGTACGAATGAATTAAAATGGATACATTTGTGCGAATGAATTAGAATGGATCATACGATTGAATTTGAATGGATCGTACGAATAAATTAGAATGGATACATTTGTGCGATGAATAAGAATAATGCGTACGAATGAATTAGAATGGAGCATACGAATGAACTAGAATGGATACATTCGTGCGAATGAATTAGAATGGATCATATGAAAGAATTAGAATGGATCGTGCGAATAAATTAGAAAGGATGGTACGAATGAATTAGAATGGATATATTTGTGCGAATGAATTAGAATGGATCGTACGAATGAATTAGACTGGATCGTACGAATGAATTAGAATGGATACATTCATGCAAATGAATTAGAATGGATCGTACGATCCATTCTAATCCATTCGTACGATCCATTGTAATTAGTTCGTATGATCCATTCAAATTTATTCGTACGATCCATTCTAATCCATTCTAATTTATTCGTACGATCCGTTCTAATCCATTCGTACGATCCATTCTAATTCATTCGCACGAATGTAACCATTCTAATTCATTCGTACGATCCATTCTAATTTCATGCGAATGAATTAGAATGGATCGTACGAATGAATTAGAATGGATCGTGCGAATGAATTTGAATGGATCGTACGAATGAATTAGAATGGATCGAACGAATGAATTAGAATGGATACATTCGAGCGAATGAATTAGAATAGATCGTAGGAATGAATTAGAATGGATCATACGAATGAATTAGAATGGATCGTGCTAATGAATTAGAATGGATCGTACGAATGAATTAGAATGGATCGTACGAACGAATTAGAATGGATCGTACGGATTGTCTGAATGAATTACAATGGATCGTACAAATGAATTAGAATGGATCGTACAAATAAATTAGAATAGCTCATACGAATGAATTAGAATGAATCGTACGAACGAATTAGAATGGTTACATTCGTGCGAATGAATTAGAATAGATCGTACGAATGAATTAGAATGGATCGTACGAATAAATTAGAATGGATCGTGCGAATGATTTAGAATGGATCGTACGAATGAATTAGAATGGATCCACCGAATGAGTTAGAAGAAATCATACGAATGAATTAGAATGGATCGTACGAATGAATTAGAATGGATTGTGCGAATGAATTAGAATGGATCGTATGAATGAATAAGAATGGATCGTACGAATGAATTAGAATGGATCGTGCAAATGAATTAGAATAAATCGTACGAATGCATTAGAATGGATCATACGAATAACTTAGAATGAATCGTACGATCCATTCTAATTTATTCGTCCGATCCATTCTAATTCATTCGCACGAATGTATCCATTCTAATTCATTCGTACAATCCATTCTAATTCATTCGCACGATCCATTCTAATTCATTCGTATGATCCATTCTAATTCATTCACACAAATATACCTATTCTAATTCATTCGTAGGATCCATTCTAATTCGTTCGTACGATCCATTCTAATTCGTTCGTCCGATCCATTCTAATTCGTTCGTACGATCCATTCTAATTCATTCGCACGATCCATTCTAATTCATTCTCATGAATGTAACATTTCTAATTCATTTGTATGATCCATTCTAATTCATTCGTACGATCCATTCTAATCCATTCGTACGATCCATTCTAATCCATTCGTACGATCCATTCTAATCCATTCGTACGATCCATTCTAATTCATTTGTACGCTCCATTCTTATTCATTCGCACAATCCATTCGTACGATCCATTCTAATCCATTCGTACGATCCATTCTAATCCATTCGTACGATCCATTCTAATTCATTCTCACAAATGTAACCTTTCTAATTCATTTGTACGATCCATTCTAATTCATTTGTACGATCAATTCTAATTCATTCGTACGATCCATTCTAATTTATTCGTACGATCCATTCTAATTCATTCGCACGATCTATTCTAATTCATTTGCTCGAATGTATCCATTCTAATTCATTCGCACGATCCATTCTAATGCATTCGTACGATCCATTCTAATTCATTCATACGATCCATTCTAATTCATTCGTATGATCTATTCTAATTCATTTGCATGAATGTAACCATTCTAATCCATTCGTACGATCCATTCTTATTCATTCCTACGAATCTATCCATTCTAGTTCATTCGTACGCACCATTCTAATTCATTCGTACGCTCCATTCTTATTCATCGCACAAATGTATCCATTCTAATTCATTCGCACAATCCATTCTGATTCATTCGTACGATCCATTCTCATTCATTCATATGATCCATTCTAACTCATTCAGTGGATCCATTCTAATTCATTCGTACGATCCATTCAAATTTATTCGCACGATCCATTCTACTTTATTCGTACGATCCATTCTAATTCATTCGTACGATCTATTCTAATTCATTCGCACGAATGTAACCATTCTAATTTATTCGTACGATTCATTCATTCGTATGAGCTATTCTAATTCATTCGTACGATCCATTCTAATCCATTCGTACGATCCATTCTAACTCATTCGTACGATCCATTCTAATTCATTCTCACAAATGTAACCTTTCTAATTCATTTCTACGGTCCATTCTAATTCATTCGTACGATCCATTCTAATCCATTCGTACAATCTATTCTAATTCATTCTAATTCATTCGTACGATCCATTTGTATGATCCATTCTAATTCATTCGCACAAATGTATCCATTTTAATTCATTCGTACGTTCCATTTAATTTATTCATACGATCCATTCTAATTCATTAGCACGATCCATTCTAATTCATTTGTACGATCCATTCTAATTCATTCGCATGAATATATCTATTCAAATTCATTCGTATGATCCATTCTATTTTATTTGCACGATCTATTTTAATTCATTCGTACGATCCATTCTAATTCATTCGCACGATCCATTCTAATTTATTCGTACGATCCATTCTAATTCATTCGTATGATCTATTCTAATTCATTCGCACGATCCATTCTAATTCATTCGTACGATCCATTCTCACGAATGTAACCTTTGTAATTCATTTGTATGATCCATTCTAATTCATTCGTACGAATGAATTTGAATAGATCGTACGAATGAATTAGAATAGATCGTACGAATGAATTAGAATGGATCATACGAATGAATTAGAATAGATACATTCATGCGAATGAATTAGAATGGATCGTACGAATGAATTAGAATGGATCGCGCGAATGAATTAGAATGGATCGTATGAATAAATTAGAATGGATCGTACGAATGAATTAAAATGGATACATTTGTGCGAATGAATTAGAATGGATCATATGATTGAACTTGAATGGATCGTACGAATAAATTAGAATGGATACATTTGTGCGATGAATAAGAATGGAGCGTACAAATGAATTAGAATGGAGCATACGAATGAACTAGAATGGATACATTCGTGCGAATGAATTAGAATGGACCATATAAAAGAATTAGAATGGATCGTGCGAATAAATTAGAAAGGATCGTACGAATGAATTAGAATGGATATATTCGTGCGAATGAATTAGAATGGATCGTACGAATGAATTAGACTGGATCTTACGAATAAATTAGAATGGATACATTCATGCAAATGAATTAGAATGGATCGTACGATCCATTCTAATCCATTCGTACGATCCATTATAATTCATTCGTACGATCCATTCAAATTTATTCGTACGATCCATTCTAATTTATTCGTACGATCCATTCTAATCCATTCGTACGATCCATTATAATTCATTCGCACAAATGTAACCATTCTAATTCATTCGTACGATCCATTCTAATTTCGTGCGAATGAATTAGAATGGATCGTACGAATGAATTAGAATGGATCGTGCGAATGAATTTGAATGGATCGTACGAATGAATTAGAATGGATCGAACGAATGAATTAGAATGGATACATTCGAGCGAATGAATTCGAATAGATCGTAGGAATGAATTAGAATGGATCTGTGGGTGCAAATTTTGGCATAAATCTACCACGGGACCCACCGGCCCTGCCTGGTGGGCCCACGAGGACTACAGCGGGACCCACCGGCCCTGCCTGGTGGGCCCACGAGGGCTACAGCGGGATCCACCGGCCCTGCCTGGTGGGCCCACGAGGGCTACAGCGGGACCCACCGGCCCTACCTGGTGGGCCCACGAGGACTATAGCGGGACCCACCAGCCCTGCCTGGTGGGCCCACGAGGGCTACAGCGGGACCCACCGGCCCTGCCTGGTGGGCCCACGAGGACTACAGCGGGACCCACCAGCCCTGCCTGGTGGACCCCCGAAGACAACCGCAGGGCCCGCAACTTTACCTGGAGGATCCCCAGATACTGCAGCGGAAACCGCCATTCGCCACCCAGAATGCCTATAAATAGCATAGCCTTTGAATGTAAATGGATCGAATTCTCAGTTCTAAAAACCAGAACTCTGCGATTTTCAACTTCTGATCTACCATCTCTCTTCGATCTTCTTCTCTCTTTCGAAGAGATCAGGGAGCTTTCAGTGATACTCGGCCTGTCGAGGTCACTTCAACATAAGTGTTAGTGAATTCGGGTTGCTCCCTATAGCACGGAGACGTAGGCTTCGGCTGAACTCCGAGATCACTTCTCTTGTGTCAAAATCTCTCTCTCTCTGATTGCTTTTCTGTTTACATATCAAAAAAGCAACAACTTCAACCAACCGATCGACCAACGATCTTCGACATTAACTTCGACTCCAATTGACTGGTGCTGCGAAGGTCTTCGGGTCGGCACAAAGATTTTCCCCCACAGTTTGGCACCGTCTGTGGGATTCGAGCGAAAAGCTGTGTTCTCTCTACTTCGACTACCATATCAATATAGTCAAACTTCCTCGTCCCCTCGGCTAATCAGACAACTGATCGGACGTCGGCAATCTCGTTGCACCCTTCGCACTCTGAATGGCGAGAACCAAACATCAGGGTCAACCAGAAGGAAGTAACACTCAACATCAACCTCATCCCGAGACTCGTTCAATGAGTCAAAGGCTCAACTTCGGGCAGCCCCTTGCTGTTCCCGAGATGGGAGTTCACTCAGGAAGCGGGAGATCAGTCGATCGACCGATCGCCCCTCATCCTCATCAATCAATTGGGCAGACTGTCCCTGCTCCTGCTGAAGATCCTCCATCGACTTACCAGATCTCTGCAATCGATTTCCAACTACTCCAATTGGCGAAGCAAAACGCCACCCTCACTGCTGAGAGGGATGCTCTGAAGAAGGCAGCTTCCGAAGCTGGAATTGCTATTCCGATCCCCTCCGCAAGTGAGAGGGTTGATCCTCCTCGACATTCAATTTACTCCGAACAACGGAGGTCAATGGGCACTGATGCTCTCGAGAGGATTCGACGCGACCCAACTCCCTTTGCTGCTCCTTGGAAGCAGAGTGTCTGGGATCGTCTTGAAGACGAGTCCTCCCAATCTTCATCTGGTCGTAACTGCGACAAAAGAGCACCATCGAAGCTCAACATGCCAAGGAAGCACCAAATGAAAGGCGCTCCTTCAAAGAGTAGAGTCTCTCCTTCCATTCCATTTCAACATAGACTTGGATCGGACCTTCGACATCGACTTCAACCGGCGAACACTCCGATGCCAGAACAAGACCTTGCGATCTTACCTCTTGACCCACCTCTAGGTCGAGGACACGGTCGCAGGGATGGCTACTCTTCTGCCGGGCCACTTCATCGAAGCCTCTTCGAATCAGCATTTCCAAGAGGATGGAGAACTCCTACCCTCCCCAAATTCAACTGCGTCCGAGGAGATCCAAGCCTCCATATACTTGCCTTCAAGCAAGCTCTAACGCCACACAAAGAGGAAAACAACGTGCTCTGCCGCACCTTCGCGGGAAGTCTCGACGAGCCTTCACTCGACTGGTATCACAATCTCCGAGCTGGGTCCATTACCCAGTTCGGTGTTTTGGCTAACCTCTTTGTGCAGCATTACCAGCTCAACCTGAAACCTGAGAAGAAGCTCGACTCTCTATATCGACTAAGGATGGGTGCAGATGAGACTCTCCGCAGCTTCACGAGAAGGTTTCGCAACGAGCATGCTGCTCTCTCTGGAAGGCATCTGGATGATGAAGCCATCATGTTGGCTTTCCAGAACGCTCTCCGCTTCGATCTACACATCTACAACGACTTCATCCGTAATCCCCCTCCTTCTCTGGGAGCTATGTTCGATCGAATTCAGAGGGAGATTGAGGTGGAAGACGATCAAGTCGCTCGAAAAGGGCGAGAAACTAAGAGAAGGCCTGCTGAAAGAGAAGCACCTAAATATGCTGCAAAGGCTCACAACACTGAAGCAGCAGCCCCTCCGGCCAACAAAAGATCAAAGAATGATAGGCGTCGATCTCCAACGAAGACCACTTTCACCGAGTGGAACATGCCAGTCGAGCAGATACTCGACCGTATTCAACACGACGAGTATCTTCGGAGGCCCAATCCTCTTCAACCAAATTCCAAATTCACAGCAGACAAAACAGTCTACTGTGAATTCCATCGAAGTCACGGCCATTCCACCGATCGGTGTTTTCGGCTGAAATTCCATCTTGAAGACTTGCTACGAGAAGGCCACCTTCAAGAATTCGTCAACAATGGGCACGATCAACGTCGAACCTCTGCCAAGGGGAAAGAAGTGTGTTGGATACATCAAATCTCTTCCAACCGGCAACCAATTTCTGTGAATGCCAATGTCTTTGGCATTCATGGAACCTTGCACAATCAAGCTTTGACCGGGAAGGAAGTCGATCGGCAGGTTCGACGCATCTTCCATGTTCGATCTACTGCAAACAAAGAAGATACCTGGATCGAGAAGCCCATCGAAGGTCTGGCTTGGCCATCCATAGTCTTCAACGACACCGATCTTCAAGGAGTTCACACTCCACATCGAGACCCTCTGGTCTTGAAACTCATTATCGACGGCAGCACTGTCAACCGGATCCTCATCGACACCGGAAGCTCCATCGACATTATGTTCTCAGACTGTTTCAAACGTCTGGGACATAAGTATCAAAGCCTCGACGTCGTCCCGACTGTGATCACCGGCTTCAATGGTGAACAAAGCATCACAGTGGGTGAATCCAGATTTACTATCGACCTCAGCCGAGAGACTCGAGTCTCGGTGAGGTTTGCAATCGTCGAAGGAATGTCTAGCTATAACGCCATTCTTGGGCGACCATTCCTCCATCAGATCAATGCCATCTCCTCCTCTTACCATCAACTACTCAAGTTTGCAACTGGAGAAGGCATCGTCTGCATTCGAGGCGATCAGCAAGCTGGAAGATCTTGTGAAGCTGCTGCTGCTAAAACAGATCGAAAGATCAATATTGCTCCTCCAAAGCGGCCACGAGATGAAGCTGGTCCCTCTTCTAAATAGCAATCAAAGGAGATTCTGCTGACCGAACCTCCGCCAATCGAATGGGAAGCATCACCTTCAATTGAAGAAATCATCCCGATCAACATAGGCAGCGGAGATCTCCCTCGACAAACATTTATTGGTACCGGTCTTAGCGACGTAGAAGCGCAAGACATGGTATCCTTCCTCCAGTCCAATATCGACGTCTTCGCATGGTGCTTCGAAGACATGCCTGGGATCAATCCAGATGACGCTTGTCACCGACTTGCGATCAAAGAAGAGGTGAAGCCCGTCAAGCAAAAGCCTCGCACCATTCGACCAGAGCTGCAAGTTGCTGTTCAAGAAGAAATTACCAAGCTACTCGCAGCCGGATTCATCCGAGAAGTAGAGTATCCAACTTGGATCTCTAACATAGTGGCTGTTCCAAAGAAGAATGGGAAAGTCAGAGTCTGCATCGACTTTACCAATCTCAACAAGGCTTGCCCCAAAGATCCTTTTCCCATGCCAAGGATAGATAGACTCGTCGACGCCACTGCTGGCCACGAGCTGTTGTCTTTCATGGATGGGTATTCTGGATACAATCAAATTCCACTCCACGCTGATGATCAAGAGAAGACATGTTTTGTGACTAGCCGAAGCCTTTATTGCTACAATGTCATGCCATTCGGCCTCAAAAATGCTGGTTCCACCTATCAAAGGCTAGTCACCAAAATGTTCGAAGATCAGATCGGTCGCAACGTCGAAGTCTATGTCGATGATCTCCTCACCAAGAGTTCCGTTCGGAGCAAACATCTATCTGATCTAGCCGAAACCTTCCAAGTCCTTCGAAAGTATTGAATGAAGCTCAATCCAGCCAAGTGCGCCTTCGGAGTTCAATCTGGCAAATTCCTGGGTCATCTTGTGACCAGGAGAGGTATTGAAGCCAATCCTGATCAAATTCGAGCCATCATCGATATGCCTTCACCTACAAATCGAAAAGAAGTTCAACGTCTCACTGGAAGGTTAGCAGCACTCAATCGATTCATCTCAAAGTCCTCAGACAAGTGCAAGCCACTCTTCGACAAGCTACGAAAGGCGGATACCTCCGGCTGGAGTCCAACCTGTGAAGAAGCATTTCAAAGTATCAAGAAATATCTGGTGCAAGCTCCTATCCTGACTGCTCCACTTCCAAAAGAAGACTTGTGGCTCTACCTTGCCGTGACCGATCAAGCAATCAGCGCGGTCTTAGTCAGTAGAAGAGAAGGCATCGAACATCCAGTCTACTACATCAGCCACACTCTTCTTCCGGCTGAGACTCGCTACTCAAAAACTGAGAAGGTCATCTTGGCCTTGCTCACTGCTTCGCGTCGTCTTCAACCGTACTTCGTCTCCCACCAGATTACCGTCATTTCAGAACACTCACTCAAAGATATCATTGACAAAGCTGGTCGAGCTGGTCGAATGACCAAATGGGTGATCGAAATGAGTGCTCTGGGGATTCAATTCGAATCTCGCACTTCTATCAAAGGTCAAGCAATTGCTGATTTTCTAGCTGACTTTCCAGTTGAAGACCCTATCACTTGGGAGGATGATGTCGACATGCGCTTGGAAGATGAGGATACTCCTCCGATCAATCCTGCAACAAAAATTGATCCAAGTCTTGAAGTTATTTCTGCAACTCCTCCATGGAAGCTTTATACTGATGGAGCATCAAGTTCGATCGGTTCGGGAACTGGGATAGTCTTAATATCCCCCGAACTCGATCATCTCCAGAAGGCCACTCTCCTTGGGTTTAATGCCACCAACAACGAAGCTGAATATGAAGCACTCATTTCCGGACTCGAAATGGCAGAATCTCTGGGGGTAGATCAAATCATCATATACAGCGACTCCCAATTGATCATAAGGCAAATCAATGGAGAGTACACAGCTCGAGAAGAAAGAATGCAACTCTGCTTGGCCTTAGTACGACGTCTTCAACAACGTTTTACTAGCGCTGAATTCATTCAAATCCCCAGAGCAGAGAACCGAGAAGCAGATGCCTTAGCTAATGCTGCCTCAGTTCTTGGAGACTCACTCGGAGGAAGGCAAATACAGATCGATTATCAAGAAGTGCCCAAGACCATCCCCGATCAACAGATCCTTACTACTACAAAAGAATCTGGGGGTGGAGATCAACTTCAAGACTGGAGGCGACCAATTTTCGACTTCTTCAAGCATGGCAAAATGCCGGAAGATCCAAATCAAGCCCGAAGACTTCAGAGGAAACTCCCGTGCTACATTTTGCAAGGAGAAGATCTATACTTCAAATCTCACAGCGGGATGTTACTCAAGTGCCTTGGTCCTGAACAAGCACAAGCAATCCTGATTGATATCCACTCTGGAGCTTGTGGAAATCATTCAGGAGGAAGATCTCTTGAAGCCAAGACGAAGCTACAAGGGTACTACTGGCCAACAATGGCAAAGGATGCTCAACAAGTCGTTCAAAGATGCGAGCCTTGCCAACGACACGCTCGAGCTATCCATCTCCCTGCAGATGAACTTCATCAATTATCAAGTCCTTGGCCTTTCCATCAATGGGGGTTAGATTTCTTGGGTCCTTTCCCTCCAACTCCAAGCAAGAAGAAATATCTACTGCTGGCTACTGATTACTTCACCAAATGGGTTGAAGCTGTGCCCCTCTTTCGAGAGACTGACGACGAAGTGATCAAATTCATTCGGCACAACATCTTCTCAAGATTTGGCACACCTCAAGTTCTTGTTGCTGACAATGGAGCTCAATTTGACTCAGACAAATTCCAAGAGTTCTGTCTGAACAACGGTATCAAGTTATTCTATTCAACTCCAAGATATCCTCAATGCAATGGTCAAGCTGAAGCCTCAAACAGATCTATACTTGATATACTCAAGAAGAAACTCAACGACAAGAAAGGATTGTGGGAGCAAGTCCTACCTGAAGTTCTTTGGGGGTATCGCACAACTCCGAGAAGATCAACAGGGTTCTCACCCTTCCGTCTAACATATGGATCAGAAGCAATACTCCCAACAGAAAATATATCTAGTACTTTGAAGACCAAAGCTGTTGAAGAAGGAGTCAATGAAGAACTTCGGATCAATGATCTAGACTTCTCTGAAGAACTACGAGATCTAGCATCACTTCGTGTGGCCAAATATCAACAGAAGATCAAAAGAGCCTATGACAAGAAAGTCCACAAGAGACAGTTCCCAGTGGGTAGTTTAGTTCTCAGAGCAGTTTTCTACAATACCAAAGAGCACAGCAGTGGAAAGCTTGCTCCCAACTGGGAAGGTCCATATATCATTGAGTCAGTTGGAGGCAAAGGTTCTTACAGACTGATCACACCAGAAGGAGATAGATTGCCTCGAGCTTGGAATTCTAGACACCTCAAGTTGTTCTATCCATAATGTAAATTCTGTGATGAATAAAGCTCTCTTTCAAATGTTCAAGTGTACAAGTGTTCTGATTTTCAATCCAAGTTCTGAAGCAGTTTCAAGTTATCCATATTCAAATTACCAGGTCTTTTAACAAGTTTGGGTGTTAGGGTTGCGACCCAACCCCTTACTAGCAAATGTTAAAAACTGACCATTTTCAAGTTACCAGGTCTTAACATGTTTGGGTGTTAGAGTTGCGACTCGACCCCTTACTAGCGAATGTTAAACTGACCTTCGAAATTCAATATCCAATTTCAATCAATTCGATATCGTCTAACAGGTTTGGGAGTCTGAGTTGCGACTCGACCCCTTACATTCAAATGTTATTCGAATTCAAATTCAATTTTCAAAGTTACAAGTTTGGGTGATTGAGTAGCGACTCAACCCCTTACATTCAAGTATATGCGTATTCAAATTATGTTCAAATTTATGAATACTCAATCATGTCAAATAGCATTCCAGAACTCAACATTCAAAGACATTCAACTCAAAAGAAGTGCAAGTTTCAAATACCAAAAAGATGTCTTCTATTATCATCAAAATATGTCAGATACAAGGAGCTGTTACATTTCAAAAATTTACAAGTACAACAACAAAGAAGAAGAAAAGTCTCAGGGCTTGGCCACACTCTTCGCATGCGACTTCTCCCCTTCAGATCCAGGACGAGCTTTGCTCGCCACTGATGCCTTGGAGGATCGGACGCTAGCTACATGAGTCCTGAGCGCTTCTGCTGCCTTCTCTGCAGTTTCCTTGTAAACCTTGCACTCTGACAGCGCATGCTCCATTGCCTTTTTGGAAGTCTCCTCTCTGGCAGTGAAAGCAGCGTGCTGAGTAGCAAGTTGTTGCTTCAGCTCTTGAATCTCGATGGTGCGGCCACAGGACACGTCCTCAACCCTGGAGAGTCGAGTCTTCAGGGATTCGAGCTCGTGACTCTGTGCCTCACACCGATCCTTCAGCCCCTTGATCTCCAGCTTTCCCTTGCGAAGTTCCTCAATCTTGGATTTGAGAGAGGCTTTCTTCGAAGTCAGGAGCTCTCTCAGCTCATCTCTCTCCGCGGTCAACTGATTTATTTCAGCTACAGCTTCTTTTGCTCCCGCCCTCAAAGAGAGTTTGGTTGCAACATTCATAAGTGCTGAGTTCTGCAAAAGAACAAAAGAGTTGAATTATTCTGAAGAAAGATACGATTCAAATGATCGATCAAGCAGATGCACCTACCAACAGGTTAATTCTATCGAAAGCTTCATCCAAAGTGGCACTCGGAAGGTTGATGAGTTTTCTGATCGCAGCAGTGGGGCGGTTGATATCAACGTCACCCAAGCTCCTTATTGTTGGAGTCAATCCAGCAGGCGCACCTGCAATCAAAGGGAATCAAAGTGTTAGATTATTTTCGAACTTCAGAGACAAGACATTCAAAGTAAGTTAAGTTCAAATACCTGATGTTTCGACCCTCGGCTCTTTGCCCTTTCGACGATCAGAGCCACTCTTAGGAGTCGATTTCTCCTGAATCGGGGTTGGCTCTGGTTGAGGTTGAGGAGCCCCATCGCCCACTCGACTTCCCCTCTCCAAATTAGCAGGGGGGGAAGCATTCCTGGGAGGTGAAGCTCTCTCTTCTTGCAACCCGCCTGGCTGAATGAGCCCGGCCAACATGGCCTCCACCTCGTTGAGCAGAGAGTGAGAGGGGGGAGGGGGTTGCTCAACCTCTACACCCCCACTCATTGTTGCTCCCTCAATGCGAAGAGCGTCGGGGGGGATTTGATCAAGAGGCGTGGGGTTGCTTCCAACCCCAGCACTCTTCGATAGTTTAATTTTGAAGCGCATCGGCCTCTTCAATTCGTCAAATTTGTAGGTGGGAACCACCTTTTTGCCGTCGCCTTCTGTGTCGAGAATTTCCTCCATCTGACGGGCTTTAACCTCGTCAATGGGAATAGGGATCGAGTCCTCCCCCGTTGCACCACCAGTGGGGGTGGGAGGAATTTCTTCCTCACCACCCCCATTCTCATCATCCCCACTGGAGGGGGTAGAAGACGGATCGTCCTCGCCGTCCCCGTCCTCATCTTCGCCATTGCCACTATTGTCGTGGCTGGCATTCTCAGTTTCTTCTTCTTCATTCTTCTTTTCTTCTTCTTCATCTTCATTCTTCTTGTCTTGGTCTTCATCTTCCTTAGGCTTGACGAGAGTTTTTCGCTTCTTCTTCACTGGGCCTCTTTGGAGCACCAGTTTCTCGTCCATGGTAGGTAACCGGCGCCTCGCAGTGTAGATTTTCTTCTCGGCCCGAACCTTCCGGATGACCTTGCCCGACTGAGGGTCCTCCTCGTAGTCGGAGTATAGGACTTCGTTGTCCTCGTACCTGTCCTTTGATCTGTGGAGGAGATTGGCCTTGCCATATCTCACAGGACAGTTAGAAAACTGTTTCCACGACCTGGTTCCATAGGTTAGCTCGAGGAACAAGTTATCTATGGCTCCCGCCCTCTCAGAATTCCAGGCGAAGATGCCTCCAGCGCTGTACATTTGCACCGCCTCGTGCACGCTGTCTCGGGGAGTGTCGGGCACTGACATGGACGTCCAGGCGCCAGATACAGAAATAGGCCAGTCCGTGTACAACTTGTCTGATGGGACTGTATCGGCGAGCGGGCGCAGGGGAGATACTCCAGTCAAATTATAGAAAGGGCTGTCCTTCCTGTAATTCCATCGATAATGAAAGAAGAAGTATCCGAGCTCAATCCTGGCAGGTTCACCTTCCGGGATACTGGAGTAACAGGCCCTCAAGTCCTCTTGAAAATCTGATTCCACCCGGCAGAACGCATAGATGATTCGCCACGCATTCCCTGTGACTTGCCCTGGGCAAAGGCCAGATGTATTCAGTAGTCTTGCAGCGAAGGGTGGCAGAGGCAGACGTAGGCCGCAGTTCATTTGGCCGATGGTCACGATGGTTCCCATGACCTTCTCGTTGCTGGCAAAACTGGTGAAGACGGTCTTCTTGTCAATGCCGAAAGCCGTCTGGATGCTAGGGAGTGAAGGCTGCGCTCCCTTCCCTTCAGTGAAATAAGAGAGAAGTGCTTGCCACTTCTTTCTCTTCGTATCTGTGAACTCCCCACCAACATTGTACATGTACTCCGTCTCGTCTGTCAGGGGCATAAGCGGACCCAGAACAAACTTCACTTTGGGGATGAATTCTGGCCTTGATGGCGCTGAGGCAAAACCTACCCCTTGGTGCCTCTTGCCCAGTTGGCCAAGTTCAGCGAGAGCAGCCTTGCCTTTGCCACGGCCCCTCGGAGGAGATTGAACCTCGACAATTTCCTTCCCCTTTCTCTTCGAGGGAGCTGTACCGGACTTCTTCGAACTGCCTGATGAAGCCATTCGACCGATCGAACGAGAACAAGAACAAGAGCAGAAAATCAAGAGAACAAGGGTCTGGACTTCGAAAAATTTTGGAAGCGTGAGGCAAAATGACAGCCGGTGAAAACTTTTGTACCCAGGGTAAAACAGGTACGCAAATCGAGAAGACACGTGTCTTCACCATATCAAATCGCGTGTTTTTGCAGGTACACATGGCATCCATCCGTAGCAAGCACAAAATCAGGCGAACCGTCGGACCAGACGAAACGTCGGACCTACCGGTCCACGTGAACCAACGGTCCAAGCGGGCCGCCGGTCTAAATAAACCGGACCGCCGGTTCAAATCCGCGTTCAAGCCAACCAAAGAGTCAAAAAACAAGAAATATCAAACTCCAATCAAAAACTCTTCCAGAAGATCGAAGAAAGGAACAGTTATGAAACCTCTCTGAGGGCAGGTTCAAAACTTTCAACTTATCTTTATAAATTTCTACTGGATCTGGCAAAAAACCAAGGTTTTTTGCCGATCGCTCGAACCTTGACCGGATATTTTTCACCGATCGGACAAACATGTCCGATCGGCGAAAGTTATCTGATCGGTCAAATTTCTACTAGATCTGGCAAAAAACCAAGGTTTTTTGCCGATCGCTCGAACCTTGACCGGATATTTTTCACCGATCGGACAAACATGTCCGATCGGCGAAAGTTATCTGATCGGTCAAATTTCTACTGGATCTGGCAAAAAACCAAGGTTTTTTGCCGATCGCTCGAACCTTGACCGGATATTTTTCACCGATCGGACAAACATGTCCGATCGGCGAAAGTTATCTGATCGGTCAAATTTCTACTGGATCTGGCAAAAAACCAAGGTTTTTTGCCGATCGCTCGAACCTTGACCGGATACTTTTCACCGATCGGACAAACATGTCCGATCGGCGAAAGTTATCTGATCAGTCAAATTTCTACTGGATCTGGCAAAAAACCAAGGTTTTTTGCCGATCGCTCGAACCTTGACCGGATATTTTTCACCGATCGGACAAACATGTCCGATCGGCGAAAGTTATCTGATCGGTCAAATGTCTACTGGATCTGGCAAAAAACCAAGGTTTTTTGCCGATCGCTCGAACCTTGACCGGATATTTTTCACCGATCGGACAAACATGTCCGATCGGCGAAAGTTATCTGATCGGTCAAATTTCTACTGGATCTGGCAAAAAACTAAGGGTTTTTACCGATCACTCGAACCTTGACCGGATATTTTTCACCGATCGGACAAACCTGTCCGATCGGCGAAAGTTATCTGATCGGTCAAATTTCTACTGGATCTGGCAAAAAACCAAGGTTTTTTGCCAATCACTCGAACCTTGACCGGATATTTTTCACCGATCGGACAAACATGTCCGATCGGCGAAAGTTATCTGATCGGTCAAATTTCTACTGGATCTGGCAAAAAACCAAGGTTTTTTGCCGATCACTCGAACCTTGACCGGATATTTTTTCACCGATCGGACAAACATGTCCGATCGGCGAAAGTTATCTGATCGGTCAAATTTGTACTGGATCTGGCAAAAAACCAAGGGTTTTTACCGATCACTCGAACTTTGACCGGATATTTTTTCACCGATCGGACAAACATGTCCGATCGGCGAAAGTTATCTGATCGGTCAAATTTCTACTAGATCTGGCAAAAAACCAAGGGTTTTTACCGATCACTCGAACCTTGACCGGATATTTTTCACCGATCGGACAAACATGTCCGATCGGCGAAAGTTATCTGATCGGTCAAATTTCTACTGGATCGGTCAAAAAACCCTGTTTTTTGACCGATCACCCGATTCTTGACCGGTTGAATTTTGCCCGATCGGTCAAAATTTGACCGATCGGTCAAAAGTGACCGATCGGTCAAAATTTTACCGATCGGTCAAATTTCAGCTGATCGGTCAAAATTACTACTGGATCGGTCAAAAAACCCTTTTTTTTGACCGATCACCCGATTCTTGACCGGTTGAATTTTGACCGATCGGTCAAAATTTGACCGATCGGTCAAAATTTGACCGATCGGTCAAATTTGACCGATCGGTCCAAATTGACCGATCAGTCCCTTTTTTTTTCTAACATACGACAAGTTTCTTCGTGTCCGTTTTTCCAAACAGGAAGTTGCTATTTTTTGCACCAAGTCCAAGCCAGCTAGAATGCACTCTAGCTAACTTGGAGGGGGTAACTGTGGGTGCAAATTTTGGCATAAATCTACCACGGGACCCACCGGCCATGCCTGGTGGGCCCACGAGGACTACAGCGGGACCCACCGGCCCTGCCTGGTGGGCCCACGAGGGCTACAGCGGGATCCACCGGCCCTGCCTGGTGGGCCCACGAGGGCTACAGCGGGACCCACCGGCCCTACCTGGTGGGCCCACGAGGACTATAGCGGGACCCACCAGCCCTGCCTGGTGGGCCCACGAGGGCTACAGCGGGACCCACCGGCCCTGCCTGGTGGGCCCACGAGGACTACAGCGGGACCCACCAGCCCTGCCTGGTGGACCCCCGAAGACAACCGCAGGGCCCGCAACTTTACCTGGAGGATCCCCAGATACTGCAGCGGAAACCGCCATTCGCCACCCAGAATGCCTATAAATAGCATAGCCTTTGAATGTAAATGGATCGAATTCTCAGTTCTAAAAACCAGAACTCTGCGATTTTCAACTTCTGATCTACCATCTCTCTTCGATCTTCTTCTCTCTTTCGAAGAGATCAGGGAGCTTTCAGTGATACTCGGCCTGTCGAGGTCACTTCAACATAAGTGTTAGTGAATTCGGGTTGCTCCCTATAGCACGGAGACGTAGGCTTCGGCTGAACTCCGAGATCACTTCTCTTGTGTCAAAATCTCTCTCTCTCTGATTGCTTTTCTGTTTACATATCAAAAAAGCAACAACTTCAACCAACCAATCGACCAACGATCTTCGACATTAACTTCGACTCCAATTGACTGGTGCTGCGAAGGTCTTCGGGTCGGCACGAAGATTTTCCCCCACAGGATCATACGAATGAATTAGAATGGATCGTGCGAATGAATTAGAATGGATCGTACGAATGAATTAGAATGGAGCGTACGAACGAATTGGAATGGATCGTACGGATTGTCTGAATGAATTACAATGGATCGTACAAATGAATTAGAATGGATCATACAAATAAATTAGAATAGCTCATACGAATGAATTAGAATGAATCATACGAATGAATTAGAATGGTTACATTCGTGCGAATGAATTAGAATAGATCGTACATAATGAATTAGAATGGATCGTACGAATAAATAAGAATGGATCGTGCGAATGAATTAGAATGGATCGTACGAATGAATTAGAATGGATCCACCGAATGAGTTAGAATGGATCATACGAATGAATTAGAATGGATCGTACGAATGAATTAGAATGGATTGTGCGAATGAATTAGAATGGATCGTACGAATGAATTAGAATGGATCGTACGAATGAATTAGAATGGATCGTGCGAATGAATTAGAATAAATCGTACGAATGCATTAGAATGGATCATACGAATAACTTAGAATGAATCGTACGATCCATTCTAATTTATTCGTCCGATCCATTCTAATTCATTCGCACGAAAGTATCCATTCTAATTCATTCGTACAATCCATTCTAATTCATTCGCACGATCCATTCTAATTTATTCGTATGATCCATTCTAATTCATTCCTACGATCTATTCTAATTCATTCGCTCGAATGTATCCATTCTAATTCATTCGTTTGATCCATTCTAATTCATTTATACGATCCATTCAAATTCATTCGCATGATCCATTCTAATTCATTCGTACGATCCATTCTAATTCAGTGTCACGAATGTAACCTTTCTAATTCATTTGTATGATCCATTCTAATTCATTCATAGATCCATTCTAATCCATTCGTACGATCCATTCTAATTCATTCGTACGATCCATTCTAATTCATTCTCACAAATGTAACCTTTCTAATTCATTTGTACGATCCATTCTAATTTATTCACACGATCCATTCTAATTCATTCGTACGATCCATTCTAATTCATTCGCACAATCCATTCTAATTCATTCGTACGATCCATTCTAATTCATTCGTATGATCCATTATAACTCATTCGGTGGATCTATTCTAATTCATTCGTACGATCCATTCTAATTCATTCGCACGATCCATTCTAACTCATTCGCATGATCCATTCTTATTCATTCATACGATCCATTCTAATTCATTCGCACAATCCATTCTAATTCATTCATACGATCCATTTTAATTAATTCGTATGATCCATTCTAACTCATTTGGTGGATCCATTCTAATTCATTCGTACGATCCATTCTAATTCATTCGCACGATCCATTCTAATTTATTCGTACGATCCATTCTGATTCATTCGTACGATTTATTCTAATTCATTCACACGAATGTAACCATTCTAATTCATTCGTACGATTCAATCTAATTCATTCGTATGAGCTATTCTAATTCATTCTTACGATCCATTCTAATTCTTTCGTACGATCCATTATAATTCATTCATACAATCCGCACGATCCATTCTAATTCGTTCGTACGACCCATTCTAATTCATTCGTACGATCCATTCTAATTCATTCGCATGATCCATTCTAATTCATTCGTATGATCCATTCTAATTCATTCCTACTGTTTGGGGGAATTTTTCACTGGTCCTTGAGAGCCACCTGTAAGACAAAGAAAAGAGAACGTGAGAACGGCTGGCTCCCTTAGGAGCGCAGACCCTCCGACGCTCAAGTCAGTTTCGGTAGCACAACGGCGAGCTGTTGTATACCAAAGTGGTAGGGAAATGGGATTCGAACCTGTACTATGGAGCCTGGGGGTGAGCATTTATAGCAATAGGCGGCCTACCATGGCCCGACACGTGGAGATTCTTCCAGGGCCTTCTAGACCCCCACGTTGCTATAGGCGGCCTACCGTGGCCCGACACATGGAGATTCTTCCAGGGCCTTTTAGACCCCCACGTTCTGGCTCGCGTGGGTCTGACAGTCCTGGGTACTCGCGCCCTGACATTCTGTCGTAAAGCCTGCCAGGCGGTTTGAGTGGGGGGAGAGCATCTTTCCTGTCGTGGCCAGGTGGCTATTCTGGAATGTTCAAGTCTGAGCGGTCTCAGGGAGAAAGCAAAGGCAAGCTCGCCCTGCACTGCTCCGTCCTTTCGTCCATATCTATCAAGAGTCGGACCTCGCGGGAGCGACCTCTTCGATAAACAGGGGTCCGGGCGAGCTTGGGCGATCTCCTGAGCGAGCCTAGGCGAGCTCCTGACCGAGCTCGGGCGAGCTCCTAGGAGAGCCTAGGCGAGCTCCTGAACGAGCTTGGGCGAGCTCCGGAACGAGCTTGGGCGAGCTCCCGAACGAGCTTGGCGATCTCCTGAGAGGGCTTGGGCGAGCTCCTTCGTGCTCTTTGTCTAAGCCATTTTCCAAATTTGGGCGAGCTCCTGCGGAGTCTGGGAGGGGCGAGCTGCACTCAGATACAAAGTGTCCATCCAGCTCCATTCGGTGGCGAGCTTCTTTCGGGCTGAGAGGGCGAGCTCCTGAGCGATTGGGCGAGCTCCTGGTAGAGCCTAGGAGAGCTCCTGACCGAGCTCAGGCGAGCTCCTGGGAGAGCCTAGGCGAGCTCCTGAACGAGCTTGGCGAGTTCTTTGCCTTGGCCCCCTTCAGCCCAATGTGGATCTCGCTCCCTGCCAAGATGATCTGGTGAACACGGGGGAGAGGACGAACTCCTGTGCGAGTTTCAGCTACCCCCAACACCTACGATCTATTCTAATTCATTCGCTCAAATGTATCTATTCTAATTCATTCGTTCGATCCATTCTAATTCATTCGTACGATCCATTCAAATTCATTCGCACGATCCATTCTAATTCATTCGTACGATCTATTCTAATTTATTCGCAAGATCCATTCTAATTCATTTGCACGATCCATTCTAATTCATTCCTATGATCCAATCTAAATCATTCGTACGATCCATTCTAATTCATTCATACGATGCATTCTAATCCATTCGTACGATCCATTCTAATTCATTCGTACGATCCATTCTAATTCATTCTCACAAATGTAACCTTTCTAATTCATTCGTATGATCCATTCTAATTCATTCGTACGATCCATTCTAATCCATTCGTACAATCCATTCTAATCCATTCGTACGATCCATTCTAATTCATTCGCTCGAATGTAACCATTCTAATTCATTCGTACAATCCATTCTAATTCATTCCTACGATCCATTCTAATTCATTCGCACGAATGTATCCATTCTAATTCATTTGCACGATCCATTCCAATTCATTCCTATGATCCATTCTAATTCATTCGTACGATCCATTCTAATTCATTCGCTCAAATGTATCCATTCTAATTCATTCGTACGATCCATTCTAATTCGTTCGTACGATCCATTCTAATTCGTTCGTACGTTCCATTCTAATTCGTTCGTACGATCCATTCTAATTCATTCGCACGATCCATTCTAATTCATTTGTACGATCCATTTTAATTCATTCGCATGATCCATTCTAATTCATTCGTATGATACATTCGTGCGAATGAATTAGAATGGATCGTACGAATGAATTAGAATGGATCGTACGAATGAATTAGAATAGCTCATACGAATGAATTAGAATGAATCGTACGAATGAATTAGAATGGTTACATTCGTGCAAATGAATTAGAATAGATCGTACAAATGAATTAGAATGGATCGTACAAATGAATTAGAATGAATCGTACGAATGAATTAGAATGGTTACATTCATGCAAATGAATTAGAATAGATCGTATGAATTAATTAGAATAGATCGTATGAATGAATTAGAATGGATCAAAGGAATGAATTAGAATGGATCATGCAAATGAATTAGAATGGATACATTCGTGCGAATGAATTAGAATGGATCGTAGGAATGAATTAGAATGGATCATGCGAATGAATTAGAATGGTTACATTCGTGCGAATGAATTAGAATGGATCGTACGAATGGTTTAGAATGGATCGTACGAATGGATTAGAATGGATCGTACGAATGAATTAGAATGGATCGTACAAATTAATTAGAAAGGTTACATTTGCGAGAATGAATTAGAATGGATCGCACGAATGAATTAGAATGGATCGTACGAACGAATTAGAATGGATCGTACGAATGAATTAGAATGGATCGTACGAATGAATTAGAATGGTTACATTCGTGCGAATGAATTAGAATGGATCGTATGAATGGATTAGAATGGATCGTACGAATGGATTAGAACGCATTGTACGAATGAATTAGAATAGATACATTTGTGCGAATGAATTAGATTGCATCGTACGAATGAATTAGAATGGATCGTACGAATGAGTTAGAATGGATCGTACGAATGAATTAGAATGGATTATGCGAATGAATTAGAATGGATCGTACGAATGAATTAGAATGGATATATTCGAGCGAATGAATTAGAATGGATCGTACGAATGAATTAGAATGGGTTCATTCGTGCGAATGAATTAGAAGGGATCGTACGAATGAATTAGAATGGATCGTACGAATGAATTAGAATGGATCGTAGGAATGAATTAGAATGGATCCACCGAATGAGTTAGAATGGATCATACGAATGAATTAGAATGGATCGTACGAATGAATTAGAATGGATACATTCGAGAGAATGAATTAGAATGGATCGTAGGTTTGAATTAGAATGGATCATACGAATGAATTAGAATGGATCAAGCGAATGAATTAGAATGGATCGTACGAATGGATTAGAATGGATCGTACGAATGAATTAGAATGGATCGTATGAATGAATTAGAATAGCTCATACGAATGAATTAGAATGAATCGTACGAATGAATAAGAATGGTTACATTCGTGCGAATGAATTAGAATAGATCATACGAATGAATTAGAATGGATCATACGAATGAATTAGAATGGATATATTTGTATGAATGAATTAGAATGGATCATATATTCGTGCAAATAAATTAGAATGGATCGTACAAATGAATTAGAATGGATCGTACGAATGAGTTAGAATGGATCGTGCGAATAAATTAGAATGGATCGTACGAATGAATTAGAATGGATCCACCGAATGAGTTAGAATGGATCATACGAATGAATTAGAATGGATCGTACGAATGAATTAGAATGGATTGTGCGAATGAATTAGAATAGATCGTATGAATGAATTAGAATGGATCGTACAAATGAATTAGAATAGCTCATACGAATGAATTAGAATGAATTGTACGAATGAATTAGAATGGTTATATTCATGCGAATGAATTAGAATAGATCGTACGAATGAATTAGAATGGATCGTGTGAATGAATTAGAAAGGATTGTACGAATGAATTAGAATGGATTGTACGAATGAATTAGAATGGATCCACCGAATGAGTTAGAATGGATCATACGAATGAATTAGAATGGATCGTACGAATGAATTAGAATGGATTGTGCGAATGAATTTGAATGGATCGTTTGAATGAATAGGAATGGATCGTACGAATGAATTAGACTGGATCGTGCGAATGAATTAGAATGAATCGTACGAATGCATTAGAATAGATCGTATGAATGAATTAGAAAGAATCGTATCATTCGTACGATCCATTCTAATTCATTTGTACGATCCATTCTAATTCATTCGCACAAATGTATCCATTCTAATTTATTCGTATGATCCATTCAAATTCAATCGTATGATACATTCTAATTCATTCGCACAAATGTATTCATTCTCATTCATTCGTACGATCCATTCTAATTCGTTCGTTCGATCCATTCTAATTCATTCGTACGATCCATTCTAATCCATTTATACGATCCATTCTAATCCATTCGTACGATCTATTCTAATCCATTTATACGATCCATTCTAATTCATTCGTACGATCCATTCTAATTCATTCGCTCGAATGTATCCATTCTAATTCATTCGTACGATCCATTCTAATTCGTTCATACGATCCATTCTAATTTGTTCGTACGATCCATTCTAAAATGAGTTAGAATGGATCATACGAATGAATTACAATGGAT
Source organism: Chamaelirium japonicum (assembly GCA_947650365.1). Taxonomy (NCBI): domain Eukaryota; kingdom Viridiplantae; phylum Streptophyta; class Magnoliopsida; order Liliales; family Melanthiaceae; genus Chamaelirium; species Chamaelirium japonicum. Next base: position 119,386 of record CANTAL010000240.1, read on the forward strand.
CGTACGAATGAATTAGAATGGATTGTGTGAATGAATTAGAATGGATCGTATGAATGAATAAGAATGGATCGTACGAATGAATTAGAATGGATCGTACGAATGAATTAGAATGGATCGAACGAATGAATTAGAATGGATCATACGAATGAATTAGAATGGATACATTTGTGCGAATGAATTAGAATGAATCATACGATTGAATTTGAATGGATCGTACGAATAAATTAGAATGGATACATTTGTGCGAATGAATTAGAATGGATCGTACAAATTAATTAGAATGGATCGTACGAACGAATTAGAATGGGTCGTACGAATGAATTAGAATGGATACATTCGAGCGAATGAATTAGAATGGATCGTACGAATGGATTAGAATGGATCGTACGAATGGATTAGAATGGATTGTACGAATGGATTAGAATAGATCGTACGAATGAATTAGAATGGATCGAACGAATGAATTAGAATGGATCGTACGAATGAAGTAGAATGGATACATTTGTGCGAATGAATTAGAATGGATCATACGATTGAATTCGAATGGATCGTACGAATAAATTAGAATGGATACATTTGTGCGAATGAATTAGAACGGATCGTACAAATGAATTAGAATGGATCGTACGAATGAATTAGAATGGATCGTACGAATGAATTAGAATGGATCGTACAAATGAATTAGAAAGGTTACATTCATGAGAATGAATTAGAATGGATCGTACGAATGAATTACAATGGATCGTGTGAATGAATTAGAATGGATCATACGAATGAATTAGAATGGATCGTACAAATGAATTAGAAAGGTTACATTGTTGAGAATGAATTAGAATGGATCGTACAAATGAATTAGAATGGATCGTATGAATGGATTAGAATGGATCATACGAATGAATTAAAATGGATCGTACAAATGCATTAGAATGGATACATTTGTGCGAATGAATTAGAATGGATCGTACGAATGAATTAGAATGGATCGTGCGAATGAATTAGAATGGATCGTACGAATGAATTAGAATGGATCGTGCGAATGAATTGGAATGGATCGTACAAACGAATTAGAATGGATCGTGCGAATGAATTAGAATGAATCATACGAATGCATTAGAATGGATACATTCGTGCGAATGAATTAGAATGGATCGTATGAATGAATTAGAATGGATCATACAAATGAATTAGAAAGGTTACATTCGTGAGAATGAATTAGAATTGATCGTACGAATGAATTAGAATGGATCATACGAATGAATTAGAATGAATCGTACGAATGAATTAGAATGGATCGTACAAATGAATTAGAATGGATACATTCATGCGAATGAATTTGAATGGATCGTATGAACGAATTAGAATGGATCGTATGAATTAGAATGGATATATTTGTGCGAATGAATTAGAATGGATCGTACGAATGAATTAGAATGGATCGTACGAATGGATTAGAACGGATCGTGCAAATGAATTAGAATGGATCGTACGAATGAATTAGAATGGATCGTACGAATGAATTTGAATGGATTGTACGAATGAATTAGAATGGATCATGCGAATGAATTAGAATAGATCGTGCAAATGAATTAGAATGGATCGTGCGAATGAATTAGAATGGATCGTACGAATGGATTAGAACGCATTGTACGAATGAATTTGACATTCGTACAATCCATTCTAATTCATTCGCATGATCCATTCTAATTCATTCGTATGATCCATTCTAATTCATTCGTACGATCCATTCTAATTCATTCGTATGATCCATTCTAACTCATTCGCACAATTGTATCCATTCTAATTCATTCGTACGATCCATTCTAATCCATTCGTACGATCCATTCTAATCCTTTCGTACGATCCATTCTAATTCATTCGTATGATCCAATCTAATTCATTCGCACGATCTATTCTAATTTATTCGCATGATCCATTCTAATTTATTCACACAATCCAATCTAATTCATTCGTACGATCCATTCTAATTCATTCATACGATCTATTCTAATTCATTCGTTTGATCCATTCTAATTCATTCGCACGATCCATTCAAATTCATTCGCACGATCCATTCTAATTCGTTCATACGATCCATTCTAATTCGTTCATACGATCCATTCTAATCCATTCATATGATCCATTCAAATTCATTCGCACGAATGTAACCTTTCATATTCATTTGTACGATCCATTCTAATTCATTCGTACGATCCATTCTAATTCATTCGCACGATCCATTCTAATTCATTCGCACGAATGTAACCATTCTAATTCATTCATACGATCCATTCTAATCCATTCGTACGATCCATTCTAATCCATTCGTACGATCGATTCTAATTCATTCGTACGATCCATTCTAATTCATTCTCACAAATGTAACTTTTCTAATTCATTTGTACGATCCATTCTAATTCATTCGTACGATCCATTCTAATCCATTCGTACGATCCATTCTAATTCATTCGTACAATCCATTCTAATCCATTCGTACGATCTATTCTAATCCATTCTAATTCATTCGTACGATTCATTTGTACGATCCATTTTAATTCATTCGCACGATCCATTCTAATTCATTCGTACGATCCATTCTAATTCATTCGCACCAATGTATCCATTCTATTTCATTCTTACAATCCATTCTAATTCATTCGCACGATCCATTCTAATTCATTCGTATGATCCATTCTAATTCATTCCTACGATCTATTCTAATTCATTCGCTCGAATGTATCCTTTCTAATTCATTCGTTCGATCTATTCTAATTCATTCGTACGATCCATTCTAATTCATTCGTACGATCCATTCTAATTCATTCGTACGATCCATTCTAATTCATTCGCCTAAATGTAACCTTTCTAATTCATTTGTACGATCCATTCTAATTCATTCGTACGATCCATTCTAATTCATTCATACGAATGTAACCATTCTAATTCATTCGTACGATACATTCTAATTCATTCCTACGATCCATTGTAATTCATTCGCACGAATGTATCCATTCTAATTCATTTGCACGATCCATTCTAATTCATTCCTTTGATCCATTCTAATTCATTCGTACGATCCATTCTAATTCATTCACTCGAATGTATCCATTCTAATTCATTCGTACGATCCATTCTAATTCATTCGTACGATCCATTCTAATTCATTCGAACGATCCATTCTTATTCATTCTCACAAACGTAACCTTTCTAATTTATTTGTACGATCCATTCTAATTCATTCGTACGATCCATTCTAATCCATTCGTACGATCCATTCTAATCTATTCGTACGATCCATTTTAATTCATTCGCACGAATGTAACCATTCTAATTCGTTCGTACGATCCATTCTAATTCATTCGTACGATCGATTCTAATCCATTCGTACGATCCATTCAAATTCATTCACACGATCCATTCTAATTCATTCGCACAAATGTATCCTTTCTAATTCATTCGCACAAATGTATCCATTCTAATTCATTCGTACAATCCATTCTAATTCATTCGCATGATCCATTCCAATTCATTCGTACGATCCATTCTAATTCATTCGTACGATCCATTCAAATTCATTCGCACAAATGTATCCATTCTAATTCATTCGTATGATCCATTCTAATTCATTCGTATGAATGAATTAGAATGGATCATATGAATGAATTAGAATGGATTGTACGAATGAATTAGAATGGATACATTCGAGCGAATGAATTAGAATGGATCGTACGAATGAATTAGAATGGATCGGGCGAATGAATTAAAATGGATCGTACAAATGAATTAGAATGGTTACATTCGTGTGAATAAATTAGAATGGATCGTACGAATGAATTAGAATGGTTATATTCGGGCGAACGAATTAGAATGGATCGTACGAATGAATTAGAATGGATCGTACGATTCATTCTAATTCATTTGCACGATCCATTCTAATTCATTCCTATAATCCATTCTAATTCATTCCTACGATCCATTCTAATTCATTCGCACAAATGTATCCATTCTAATTAATTCGTACGATCCATTCTAATTCATTTCACGAATGTAACATTTCTAATTCATTTCTATGATCCATTCTAATTCATTCGTACGATCCATTTTAATCCTTTCGTACGATCCATTCTAATCCATTCGTACGATCCATTCTAATCCATTCGTACGATCCATTCTAATTCATTCTCACAAATGTAACCTTTCTAATTCATTTGTACGTTCCATTCTAATTCATTCGTATGATCCATTCTAATCCATTCGTACGATCCATTCTAATTCATTCACACGAATGTAACCATTCTAATTCATTCGTACGATCCATTCTAATTTATTCCTATGATCCATTCTAATTCATTCGCACGAATGTATCCATTCTAATTCATTCCTACGATCCATTCAAATTCAATCGTATGATCCATTCTAATTCATTCGCACAAATGTACCCATTTTAATTCATTCATACGATCCATTCTAATTCATTCGCACGATCCATTCTAATTCATTCGCATGAATGTATCTATTCTAATTCATTTGCACGATCCATTCTAATTCATTCCTATGATCCATTCTAATTCTTTCGTGTGATCCATTCTAATTCATTCGCACGAATGTAACCATTCTAATTCATTCGTACGATTCATTCTAATTCATTCGTATGAGCTATTCTAATTCATTCTTACGATCCATTCTAATTCTTTCGTACGATCCATTGTAATTCATTCATACAATCCGCACGATCCATTCTAATTCGTTCGTACGACCCATTCTAATTCATTCGTACGATCCATTCTAATTCATTCGCACGATCCATTCAAATTCATTCGTATGATCCATTCTAATTCATTCCTACGATCTATTCTAATTCATTCACTCGAATGTATCCATTCTAATCCATTCGTACGATCCATTCTAATCCATTCGTACGATCCATTCTAATCCATTCGTACGATCCCTTCTAATTCATTCTCACAAATATAACCTTTCTAATTCATTTGTACGATCCATTCTAATTCATTCGTACGATCCATTCTAATCCATTCGTACGATCCATTCTAATACATTCGTACGATCCATTCTAATTCATTCGCACGAATGTAACCATTCTAATTCATTCGTACGATCCATTCTAATTCATTCGTCCGATCCATTCTAATTTATTTGCACGAATGTATCCATTCTAATTCATTCGTACAATCCATTCAAATTCATTGTACGATCTATTCTAATCCATTCGTACGATCCATTCTAATTCATTCGTACGATCCATTCTAATTCGTTCATACGATCCATTCTAATTCATTCTCACGAATGTAACCTTTCTAATTCATTTGTACAATCCATTCTAATTCATTCGTACGATCCATTCGTACGATCCATTCTAATTCATTTGCACGATCCATTCTAATTCAATCCTATGATCCATTCTAATTCATTCGTACGATCCATTCAAATTCATTCGCATGATCCATTCTAATTCATTCGTACGATCCATTCTAATTCATTCTCACGAATGTAACCTTTCTAATTCATTTGTACGATCCATTCTAATTCATTCGTACGATCCATTCTAATTCATTCGCACGAATCCATTCTAATCCATTCGTAGGATTCATTGTAATTCATTCGCACGATAAATTCCAATTCATTTGCACGATCCATTCTAATTCATTCCTATGATCCATTCTAATTCGTTCGTACGATCCATTCTAATTCATTTGCTTGAATGTATCCATTCTAATTCATTCGTACGATCCATTCTAATTCATTCTCACGAATGTAACCTTTCTAATTCATTTGTACGATCCATTCTAATTAGAAAGGTTACATTCGAGTGAAAGAATTAGAATAGATCGTAGGAATGAATTAGAATGGATCATCAGAATTAATTAGAATGGATCGTACGAATGAATTAGAATGGATCGTACGAATGAATTAGAATGGATTGAACGAATGAATTAGAATGGATACATTCGTGCGAATGAATTAGAATGGATCAAATGAATGAATTAGAATGGATCGTACGAATGAATTAGAATGGATTGTGTGAATGAATTAGAATGGATCATATGAATGAATAAGAATGGATCGTACGAATGAATTAGAATGGATCGTGCGAATGAATTAGAATGAATCGTACGAATGCATTAGAATGGATCATACGAATGAATTTGAATGAATCGTACGATCCATTCTAATTCATTCGTCTGATCCATTCTAATTTATTCGCACGAATGTATCCATTCTAATTCTTTCGTACAATCCATTCTAATTCATTCGCACGATCCATTCTAATTCATTCGTATGATCCATTCTAATTTATTCCTACGATCTTTTCTAATTCATTCGCTCGAATGTATCCATTCGAATTCAATCGTACGATCCATTCTTATTCATTCGTACGATCCATTCAAATTCATTCGCATGATCCATTCTAATTCATTCGTACGATCCGTTCTAATTCATTCTCACGAATGTAACCTTTCTAATTCATTTGTATGATCCATTCTAATTCATTCGTATGATCCATTCTAATCCATTCGTACGATCCATTCTAATTCATTCGTACGATCCATTCTAATCCATTCATATGATCCATTCTAATGCATTCATATGATTCATTCTAATTCATTCGTACAATCCATTCTAATTCATTCGTACGATCTAATTCTAATCCATTCGTGCGATCCAATCTAATTCGCACAAAAGTATCCATTTTAATTCATTCGTAGGATCCATTCTAATTTATTCATACGATCCATTCTAATTCATTCGCACGATCCATTCTAATTCATTCGTACGATCCATTCTAATTCATTCGCATGAATATATCTATTCTAATTCATTCGTATGATCCTTTCTAATTTATTCGCACGATATATTCTAATTCATTCGTACGGTTCATTCTAATTCATTCGCACGATCCATTCTAATTCATTCGTACGATCCATTCTAATTCATTCGCACGAATGTATCCATTCTAATTCATTCGTGCAATCCATTCTAATTCATTCGCACGAATGTATCTATTCTAGTTCATTCGTACGCTCTATTCTAATTCATTCGTACGCTCCATTCTTATTCATTGCACAAATGTATCCATTCTAATTCATTTGTACGATCCATTCTAATTCATTCGTACGATCCATTCTAATTCATTCGTACGATCCATTCTAATTCATTCGCACAAATGTATCCATTCTAATTCATTCGTACGATCCATTCTAATTCATTCGCACGATCCATTCTAATTCATTCGTAAGTTCTATTCTAATTCATTCACACGATCCATTCTAATTCATTCGTACGATCCATTCTAATTCATTCGCACGAATGTATCCATTCTAATGCATTCGTACGATCCATTCTAATTCATTCGTACGATCCATTCTAATCCATTCGTACGATCCATTCTAATTCATTCGTACGATCCATTCTAATTCATTCTCACAAATGTAACCTTTCTAATTCATTTGTACGATCCATTCTAATTCATTCGTACGATCCATTCTAATCCATTCGTACGATCCATTCTAATTCATTCGCACGAATGTAACCATTCTAATTCATTCATACGATCCATTCTAATTCATTCCTACGATCCATTCTACCTCATTCGCACGAATGTATCCATTCTAATTCATTTGCACGATCCATTCTAATTCATTCCTATGATCCATTCTAATTCATTCGTACGATTCATTCTAATTCATTCACTCGAATGTATCCATTCTAATTTATTCGTACGATCCATTCTAATCCATTCGTACGATCCATTCTAATTCATTCGTACAATGCGTTCTAATTCATTCGCACGAATGTATCCATTCTAATTCATTTGCACGATCCATTCTAATTCATTCCTATGATCCATTCTAATTCATTCGCTCGAATGTATCCATTCTAATTCATTCGTACGATCCATTCTAATTCGTTCATACGATCCATTCTAATTCGTTCGTGCGATCCATTCTAATTCGTTCGTACAATCCATTCTAATTCATTCGCACGATCCATTCTAATTCATTTGTACGATCCATTTTAATTCATTCGCATGATCCATTCTAATTCATTTGTATGATACATTCGAGCAAATGAATTAGAATGGATTGTACGAATGAATTAGAATGGATCGTACGAATGAATTAGAATAGATCGTGTGAATAAATTAGAACGGATCATACGAATGAATTAGAATAGATATATTCATGCGAATGAATTAGAATGGATCGTGCGAATAAATTAGAATGGATCGTATGAATAAATTAGAATGGATCGTACGAATGAATTAAAATGGATACATTTGTGCGAATGAATTAGAATGGATCATACGATTGAATTTGAATGGATCGTACGAATAAATTAGAATGGATACATTTGTGCGATGAATAAGAATGGAGCGATCTATTTTAATTCATTCGCATGATCCATTCTAATTCATTCGTATGATACATTCATACGACTGAATTAGAATGAATTGTACGAATGAATTAGAATTGATCATACGAATGAATTAGAATAGATGGTACGAATGAATTAGAATGGATCGTGCGAATGAATTAGAATGGATCGTACGAATGAATTAGAATGGATATATTTGAACGAATAAATTAGAATGGATCATACGAATGAATTAAAATGGATCGTACGAATGAATTAGAATGGATCGTGCGAATAAATTAGAATCGATCGTACGAATGAATTAGAATGGATCGTACGAATGAATTAGATCATACGAATGAATTAGAATGGATCGTGCGAATAAATTAGAATCAATCGTACGAATGAATTAGAATGGATCGTACGAATGAATTAGATTGTATGAATGAATTAGAATCGATCGTACGAATAAATTAAAATGGATACATTCATACGACTGAATTAGAATGGATCGTGCGAATTAATTAGAATGGATCGTACGAATGAATTTGAATGGATATATTTGTGCGAATGAATCTGAATGGATTGTATGAATGAATTACAATGGATCGTACGAATGAATTAGAATGGATACATTCGAGCGAATAAATTAGAATGCATCGTACGAATGAATTAGAATCGATCATAGGAATGAATTAGAATGGTTCGTGCAAATGAATTAGAATGGATACATTCGTGCGAATGAATTAGAATGGATCGTAGGAATGAATTAGAATGGATCGTACGAATAAATTAGAATAGTTACATTCGTGCGAATGAATTAGAATGGATCGTACGAATGGATTAGAATGGATCGTACGAATGGATTAGAATGGATCATACGAATGAATTAGAATGAATCGTACGAATGAATTAGAAAGGTTACATTTGTGAGAATGAATTAGAATGGATCGTACGAATGGATTAGAATGGATCGTACGAATGGATTAGAATGGATAGTACGAATAAATTAGAATGGATCATACAAATGATTTAGAAAGGTTACATTCGTGAGAATGAATTAGAATGGATCGTACGAATGAATTAGAATGGATCATGCGAATGAATTTAAATGGATCGTACGAATGAATTAGAATGGATCGAAATAATGAATTAGAATGGATACATTCGAGCGAATGAATTAGAATAGATCGTAGGAATGAATTAGAATGGATCATACAAATGAGTTAGAATGGATCGTACGAACGAATTAGAATGGATCGTACGAACAAATTAGAATGGATCGTATGAACGAATTAGAATGGATCGTACGAATGAATTAGAATGGAGACATTCGAGCGAATGAATTAGAATGGATCGTACGAATGTATTAGAATGGATCATAGGAATGAATTAGAATGGATCGTGCAAATGAATTAGAATGGATATATTCGTGCGAATGAATTAGAATGGATCATACGAATGAATTAGAATGGATCGTACGAATGAATTAAAATGGATATATTCGTGCGAATGAATTAGATTGGATCGTACGAATGGATTAGAATGGATCATAGGAATGAATTAGAATGGATCATACGAATAAATTAGAATGGATTGTATGAATGAATAAGAATGGATCGTACGAATGAATTAGAATGGATCGTGCGAATGAATTATAATGAGTCGTACGAATGCATTAGAATGGATCGTACGAATGAATTAGAATGGATACATTTGTGCGAATGAATTAGAATGGATCGTGCGAATGAATTAGAATGGATACATTTGTGCAAATGAATTAGATTGGATTGTGCGAATGAATTAGAATGGATCGTACGAATGGATTAGAATGGATCGTAAGAATGGATTAGAATGGATCGTACAAATGTATTAGAATGGAACGTACGAATGAATTAGAATGGATCATACAAATGAATTAGAAAGGTTACATTCGTGAGAATGAATTAGAATGGATCGTACGAATGAATTAGAATGGATCATGCGAATGAATTTGAATGGATCGTACGAATGAATTAGAATGGATCGAATGAATGAATTAGAATGGATACATTCGAGCGAATGAATTAGAATAGATCGTAGGAATGAATTAGAATGGGTCATATGAATGAATTAGAATGGATCGTGCGAATGAATTAGAATGGATTGTACAAATGAATTAGAATGGATACATTCGAACGAATGAATTAGAATAGATCGTAGGAATGAATTAGAATGGATCATACGAATGAATTAGAATAGATCGTGCGAATGAATTAGAATGGATTGTACGAATGAATTAGAATGGATACATTCGTGCGAATGAATTAGAATGGATCGTACGAATGAATTAGAATTGATCGTGCGAATGAATTAGAATGGATACATTCTTGCGAATGAATTAGAATGGATCGTACGAATGAATTAGAATGGATATATTTATGCGAATGAATTAGAATGGATCGAACAAATGAATTAGAATGGATACATTCGTGCGAATGAATTAGACTAGATCGTATGCATGAATTAGAATGGATCGAACGAATGAATTAGAAAGGATCGTGCGAATGAATTTGAATGGATCGTGCGAATGAATTAGAATGGATCGTACCAATGAATTAGAATGGATCGTACGAATGAATTAGAATGGATACATTCGTTCGAATGAATTAGAATGGATCGTACGAATGAATTAGACAGGATCGTACGAATAAATTAGAATGGATACAATCATACGAATAAATTAGAATGGATCGTACGAATGAATTAGAATGGATCGTACGAATGGATTAGAATGGATCGTACGTATGGATTAGAATGGATCGTACGAATGAATTAGAATGGATCATACAAATGAATTAGAATGGATTCATTTGTGCGAATGAATTAGAATTGATCATACGAATGAATTAGAATGGATCGTGCGAATGAATTAGAATGGATCGTACGAATGAATTAGAATGGATACATTTGTGCGAATGAGTTAGAATGGATCATACGAATGAATTAGAATGGATCGTATGAATGAATTAGAATGGATCGTACGAATGAATTAGAATGGATCGTACGAATGAATTAGAATGGATCGTAAGAATGAATTAGAATGGATCGTACGAACGAATTAGAATGGATCGTACGAACGAATTAGAATGGATCGTACGAACGAATTAGAATGGATCGTACGAATGGATCATGCGAATGAATTAGAATGGACACATTCGTGCGAATGAATTAGAATGGATCGTAGGAATGAATTAGAATGGATCGTACGAATGAATTAGAATGGTTACATTCGTGCGAATTAATTAGAATGGATCGTACGAATGGAATAGAATGGATCGTACGAATGGATTAGAATGGGTCGTACGAATGGATTAGAATGGATCATACAAATGAATTATAAAGGTTACATTTGTGAGAATGAATTACAAAGGATCGTACGAAAGGATTAGAATGGATCATACAAATGAATTAGAAAGGTTACATTCGTGAGAATGAATTGGAATGGATCGTACGAATAAATTAGAATGGATCATTGGAATGAATTAGAATGGATCGTGCAAATGAATTAGAATGGATACATTCGTGCGAATGAATTACAATGGATCGTAGGAATGAATTAGAATGGATCGTACGAATGAATTAGAATGGCTGCATTCGTGCGAATGAATTAGAATGGATCGTACAAATGGATTAGAATGGATCGTACGAATAGATTAGAATGGATCATACGAATGAATTAGAATGGATCGTACAAATGAATTAGAAAGGTTACATTTGTGAGAAGGAATTAGAATGGATCGTACGAATGAATTAGAATGGATCGTACGAATGGATTAGAATGGATCGTACGAATGAATTAGAATGGATCATACAAATGAATTAGAAAGGTTACATTCGTGAGAATGAATTAGAATGGATCGTACGAATGAATTAGAATGGATCATGCGAATGAATTTGAATGGATCGTACGAATGAATTAGAATGGATCGAACGAATGAATTAGAATGGATACATTCGAGCGAATGAATTAGAATAGATCGTAGGAATGAATTAGAATGGATCATACGAATGAATTAGAATGGATCGTACGAGCAAATTAGAATGGATCGTACGAACGAATTAGAATGGATCGTATGAACGAATTAGAATGGATCGTTCGAATGAATTAGAATGGATACATTCGAGCGAATGAATAAGAATGGATCGTACGAATGAATTAGAAGGGATCATAGGAATGAATTAGAATGGATCGTGCAAATGAATTAGAATGGATACATTCGTGCGAATGAATTAGATTGGCTCGTGCAAATGAATTAGAATGGATCGTACGAATGAATTAGAATGGATATATTTGAACGAATAAATTAGAATGGATCGTACGAATGAATTAGAATGGATCGTACGAATGAATTAGAATGGATCGTGCGAATGAATTAGAATGGATCGTACGAATGAATTAGAATGGATTGTACGAATGAATTTGAATGGATCTTACGAATGAATTAGAATGGATCATGCGAATGAATTTGAATGGATCGTACGAATGAATTAGAATGGATCGAACGAATGAATTAGAATAGATCGTAGGAATGAATTAGAATGTTTCATACGAATGAATTAGAATGGATCGTGCGAATGAATTAGAATGGATTGTACGAATGAATTAGAATGGATACATTCATGCGAATGAATTAGAATGGATCGGACGAATGAATTAGAATGGATCGTACGAAGGAATAAGAATGGATCGTGCGAATGAATTTGAATGAATCGTACGAATGCATTAGAATGGATACATTCGTATGAATGAATTAGAATAGATCGTACGAATGAATTAGAATGGATCGTGCGAATGAATTAGAATGGATTGTATGAATGAATTAAAATGGATCGTGCGAATGAATTAGAATGGATCGTACGAATGAATTAGAATGGATACATACAAATGAATTAGAAAGGTTACATTCGTGAGAATGAATTAGAATTGATCGTACGAATGAATTAGAATGGATACATTGGAGCGAATGAATTAGAATGGATCGTACGAATGAATTAGAATGGATCATAGGAATGAATTAGAATGGATCGTGCAAATAAATTAGAATGGATCGTACGAATGGATTAGATTGGATCGTACGAATGAATTAGAATGGATCATACAAATGAATTAGAAAGGTTACATTCGTGAGAATGAATTAGAATGGATCGTGCGAATGAATTAGAATGGATCGTGCGAATGAATTAGAATGGATTGAACGAACGAATTAGAATGGATCGTACGAACAAATTAGAATGGATCGTATGAACGAATTAGAATGGATCGTACGAATGAATTAGAATGGATACATTGAGCGAATGAATTAGAATGGATCATACGAATGAATTAGAATGGATCATAGGAATGAATTAGAATGGATCATGCAAATAAATTAGAATGGATACATTTGTGCGAATGAATTAGAATGGATTGTAGGAATGAATTAGAATGGATCGTACGAATGAATTAGAATGGTTACATTCGTGCGAATGAATTAGAATGGATCGTACGAATGAATTAGAATAAATCGTGCGAATGAATTAGAATAGATCGTACGATCCATTCTAATTCATTCGTATGATCAATTCTAATTCATTCGCACGATCCATTCTAATTCATTTGTACGATCCATTCTAATTCATTCGCACGAATGTATCCATTCTAATTCATTCGTACGATCCATTTTAATTCATTCCTACGATCCATTCTAATTCATTTGCACGAATGTATCCATTCTAATTCATTTGCACGATCCATTCTAATTCATTCCTATGATCCATTCTAATTCATTCGCTCGAATGTATCCATTCTAATTCATTCGTACGATTCATTCTAATTCATTCGCACGATCCATTCAAATTCATTCGTACGATCCATTCTTATTCATTCATACGATCCATTCTAATTCATTTGTACGAATGAATTAGAATGGATCGTACGAATGGATTAGAATGGATCGTACGAATGAATTAGAATGGATCGTACGAACGAATTAGAAAGGATCGTATGAACGAATTAGAATAGATCGTACGAATGGATTAGAATGGATACATTCGAGCGAATGAATTAGAATGGATCGTACGAATGAATTTAAATGGATCCTAGGAATGAATTAGAATGAATCGTGCAAATGAATTAGAATGGATACATTCGTGCGAATGAATTAGAATGGATCGTAGGAATGAATTAGAATGGATCATACGAATGAATTAGAATGGTTACATTCGTGCGAATGAATTAGAATGGATCGTACAAATGGATTAAAATGGATCGTACGAATGGATTAGAATGGATCGTACGAATGAATTAGAATGGATCGTACAAATGAATTAGAAAGGTTACATTTGTGAGAATGAATTAGAATGGATCATACGAGTGAATTAGAATGGATCATACGAATGCATTAGAATGGATCGTATGAATGGATTAGAATGAATCGTACGAATGAATTAGAATGGATCAGACAAATGAATTAGAAAGGTTACATTCGTGAGAATGAATTAGAATGGATCGTACGAATAAATTAGAATGGATCATGCAAATGAATTTGAATGGATCCTACGAATGAATTAGAATGGATCGACCGAATGAATTAGAATGGATACATTCGAGTGAATGAATTTGAATAGATCGTAGGAATGAATTAAAATGTATCATACGAAGGAATTAGAATGGATCGTGCGAATGAATTAGAATGGATTGTATGAATGAATTAGAATGGATACATTCGTGCGAATGAATTAGAATGGATCGGACGAATGAATTAGAATGGATCGTACGATTCATTCTAATCCATTCGTACGATCCATTCTAATGCATTCGTATGATTCATTCTAATTCATTCGCACGATCCATTCTAATTCATTCGTATGATCCATTCTAATTAATTTGCACGAATATACGATCCATTCTAATTTATTCACAAGAATGTATCCATTCTAATTCATTCGTACAATCCATTCTAATTTATTCGTACAAATGTATCCATTCTAATTCATTCGTACGATCTATTCTAATTCATTCGTACGATTCATTCTAATTCATTCGTACGATCCATTCTAATTCATTCACACGAATGTATCCATTCTAATTAATTCGTACGATCCATTCTAATTCATTCATACGATCCATTCTAATTCATTCGTATGATCCATTCTAATTCATTCCTACGATCTATTCTAATTCATTCGCTCGAATGTATCCATTCTAATTCATTCGTACGATCCATTCTAATTCATTCGTATGATCAAATCTAATTCATTCGCACGATCCATTCTAATTCATTCTCACAAATGTAACCTTTCTAATTCATTTGCATGATCCATTCTAATTCATTCCTACGATCCATTCTAATCCATTCGTACGATCCATTCTAATCCATTCGTACGATCCATTCAAATCCATTCGTACGATCCATTCTAATACATTCTCACAAATGTAACCTTTCTAATTCATTTGTACGATCCATTCTAATTCATTCGTACAAACCATTCTAATCCATTCCTACGATCCATTCTTATCCATTCGTACGATCCATTCTAATTTATTCGCACGAATGTAACCATTCTAATTCATTCGTACGATCCATTCTAATTCATTCCTACGAATGAGTTAGAATGGATCATACGAATAAATTAGAATGGATCGTACAAATGAATTAGAATGAATCGAACGAATGAATTAGAATGGATACATTCGAGCGAATGAATTAGAATAGATAGTAGGAATGAATTAGAATGGATCATACGAATGAATTAGAATGGATCGTGCGAATGAATTAGAATGGATTGTACGAATGAATTAGAATGGATACATTCGTGCGAATGAATTAGAATGGATCGGACGAATGAATTAGAATGGATCGTACGAATAAATTAGAATGGATCGTGCGAATGAATTAGAATAAATCGTACGAATACATTAGAATGGATACATTCGTGCGAATGAATTAGAATGGATCATACGAATGAATTAGAATGGTTCGTGCGAATGAATTAGAATGGATCGTATGAATGAATTAGAATGGATCATACGAATGAATTAGAATGTATCCATTCTGATTCATTCGCACGAATGTATCCATTCTGATTCATTCTAATTCATTCGCACGAATGTATCCATTCTGATTCATTCATACGATCCATTCTAATACATTCGTACGATCCATTCTAATTAATTCCCACGATCCATTTTAATTTAGTCGTATGAATGTATCCAATTTAATTCATTCGTACGATCCATTCTAATTCATTCGTACGATCTAATTCATTCGTACGATCCATTCTAATTCATTCGTACGATCGATTCTAAGTAATTCGCACGATCCATTATAATTCATTCGTACGATCCATTCTAATTGATTCGTATGATCCATTCTAATTTATTCGTTCAAATATATCCATTCTAATTCATTCGTACGATCCATTCTAATTCATTCGCACGATCCATTCTAATTCATTCGTACGATCCATTCTATTTCATTCGTACGATCCATTCTAATTCATTCGTACAATCCATTCTAATTCAGTCGTATGAATGTATCCATTTTAATTCATTCGTACGATCCATTCTAATTAATTCGTACGATTTAATTCATTCGTCCGATCCATTCTAATTCATTCGTACGATCGATTCTAATTCATTCGCATGATCCATTCTAATTCATTCGTACGATCTATTCTAATTCATTCGTATGATCCATTCTAATTTATTCGTTCAAATATATCCATTCTAATTCATTTGTACGATACATTCTAATTCATTCGTACGATCCATTCTAATTCATTCGCACGATCCATTCTAATTCATTCATACGATCCATTCTAATTCATTCATATGATCAATTCTAATTCATTCGCACGATCCATTCTAATTCATTTATACGATCTATTCTAATTCATTCGTACGATCCATTCTAATTCATTCGCACGAATGTATCCATTCTAATTCATTCGAACGATCCATTCTAATTCATTCGCACTATCCATTCTAATTCATTCATACGATCCATTCTAATTCATTCGTACGATCCATTCTAATTCATTCGTATGATCCATTCTAATTAATTCGCACAAATGTATCCATTCTAATTCATTCGTACGATCCATTCAAATTCAATCGTATGATCCATTCTAATTCATTCGCACAAATGTATCCATTTTAATTCATTCGTACGATCCATTCTAATTTATTCATACGATCTATTCTAATTCATTCGCACGATCCATTCTAATTCATTCGTACGATCCATTCTAATTCATTAGCATGAATATATCTATTCTAATTCATTCGTATGATCCATTCTAATTTATTCGCACGATCTATTCTAATTTATTCGTACGATCCATTCTAATTCATTCGTACGATCCATTCTAATTGATTCGCATGATCCATTCGTACGATCCATTCTAATCCATTCGTACGATCCATTCTAATTCATTCATACGATCATGCGAATGAATTAAAATGGATCGTACAAATGAATTAGAATGGATCGTGCGAATGAATTAGAATGGATCGTACGAATGAATTAGAATGGATCGTACGAACGAATTTGAATGCATCGTATGAACGAATTAGAATGGATCGTA
Source organism: Chamaelirium japonicum (assembly GCA_947650365.1). Classification (NCBI taxonomy): domain Eukaryota; kingdom Viridiplantae; phylum Streptophyta; class Magnoliopsida; order Liliales; family Melanthiaceae; genus Chamaelirium; species Chamaelirium japonicum. The sequence continues at coordinate 137,365 of CANTAL010000240.1, forward strand.
TGAATGAATTAGAATGGATACATTCGAGCGAATGAATTAGAATGGATCGTACGAATGAATTAGAATGGATCATAGGAATGAATTAGAATGGATCGTGCAAACGAATTAGAATGGATACATTCATGCGAATGAATTAGAATGGATCATACGAATGAATTAGAATGGATCGTACGAATGAATTAGAATGGTTACATTCGTGCGAATGAATTAGAATGGATCGTACGAATGGATTAGAATGGATCGTACGAATGGATTAGAATGGATCGTACGAATGAATTAGAATGGATCGTACAAATGAATTAGAAAGGTTACATTTGTGAGAATGAATTAGAATGGATCGTACGAATGGATTAGAATGGATCGTATGAATAAATTAGAATGGATCATACAAATGAATTAGAAAGGTTACATTCGTGAGAATGAATTAGAATGGATCGTACAAATGAATTAGAATGGATCATGCGAATGAATTTGAATGGATCGTACGAATGAATTAGAATGGATCGAACGAATGAATTAGAATGGATACATTTGAGCAAATGAATTAGAATAGATCGTAGGAATGAATTAGAATGGATCATACGAATGAATTAGAATGGATCGTGCGAATGAATTAGAATGGATTGTACGAATGAATTAGAATGGATACATTCGTGCGAATGAATTAGAATGGATCGGACGAATGAATTAGAATGGATCGTACGATTCATTCTAATTCATTCGTACGATCCATTCTAATACATTCGTACGATTCATTCTAATTCATTCACACGATCCATTCTAAATCATTCGTACGATCCATTCTAATTCATTCGCACGATCCATTCTAATTCATTCGTACAATCCATTCTAATTCATATGCACGAATGTAACCATTCTAATTCACTCGTACGATCCATTCTAATTCATTCCTACGATCCATTCTAATTCATTCGCACGAACGTATCCATTCTAATTCATTTGCACGATCCATTCTAATTCATTCCTATGATCCATTCTAATTCATTCGTACAATCCATTCTAATTTATTCGCTCGAATGTATCCATTCTAATTCGTTCATACGATGCATTCTAATTCGTTCGTACGATCCATTCTAATTCGTTCGTACGATCCATTCTAATTCATTTGCACGATCCCTTCTAATTCATTCTCACGAATGTAACCTTTCTAATTTATTTGTTTGATCCATTCTAATTCATTCGTACGATCCATTCTAATCCATTCGTACGATCCTTCTAATTCATTTGCACGATCCATTCTAATTCATTCCTATGATCCATTCTAATTCATTCGTACGATCCATTCTAATTCATTCGCTCGAATGTATCCATTCTAATTCATTCGTACGATCCATTCTAATTCATTCGTACGATCCATTCTAATTCATTCTCACGAATATAACCTTTCTAATTCATTTGTATGTATCCATTCTAATTCATTCGTACGATCCATTTTAATTCATTCGCACGATCCATTCTAATTCATTCGTACGATCCATTCTAATTCATTCGCACGATCCATTCTAACTCATTCGTACGATCCATTCAAATTCATTCGCACGAATGTTTCCATTCTAATGCATTCGTACGATTCATTCTAATTCATTCACACGATCCATTCTAATTCATTCGTACGATCCATTCTAATTCATTCGTCCGATCCATTCTAATTCATTCGCACGAATGTATCCATTATAATTCATTCGTACAATCCATTCTAATTCATTCGCACGATCCATTCTAATTCATTCGTATGATCCATTCTAATTCATTCCTACGATCTATTCTAATTCATTCGCTCGAATGTATCCATTCTAATTCATTTGTACGATCCATTCTAATTCATTTGTATGATCCATTCTAACTCATTCGTGGGAATGAATTAGAATGGATCGTACGAATGAATTAGAATGGTTACATTCGTGCGAATGAATTAGAATGGATCGTACAAATGGATTAGAATGGATCGTACGAATGAATTAGAATGGATCGTACAAATGAATTAGAAAGGTTATATTTGAGAGAATGAATTAGAATGGATCGTACGAATGGATTAGAATGGATCGTACGAATGGATTAGAATGGATCGTACGAATGAATTAGAATGGATCATACAAATGAATTAGAAAGGTTACATTCGTGAGAATGAATTAGAATGGATCATGCGAATGAATTAGAATTGATCATACGAATGAATTAGAATGGATCGTACGAATGAATAAGAATGGATACATTCGTGCGAATGAATTAGAATGGATCGTACGAATGAATTAGAATGGATCGTACGAATGAATTAGAATGAATCGTACGAATGAATTAGAATGGATCGTACGAATGAATTAGAATGGATACATTTGTACGAATAAATTAGAATGGATTGTACGAATGAATTAGAATGGATACATTCTTGCGAATAAATAAGAATGGATCGTATATTCGTGCAAATAAATTAGAATGGATCATACGAATGAATTAGAATGGATCTTGCGAATGAATTAGAATAAATCGTACGAATGCATTAGAATGGATCGTACGAATGAATTAGAATGAATCGTACGATCCATTTTAATTCATTCATCCGATCCATTCTAATTCATTCGCACGAATATATCCATTCTAATTCATTCGTACAATCCATTCTAATTCATTCGTATGATCCATTCTAAATCATTCATACGATCCATTCTAATTCATTCGTACGATCCATTCTAATTCATTCGTACGATCCAATCTAATTCATTCGCACGAATGTATCCATTCTAATTAATTCGTACGATCCATTCTAATTCATTCATACGATCCATTCTAATTCATTCGTATGATCCATTCTAATTTATTCCTACGATCTATTCTAATTCATTCGCTCGAATGTATCCATTCTAATTCATTCATACGATCCATTCTTATTCATTCGTACGATCCATTCTAATTCATTCGTATGATCAATTTTAATTTATTCGCACGATCCATTCTAATTCATTCTCACGAATGTAACCATTCTAATTTATTCGTATGATCCATTCTAATCCATTCGTACGATCCATTCTAATCCATTCGTACGATCCATTCTAATTTATTCTCACAAATGTAACCTTTCTAATTCATTTGTACGATCCATTCTAATTCATTTGCACGAATGTAACCATTCTACTTCATTCGTACGATCCATTCTAATTCATTCCTACGAATGAGTTAGAATGGATCGTATGAATGAATTAGAATGGATCGTACGAATGAATTAGAATGGATCGAACGAATGAATTAGAATGGATACATTCGAGCGAATGAATTAGAATAGATCGTAGGAATGAATTAGAATGGATCATACGAATGAATTAGAATGGATCGTGCGAATGAATTAGAATGGATTGTACGAATGAATTATAATGGATACATTCGTGCGAATGAATTAGAATGGATCGGACGAATGAATTAGAATGGATCGTACGAATGAATTAGAATGGATCGTGCGAATGAATTAGAAAGAATCGTATGAATGCTTTAGAATGGATACATTCGTGCGAATGAATTAGAATGGATCGTACGAATGAATTAGAATGGATCGTGCGAATGAATTAGAATGGATTGTATGAATGAATTAGAATGGATCGTGCGAATGAATTAGAATGGATCGTACGAATGAATTAGAATGGATACATACAAATGAATTAGAAAGGTTACATTCGTGAGAATGAATTAGAATGGATCGTACGAATGAATTAGAATGGATACATTTGAGCGAATGAATTAGAATGGATCGTACGAATGAATTAGAATGGATCATAGGAATGAATTAGAATGGATCATGCAAATAAATTAGAATGGATCGTACGAATGAATTAGATTGGATCGTACGAATGAATTAGAATGGATCATACAAATGAATTAGAAAGGTTACATTCGTGAGAATGAATTAGAATGGATCGTGCGAATGAATTAGAATGGATCGTATGAATGAATTAGAATGGATCGTACGAACGAATTAGAATGGATCGTACGAACGAATTAGAATGGATCGTATGAACGAATTAGAATGGATCGTACGAATGAATTAGAAAGGATACATTGAGCGAATGAATTAGAATAGATCATACGAAGGAATTAGAATGGATCATAGGAATGAATTAGAATGGATCATGCAAATGAATTAGAATGGATACATTCGTGCGAATGAATTAGAATGGATCGTAGGAATGAATTAGAATGGATCGTACGAATGAATTAGAATGGTTACATTCGTGCCAATGAATTAGAATGGATCGTACAAATGAATTAGAATGGATCGTGCGAATGAATTAGAATGGATCGTACGAATGTATCCATTCTAATTCATTCGCACGAATGTATCCATTCTAATTCATTTGCACGATCCATTCTAATTCATTCCTATGATCCATTCTAATTCATTCGCTCGAATGTATCCATTCTAATTCATTCGTACGATTCATTCTAATTCATTCGCACGATCCATTCTAATTCATTCGTACGATCCATTCTTATTCATTCATACGATCCATTGTACGAATGAATTAGAATGGATCGTACGAATGGATTAGAAAGGATCGTACGAATGAATTAGAATGGCTCATACGAATGAATTAAAATGAATCGTACGAATGAATTAGAATAGTTACATTCGTGCGAATGAATTAGAATAGATCGTACGAATGAATTAGAATGGATCGTGTGAATGAAATAGAATGGATCGTACGAATGAATTAGAATGGATCGTACAAATGAATTAGAATGAATTAGAACGAATCGTGCAAATGAATTAGAATGGATACATTCGTGCGAATTAATTAGAATGGATCGTAGGAATGAATTAGAATGGATCGTACGAATGAATTAGAATGGTTACATTCGTGCGAATGAATTAGAATGGATCGTACAAATGGATTAAAATGGATAGTACGAATAGATTAGAATGGATCGTACGAATGAATTAGAATGGATCGTACAAATGAATTAGAAAGGATCGGACAAATGAATTTGAATGGATCGTACGATTCATTCTAATCCATTCGTACGATCCATTCTAATGCATTCGTACGATTCATTCTAATCATTCACACGATCCATAATTTATTTGCACGAATATACAATCTCTTCTAATTTATTCGCAAGAATGTATCTATTCTAATTCATTCGTACAATCCATTCTAATTTATTCGTACAAATGCATCCATTCTAATTCATTCGTACGATCCATTCTAATTCATTCATACGATTCATTCTAATTCATTCGTACGATCCATTCTAATTCATTCGCACGAATGTATCCATTCTAATTAATTCGTACGATCCATTCTAATTCATTCATACGATCCATTCTAATTCATTCGTATTCTAATTCATTCGTATGATCCATTCTAATTCATTCCTACGATCTATTCTAATTCATTCGCTCGAATGTATCCATTCTAATTCATTCGTACGATCCATTCTTATTCATTCGTACGATCCATTCTAATTCATTCGTATGATCAATTCTAATTCATTCGCACGATCCATTATAATTTATTCTCACGAATGTAACCTTTCTAATTCATTTGTATGATCCATTCTAATTCATTCGTACGATCCATTCTAATCTATTCGTATGATCCATTCTAATCCATTCGTATGATCCATTCTAATTCATTCGTACGATCCATTCTAATTCATTCTTACAAATCTAACCTTTCTAATTCATTTATACGATCCATTCTAATTCATTCGTACGATCCATTCTAATTCATTCATACGATCCATTCTAATTCATTCGTATGATCCATTCTAATTCATTCGTTCGATCCATTCTAATTCATTCGCATGAATATATCCATTCTAATTCATTCGTACGATCTATTCTAATTCGTTCATACGATCCATTCTAATTTGTTCGTACGATCCATTCTAATTCATTCGCATGAATATATCTATTCTAATTCATTCGTATGATCCATTCAAATTCATTCGTACGATCCATTCTAATTCATTCGTACAATCCATTCAAATTCATTCATACGCAATCTAACTCATTGACACAAATGTATCTATTCTAATTCATTCGTACAATGCGTTCTAATCCATTCGTACGATCCATTCTAATCTATTCGTACGATCCATTCTAATTCATTCGCACGAATGTAACCAATCTAATTCATTCGTACGATCAATTCTAATTCATTCGTACGATCCATTCTAATTCATTCGTACGATCCATTCTAATTCATTCTCACAAATGTAACCTTTCTAATTCATTTGTACGATCCATTCTAATTCATTCATACGATCCATTCTAATCCATTCGTACGATCCATTCTAATTCATTCGCACGAATGTATCCATTCTAATGTATTCGTACGATTCATTCTAATTCATTCGCACGATCCATTCTAATTCATTCGTACGATCCATTCTAATTCATTCTTCCGATCCATTCTAATTCATTCGCACGAATGTATCCATTCTAATTCATTCGTACAATCCATTCTAATTCATTTGGACGATCCATTCTAATTCATTCGCATGATCTATTCTATTTCATTTGTACGATCCATTCTAATTCATTCGTATGATCCATTCTAACTCATTCGTAGGAAGTTCGATCCATTCTAATCCATTCGTATTATCCATTCTAATTCATTCATACAATGCGTTCTAATCCATTCGTACGATCCATTCTAATTCATTCGTACGATCCATTCTAATTCATTCGTACAAATGAATTAGAATGGATCATACGAATGGATTAGAATGGATCGTACGAATGAATTAGAATGGATCGTACGAATGAATTAGAATTGATACATTCGAGCGAATGAATTAGAATGGATCGTAAGAATGAATTAGAATGGATACATTTGTACGAATGAATTAGAATGGATCGTACGAATGAATTAGAATGGATCATGCGAATGAATTTGAATGGATCGTACGAATAAATTAGAGTGGATCGAACGAATAAATTAGAATGGATACATTCGAGCGAATGAATTAGAATAGATCGTAGGAATGAATTAGAATGGATCATACGAATGAATTAGAATGGATCGTGCGAATGAATTAGAATAGATTGTACAAATGAATTAGAATGGATACATTCGTGCGAATGAATTAGAATGGATCGTACGAATGGATTAGAATGGATCGTACGAATGAATTAGAATGGTTACATTCATTCTAATTCATTCGTACAATCCATTCTAATTTATTCGTACTAATGTATCCATTCTAATTCATTCGTACGATCCATTCTAATTCATTCGTATGATTCACTCTAATTCATTCGTATGATCCATTCTAATTCATTCATACGATCCATACTAATTCATTCGCAAGAATGTATCCATTCTAATTCATTCGTACAATCCATTCTAATTCATTCGCACGATCCATTCTAATTCATTCGTATGATCCATTCTAATTCATTCCTACGATCTATTCTAAATCATTCGCTCGAATGTATCCATTCTAATTCATTCGTTCGATCCATTCTAATTCATTCGTACGATCCATTCAAATTCATTCGCATGATCCATTCTAATTCATTCGTACGATCCATTCTAATTCATTCTCACGAATGTAACCTTTCTAATCCGTTTGTATGATCCATTCTAATTCATTCGTACGATCCATTCTAATCCATTCGTATGATCCATTCTAATTCATTCGCACGATCCATTCAAATTATTCGTACGATCCATTCTAATTCATTCGCACGAATGTAACCATTCTAATTCATTCGTACGATCCATTCTAATTCATTCCTACGATCCATTCTAATTCATTCGCACGAATGTGTCCATTCTAATTCAATTGCACGATCCATTCTAATTCATTACTATGATCCATTCTAATTCATTCGTACGATCCATTCTAATTCATTCGCTCGAATGTATCCATTCTAATTCATTCGTACGATCCATTCTAATTCATTCGTACGATCCATTCTAATTCATTCATACGATCCATTCTAATTCGTTCGTACGATCCATTCAAATTCATTCGTACGATCCATTCTAATTCATTCGTATGATCAATTCTAATTTATTCGCACGATCCATTCTAATTCATTCGTACGATCCATTCTAATTCATTCGCACGAATGTAACCATTCTAATTCATTCGTATGATCCATTCTAATTCATTCCTATGATCCATTCTAATTCATTCGCACGAATGTATCTATTCTAATTCATTTGAACGATCCATTCTAATTCATTCCTCTGATCCATTCTAATTCATTCGTACGATCCATTCTAATTCATTCGTATGATCCATTCTAATTCATTTGTACGATCCATTCTAATTCATTCTCACGAATGTAACCTTTCTAATTCATTTGTATGATCCATTCTATTTCATTCGTACGATCCATTATAATCCATTCGTACGATCCATTCTAATCCATTTGTACGATCCATTCTAATTCATTCGTACGATCCATTCTAATTCATTCGCTCGAATGTATCCATTCTAATTCATTCGTACGATCCATTCTAATTCGTTCATACGATCCATTCTAATTCGTTCGTACGATCCATTCTAATTCATCCGTATGATCCATTCTAATTCATTCGTACGATCCATTCTTATTCATTCATACGATCCATTCTAATTCATTTGTACGAATGAATTAGAATGGATCGTACGAATGAATTAGAATGGATCATAGGAATGAATTAGAATGGATCGTACGAATGAATTAGAATGGTTACATTCGTGCGAATGAATTAGAATGGATCGTACGAATGCATTAGAATGGATCGTACGAATATATTAGAATGGATCGTGGATCGTACGAATGAATTAGAATGGATCGTACAAATGAATTAGAAAGGTTACATTTGTGAGAATGAATTAGAATGGATCGTACGAATGGATTAGAATGGATCGTACGAATGAATTAGAATGGATCATACAAATGAATTAGAAAGGTTACATTCGTGAGAATGAATTAGAATGGATCGTACGAATAAATTAGAATGGATCATGCGAATGAATTTGAATGGATCGTACGAATGAATTAGAATGGATCGAACGAATGAATTAGAATGGATACATTCGAGCGAAGGAATTAGAATAGATCGTAGGAATGAATTAGAATGGATCATACGAATGAATTAGAATGGATCGTGCGAATGAATTAGAATGGATTGTACGAATGAAATAGAATGGATACATTCATGCGAATGAATTAGAATGGATCGGACGAATGAATTAGAATGGACCGTACGATTCATTCTAATTCATTCGTATGGTCCATTCTAATGCAATCGTACGATTCATTCTAATTCATTCGCACGATCTATTCTAATTCATTTGTACAATCCATTCTTATTCATTCATACGATCCATTCTAATTCATTCGTACGATCCATTCTAATTCATTCCTACGATCCATTCTAATTCATTCGCATAAATGTATCCATTCTAATTCATTCCTATTATCCATTCTAATTCATTCGTACGATCCATTCTAATTCATTCGCTCGAATGTATCCATTCTAATTCATTCGTACGATCCATTCTAATTCGTTCGTACGATCCATTCTAATTCGTTCGTATGATCCATTCTAATTCATTCACACGATCCATTCTAATTCATTCTCACGAATGTAACCTTTCTAATTCATTTGTATGATCCATTCTAATTCATTCGTACGATCCATTCTAATCCATTCGTACGAATCCATTCTAATTCATTTGCCGATCCATTCTAATTCATTCCTATGATCCATTCTAATTCATTCATACGATCCATTCTAATTCATTCGCTCGAATGTATCCATTCTAATTCATTCATACGATCCATTCAAATTCATTCTCACGAATGTAACCTTTCTAATTCATTTGTATGTATCCATTCTAATTCATTTGTACGATCCATTCTAATTCATTCGCACGATCCATTCTAATTCATTCGTACGATCCATTCTAATTCATTCGCACGAACCATTCTAATTCATTCGTACGATCCATTCTAATTCATTCGCACGAATGTATCCATTCTAATGTATTCGTACGATTCATTCTAATTCATTCGCACGATCCATTCTAATTTATTCGTACGATCCATTCTAATTCATTCGTCCGATCCATTCTAATTCATTCGCACGAATGTATCCATTCTAATTCATTCGTACAATCCATTCTAATTCATTCGCACGATCCATTCTAATTCATTCGTATGATCCATTCTAATTCATTCCTACGATCTATTCTAATTCATTCGCTCGAATTATCCATTCTAATTCATTCGTTCGATCCATTCTAATTCATTTGTACGATCCATTCTAATTCATTCGTATGATCCATTCTAACTCATTCGTACGAATGAATTAGAATGGATCGTACGAATGAATTAGAATGGTTACATTCGTGCGAATAAATTAGAATGGATCGTACGAATGGATTAGAATGGATCGTACGAATGGATTAGAATGGTTTGTACGAATGAATTAGAATGGATCGTACAAATGAATTAGAAAGGTTACATTTGTGAGAATGTATTAGAATGGATCATACAAATGGATTAGAATGGATCGTACGAATGGATTAGAATGGATCGTACGAATGAATTAGAATGGATCATACAAATGAATTAGAAAGGTTACATTCGTGAGAATGAATTAGAATGGATCGTGCGAATGAATTAGATTTGATCATACGAATGAATTAGAATGGATCGTACGAATGAATTAGAATGGATACATTCGAGCGAATGAATTAGAATAGATCATAGGAATGAATTAGAATGGATCATACGAATGAATTAGAATGGATCGTATGAATGAATTAGAATGGATCGTACGAATTAATTAGAATGGATACATTCGTGCGAATGAATTAGAATGGATCGTACGAATGAATTAGAATGAATCGTACGAATGAATTAGAATAGATCGTACGAATGAATTAGAATGGATTGTACGAATGAATTAGAATGGATACATTCTTGTGAATAAATTAGAATGGATCGTATATTCGTGCAAATAAATTAGAATGGATCATACGAATGAATTAGAATGGATCGTGCGAATGAATTAGAATGAATCGTACGAATGCATTAGAATGGATCGTACGAATGGATTAGAATGAATCGTACGATCCATTCTAATTCATTAGAATGGATTGTACGAATGAATTAGAATGGATACATTCGTGCGAATGAATTAGAATGGATCGGACGAATGAATTAGAATGGATCGTACGATTCATTCTAATTCATTCGTACGATCCATTCTAATGCATTCGTACGATTCATTCTAATTCATTCGCACGGTCCATTCAAATTCATTCCTATGATCCATTCTAATTTATTTGCACGAATATACGATCCATTCTTATTTATTCACAAGAATGTATCCATTCTAATTCATTCATACAATCCATTCTAATTTATTCGTACAAATGTATCCATTCTAATTCATTCGTGCGATCCATTCTAATTCATTCGTACGATTCATTCTAATTCATTCGCACGATCCATTCTAATTCATTCGTACGATCAATTCTAATTCATTCGCACAAATATATCCATTCTAATTCATTCGCACGATCCATTCTAATTCATTCGTATGATTCAATGAATTAGAATGGATACATTCGTGCGAATGAATTAGAATGGATCGGACGAATGAATTAGAATGGATCGTACAATTCATTCTAATTCGGTCGTACGATCCATTCTAATTCATTCGTATGATCCATTCTAACTCATTCGGTGGATCCATTCTAATTCATTCGTACGATCCATTCTAATTCATTCGCACTATCCATTCTAATTCATTCGCACGGTCAATTCTAATTCATTCGTACGATCCATTCTAATTCATTCGCACGAATATATCCATTCTAATTCATTTGTACGATCCATTCAAATTCATTCATACAATGCGTTCTAATCCATTCGTACGATCCATTCTAATTCATTCCTATGATCCATTCTAATTCATTCGTACGATCCATTCTAATTCATTCGCTCGAATATATCCTTTCTAATTCATTCGTACGATCCATTCTAATTCGTTCATACGATCCATTCTAATTCGTTTGTACGAATGTATCCATTCTAATTCATTCGCACGATCCATTCTAATCCATTCGCACGATCCATTCTAATTCATTCGTACAAATGAATTAGAATGGATCGTATAAATGAATAAGAATGGATCATACGATTGAATTAGAATGGATCGTACGAATGAATTAGAATGAATCGTACGAATGCATTAGAATGGATACATTCGTGCGAATGAATTAGAATAGATCGTACGAATGAATTAGAATGGATCATACAAATGAATTAGAAAGGTTACATTCGTGAGAATGAATTAGAATGGATCGTACGAATGAATTAGAATGGATCATGGGAATGAATTTGAATGGATTGTACGAATGAATTAAGATGGATCGAACGAATGAATTAGAATGGATACATTCGAGCGAATGAATAAGAATGGATCGTATGAATGAATTAGAATGGATCGTGCGAATGGATTGGAATGGATCGTACGAATGGATTAGAATGGATCGTACAAATGGATTAGAATGGATCGTACGAATGGATTAGAATGGATCATGCGAATGAATTAGAATGGATCGTACGAATGAATTAGAATGGATCGTGTGAATGAATTAGAATGAATCCATTCTAATTCATTCGCACGAATGTATCCATTCTAATGCATTCGTACGATCCATTCTTATTCATTCATACGATCCATTCTATTTCATTCGTACGATCCATTATAATTCATTCGCACGATCCATTCTAATTTATTAGTACGATCCATTCTAATTCATTCGTACGATCTATTCTAATTCATTCGCACGATTGTACCATTCTAATTCATTCGTACGATTCATTCTAATTCATTTGTACGAGCTATTCTAATTCATTCGTATGATCTATTCTAATTCATTCGTATGATCCATTGTATTTCATTCATATAATCCATTCAGATTCATTCGCACAAATGTATCCATTCAAATTCATTCGTATGATCCATTCTAATTAATTCGCACGATCCATTCTAATTCAGTCGGATGAATGTATCCATTTTAATTCATTCGTACGATCCATTCTAATTCATTCGTACGATCTAATTCATTCGTATGATCCATTCTAATTCATTCGTACGATCGATTCTAATTCATTCGCACGATCCATTCTAATTCATTCATACGATCCATTCTAATTCATTCATATGATCCCTTCTAATTTATTCGTTCAAATATATCCATTCTAATTCATTCGTACGATCCATTCTAATTCATTCGCACAATCCATTCTAATTCATTTGCACGATCCATTCTAATTCATTCGTACGATCCATTCTTATTCATTCATACGATCCATTCTAATTCATTTGTACGATCCATTCTAATCCATTCGTACGATCCATTCCAATCCATTCGTACGAATGAATTAGAATGGATCGTACAAACGAATTAGAATGGATCCTATGAACGAATTAGAATGGATCGTACGAATGAATTAGAATGGATACATTCGAGCGAATGAATTAGAATGGATCGTACAAATGAATTAGAATGGATTGTACGAATGAATTAGAATGGATCATACGAATGAATTAGAATGAATAGTGCGAATGAATTAGAATGGATCGTACGAATGAATTAGAATGGATTGTACGAATGAATTAGAAAAGATCGTGCGAATGAATTAGAATGGATCGTACGAAAGAATTAGAATGGATCGTACGAATGAATTAGAATGGATGATACGAATGAATTAGAATCGATCGTGCGAATGAATTAGAATGGATCGTACGAATGAATTAGAATGGATACATTTGTGCGATGAATAAGAATGGAGTGTACGAATGAATTAGAATGGATCGTACGAACGAATTAGAATGGATCGTACGAATAAATTAGAATAGATCGAACGAATGAATTAGAATGGATTGTGCGAATGAATTAGAATGGATCGTATGAATGAATAAGAATGGATCGTACGAATGAATTAGAATGGATCGTGCAAATGAATTAGAATGGATACATTCATGGAAATGATCCATTCTAATTCATTCGTACGATCCATTCTAATTCATTCCTACGATCCATTCTAATTCATTCGCCCGAATGTATCCATTCTAATTAATTCGTACGATCCATTCTAATTCATTCGTATGATCCATTCTTATTCATTCGCATGATCCAGTCTAATTGATTCGCACGATCCATTCTAATTCATTCGCACGATCCATTCTAATTTATTCGTACGATCCATTCTAATTCATTCGTATGATCTATTCTAATTCATTCGCACGAATGTAACCATTCTAATTCATTCGTACGATTCATTCTAATTCATTCATATGAGCTATTCTAATTCATTCGTACGATCCATTCTAATTCATTTGTACGATCCATTGTAATTCATACATACAATCCATTCAAATTCATTCGGACAAATGTATCCATTCAAATTCATTCGTACGATCCATTCTAATTAATTCCCACGATCAATTCTAATTTAGTCGTATGAATGTATCCATTTTAATTCATTCGTACGATCCATTCTAATTCATTCATACGATCTAATTCATTCGTACGATCCATTCTAATTCATTCGTACGATCGATTCTAATTCATTCGTACGATCGATTCTAATTCATTCGCACGATCCATTCTAATTCATTCATACAATCCATTCAGATTCATTCGCACAAATGTATCCATTCAAATTCATTCGTACGATCCATTCTAATTCATTCGTATGATCCATTCTAATTCATTCGTACGATCCATTCCATTCGCACGATCCATTCTAATTCATTCGTACGATCCATTCTAATTCATTCGTACGATCCATTCTAATTCATTCGCTCGAATGTATCCATTCTAATTCATTCGTACGATCCATTCTAATTCATTCATACGATCCATTCTAATCCATTCGTATGAACAATTCTAATTCATTCGCACGATCCATTCTAATTCATTCTCACGAATGTAACCATTCTAATTCATTGGTATGATCCATTCTAATTCATTCGTACGATCCATTCTAATCCATTCGTATGATCCATTCTAATCCATTCGTACGATCCATTCTAATTCATTCGCTCGAATGTATCCATTCTAATTCATTCGTACGATCCATTCTAATCCATTTGTACAATCCATTCTAAACCATTCGTACGATCCATTCTAATTCATTCGCACGAATGCAACCATTCTAATTCATTCATACGATCCATTCTAATTCATTCCTACGATCCATTCTAATTCATTCGTATGATCAATTCTAATTCATTCGCACGATCCATTCTAATTCATTCGTACGATCCATTCGAATTCATTCGCACGAATGTAACCATTTTAATTCATTCGTACGATCCATTCTAATTCATTCGCATGATACATTCTAATTCATTCGCACAAATGTAACCATTCTAATTCATTCGGTGGATCCATTCTAATTCATTCGTACGATCCATTCTAATTCATTCTCACAAATGTAACCTTTCTAATACATTTGTATGATCCATTCTAATTCATTCGTACGATCCATTCTAATCCATTCGTACGATCCATTCTAATCAATTCGTACGATCCATTCTAATCCATTCGCACGATCCATTCTAATTCATTCGTACGATCCATTCTAATTCATTCGCTCGAATGTATCCATTCTAATTCATTCGTACGATCCATTCTAATTCATTCGTACGATCCATTCTAATCCATTCGTACGATCCATTCTAATTCATTCGTACAATGCGTTCTAATCCATTCGTACGATCCATTCTTATTCATTCGTATGATCCATTCTAATTGATTTGTACGATCCATTCTAATTCATTCGTACGATCCATTCTAATTCATTCGTACGATCCATTCTAATCCATTCTAATTCATTCGCTCGAATGTATCCATTCTAATTCATTCGTACGATCCATTCTTATTCATTCATACGATCCATTCTAATTCATTCGCACGATCCATTCTAATCCATTCGTACGATCCATTATAATTCATTCGTACGATCCATTCAAATTCATTCACATGATCCATTCTAATTCATTCGCACGATCCATTCTAATTCGTTCGTATGATCCATTCTTATTCATTCGTACGATCCATTCTAATTCATTTGTACGAATGGATCCATTCTAATTCATTAGTACGATCCATTCTAATTCATTCTTACATTCTATTCTAATTCATTCGCACGAATGTATCCATTCTAATTCATTCGCACAATCCATTCTAATTCATTCGTATGATCCATTCTAATCCATTCGTACGATCCATTCTAATCCATTCGTACGATCCATTCTAATTCATATGCACAAAGGTATCCATTCTAATTCATTTGTACGATCCATTCTAATTCATTCGCTCAAATGTATCCATTCTAATTCATTCGTTGGAATGGATACATTCGTGCGAATGAATTAGAATGGATCGTACGAATGAATTAGAATGGATCGTGCGAATGAATTAGAATTGATCATACAAATGAATTAGAATAGATCGTACGAATGAATTAGAATGGATCGTACGAATGAATTTGAATGGATACATTCGTGCGAATGAATTAGAATGGATCGTACGAATGGATTAGAATGGATCGTACGAATGGATTAGAACGCATTGTACGAATGAATTAGAATAGATACATTTGTGCGAATGAATTAGATTGCATCGTACGAATGAATTAGAATGGATATATTTGCATGTATCCATTCTAATTTGTTTGTACGATTCATTCATTCGTATGAGCTATTGTAATTCATTCGTACGATCCATTCTAATTCATTCGTACGATCCATTCTAATCCATTCGTACGATCCATTCTAATTCATTCGTACAATGCATTCTAATCCATTCGTACGATCCATTCTAATTCATTCGTACGATCCATTCTAATTCATTTGTACGAATGGATCCATTCTAATTCATTAGTACGATCCATTCTAATTCATTCTTACATTCCATTCTAATTCATTCGCACGAATGTATCCATTCTAATTCATTCGCACAATCCATTCTAATTCATTCGTACGATCCATTCTAATCCATTCGTACGATCCATTCTAATCCATTCGTACGATCCAATCTAATTCATTCGCACGAATGTAACCATTCTAATTCATTCGTACGATCCATTCTAATTCATTCCTATGATCCATTCTAATTCATTCGCGCGAATGTATCCATTCTAATTCATTTGTATGATCCATTCTAATTCATTCGTACGATCCATTCTAATTCATTCGCACGATCCATTCTAATTCGTTCGTGTGATCCATTCTAATTCATTCGTACGATCCATTCCAACTCATTCATATGATCCATTCTAATTTATTCATGCAATCCATTCTAATTCATTCATACGATCCATTCTAACTCATTCTCACAAATGTAACATTTCTAATTCATTTGTACGATCCATTCTAATTCATTCATACGATCTATTCTAATTCATTCGCTCGAATGTATCCATTCTAATTCATTCGTACGATCCATTCTAATTCATTCGCACGAATGTAACCATTCTAATTCATTCGTACGATCCATTCTAATTCATTCATACAATCCATTCTAATTCATTCGCATGAATGTATCCATTCTAATTCATTTGTACGATCCATTCTAATCCATTCGTACGATCCATTCTAATTCATTCGTACGATCCATTCTAATTTATTCTCACAAATGTAACCTTTCTAATTCATTTGTACGTTCCATTCTAATTCATTCGTGCGATCCATTCTAATCCATTCGTACGATCCATTCTAATTCATTCCTACGATCCATTCTAATCCATTCGTACGATCCATTCTAATCCATTCGTACGATCCATTCTAATTCATTCGCACGAATGTAACCATTCTAATTCATTCGTACGATGCATTCTAATTCATTCCTACGATCCATTCTAATTCATTCGCACGAATGTAACCATTCTAATTCATTCGTACGATCCATTCTAATTCATTCCTACGATCCATTCTAATTCATTCGCATGAATGTATCCATTCTAATTCATTTGCACGATCCATTCTAATTCATTCCTATGATCCATTCTAATTCATTCGTATGATACATTCATACGACTGAATTAGAATGGATTATACGAATGAATTAGAATGAATCGTATGAATGCATTAGAATGGATCGTACGAATGAATTAGAATGAATCGTACGAATGAATTAGAATGGTTACATCCGAGCGAATGAATTAGAATGGATCGTACGAATGAATTAGAATGGATCATACGAATGAATTAGAATGGATCGTACGAATGAATTAGAATGGATCGTGCGAATGAATTAGATTGCATCGTATGATCCATTCAAATTTATTCGTACGATGCAATCTAATTCATTCGCACAAATGTATCTATTCTAATTCATTCGTACAATGCGTTCAAATCCATTCGTACAATGCGTTCTAATCCATTCGTACGATCCATTCTAATTCATTCGTATGATCCATTCTAATTCATTCGTACGATCCATTCTAATTTATTTGCATGAATGTATCCATTCTAATTCATTCGTACGATCCATTCTAATTCATTCGCACGATCCATTCTAATTCATTAGCACGAATGTATCCATTCTAATTCATTTGCACGATCCATTCAAATTCATTCCTATGATCCCTTCTAATTCATTCGTATGATCCATTCTTATTCATTCGTCCGATCCATTCAAATTCATTCATACGATGCAATCTAATTCATTCGCAGAAATGTATCTATTCTAATTCATTCGTACTATGCGTTCTAATCCATTCGTACGATCCATTCTAATCCATTCGTACGATCCATTGTAATTCATTCGTATGATCTATTCTAATTCATTCGTACAATCCATTCTAATTCATTTGCATGAATGTATCCATTCTAATTCATTTGTACAATCCATTCTAATTCATTCGCACGATCCATTCTAATTCATTCGTATGATCCATTCTAATTCATTCCTACAATCTATTCTAATTCATTCGCTCGAATGTATCCATTCTAATTCATTCGTTCGATCCATTCTAATTCATTCGTACGATCCATTCAAATTTATTCGCATGATCCATTCTAATTCATTCGTACGATCCATTCTAATTCATTCTCACGAATATAACCTTTCTAATTCATTTGTATGATCCATTCTAATTCATTCGTACGATACATTCTAATCCATTCGTACGATCCATTCTAATCCATTCGTACGATCCATTCTAATTCATTCTCACAAATGTAACCTTTCTAATTCATTTGTATGATCCATTCTAATTTATTCATACGATCCATTCTAATCCATTCGTACGATCCATTCTAATTCATTCTCACAAATGTAACCTTTCTAATTCATTTGTACGATCCATTCTAATTCATTCGTACGATCCATTCTAATCCATTCGTACGATCCATTCTAATCCATTCGTACGATCCATTCTAATTCATTCGCACGAATGTAACCATTCTAATTCATTCGTACGATCCATTCTAATTCATTCCTACGATCCATTCTAATTCATTCGCATGAATGTATCCATTCTAATTCATTTGCACGATCCATTCTAATTCATTCCTATGATCCATTCTAATTCATTCGTATGATACATTCATACGACTGAATTAGAATGGATTATACGAATGAATTAGAATGAATCGTATGAATGCATTAGAATGGATCGTACGAATGAATTAGAATGAATCGTACGAATGAATTAGAATGGTTACATCCGAGCGAACGAATTAGAATGGATCGTACGAATGAATTAGAATGGATCATACGAATGAATTAGAATGGATCGTACGAATGAATTAGAATGGATCGTGCGAATGAATTAGATTGCATCGTATGATCCATTCAAATTTATTCGTACGATGCAATCTAATTCATTCGCACAAATGTATCTATTCTAATTCATTCGTACAATGCGTTCTAATCCATTCGTACGATCCATTCTAATCCATTCGTATGATCCATTCTAATTCATTCGTACGATCCATTCTAATTTATTTGCATGAATGTATCCATTCTAATTCATTCGTACGATCCATTCTAATTCATTCGCACGATCCATTCTAATTCATTAGCACGAATGTATCCATTCTAATTCATTTGCACGATCCATTCAAATTCATTCCTATGATCCCTTCTAATTCATTCGTATGATCCATTCTTATTCATTCGTCCGATCCATTCAAATTCATTCATATGATGCAATCTAATTCATTCGCAGAAATGTATCTATTCTAATTCATTCGTACTATGCGTTCTAATCCATTCGTACGATCCATTCTAATCCATTCGTACGATCCATTGTAATTCATTCGTATGATCTATTCTAATTCATTCGTACAATCCATTCTAATTCATTTGCATGAATGTATCAATTCTAATTCATTTGTACAATCCATTCTAATTCATTCGCACGATCCATTCTAATTTATTCGTATGATCCATTCTAATTCATTCCTACAATCTATTCTAATTCATTCGCTCGAATGTATCCATTCTAATTCAATCGTTCGATCCATTCTAATTCATTCGTACGATCCATTCAAATTTATTCGTATGATCCATTCTAATTCATACGTACGATCCATTCTAATTCATTCTCACGAATATAACCTTTCTAATTCATTTGTATGATCCATTCTAATTCCTTCGTACGATACATTCTAATCCATTCGTACGATCCATTCTAATCCATTCGTACGATCCATTCTAATTCATTCTCACAAATGTAACCTTTCTAATTCATTTGTACGATCCATTCTAATTCATTCGTACAATCCATTCTAATTCATTCGTACGATCCATTCTAATTCATTCGCACAAATGTATCCATTCTAATTCATTCGTACGATCCATTCTAATTCATTCGCATGATCCATTCTAATTCTTTCGTACGATCCATTCTAATTCATTCGCACGATCTATTCTAATTCATTCGTACGATCCATTCTAATTCATTCGCATGAATGTATCCATTCTAATGCATTCGTACGATCCATTCTAATTCATTCGTATGATCCATTCTAATCCATTCGTACGATCCATTCTAATTCATTCGTATGATCCATTCTAATTCATTCTCACAAATGTAACCTTTCTGATTCATTTGTACGATCCATTCTAATTCATTCGTACGATCCATTCTAATCCATTTGTACGATCCATTCTAATCCATTCGTACAATCCATTCTAATTCATTCGCACGAATGTAACCATTCTAATTCATTCGTACGATCCATTCTAATTCATTCCTACGATCCATTCTAATTCATTCGCAGGAATGTATCCATTCTAATTCATTTGCACGATCCATTCTAATTCATTCCTATGATCCATTCTAATTCATTCGTACGATCCATTCTAATTCATTCGCTCGAATGTATATATTCTAATTCATTCGTACGATCCATTCTAATTCATTCGTACTTTCCATTCTAATCCATTCGTACGATCCATTCTAATTCATTCGTACAATGCGTTCTAATCCATTCGTACGATCGATTCTAATTCATTCGTACGATCCATTCTAATTCATTTGTACGAATGGATCCATTCTAATTCATTGGTACGATCCATTCTAATTCATTCTTACATTCCATTCTAATTCATTCGCACGAATGTATCCATTCTAATTCATTCGCACAATCCATTCTAATTCATTCGTACGATCCATTCTAATTCATTCGTATGATCCATTCTAACTCATTCGCACGAATGTATCATACGAATGAATTAGAATGGATCATGCGAATGAATTAAAATGGATCGTACAAATGAATTAGAATGGATCGTGCGAATGAAATAGAATGGATCGAACGAACAAATTAGAATGGATCGTATGAACGAATTAGAATGGATCATATGAACGAATTAGAATGGATCGTACGAATGAATTAGAATGGATACATTCGAGCGAATGAATTAAAATGGATCGTACAAATGAATTAGAATGGATCATAGGAATGAATTAGAATGGATCGTGCAAATGAATTAGAATGGATACATTCATGCGAATGAATTAGAATGGATTGTAGGAATGAATTAGAATGGATCGTACGAATGAATTAGAATGGTTACATTCGTGCGAATGAATTAGAATGGATCGTACGAATGGATTAGAATGGATCGTACGAATGGCTTATAATGGATCGTACGAATGAATTAGAATGGATCGTACAAATAAATTAGAAAGGTTACATTTGTGAAAATGAATTAGAATGGATCGTACGAATGAATTAGAATGGATCGTACGAATGATTAGAATGGATCATACTAAAGAATTAGAATGGATCGTACGAATGCATTAGAATGGATACATTCGTGCGAATGAATTAGAATGGATCGTACGAATGAATAAGAATGGATCGTGCGAATGAATTAGAATGGATCGTACGAATGAATTAGAATGGATCGTGCGAATGAATTAGAATGGATCGTATGAATGAATTAGAATGGATACATTTGTGCGAATGAATTAGAATGGATCGTACGAATGAATTAGAATGGATCGTACAAATGAATTAGAAAGGTTACATTTGTGAGAATGAATTAGAATGGTTCGTACGAATGGAGTAGAATGGATCGTACGAATGGATTAGAATGGATCGTACGAATGGATTAGAATGGATCATACAAATGAATTAGAAATGTTACATTCGTGAGAATGAATTAGAATGGATCGTACGAATGAATTAGAATGGATCATGTGAATGAATTTGAATGAATCGTACGAATGAATTAGAATGGATCGAACGAATGAATTAGAATAGATACATTCGAGCGAATGAATTAGAATAGATCGTAGGAATGAATTAGAATGGATCATACGAATGAATTAGAATGGATCGTGCGAATGAATCAGAATGGATTGTACGAATGAATTAGAATGGATACATTCATGCAAATGAATTAAAATGGATCGTACGAATGAATTAGAATGGATCATACGAATGAATTAGAATGGATCGTACGAATGGATTAGAATGGATCGTACGAATGGATTAGAATGCATTGTAAGAATGAATTAGAATAGATACATTTGTGCGAATGAATTAGATTGCATCGTACGAATGAATTTGAATGGATCGGACGAATGAATTAGAATGGATCGTACGAATGAATTAGAATGGATCATAGGAATGAATTAGAATGGATCGTGCAAATGAATTAAAATGGATACATTCGTGCGAATGAATTAGAATGGATCGTACGTGCAAATGAATTAGAACGGATCGTACGAATGAATTAAAATGGATATATTTGAACGAATAAATTAGAATGGATCATACGAATGAATTAGAATGGATCGTACGAATGAATTAGAATGGATCGTGCGAATGAATTAGATTGCAACGTACGATCCATTCTAATTCATTCGCTCGAATGTATCCATTCTAATTCATTCCTACGATCCATTCTAATTCGTTCATACGATCCATTCTAATTCGTTCGCACGATCCATTCTAATTCATTCGTACGACCTATTCTAATTCATTCGCATGATCCATTCTAATTCATTCGTACGATCCATTCTAATTCATTCATACAATCCATTCAAATTCATTCGTACGATGCAATCTAATTCATTCGTACAAATGTATCTATTCTAATTCATTCATACAATGCGTTCTAATCCATTCGTACGATCCATTCTAATCCATTCGTACGATCCATTCTAATTCATTCGCACGAATGTAACCATTCTAATTCATACGCTCGATCCATTCTAATTCATTCGTACGATCCATTCTAATTCATTCCTACGATCTATTCTAATTCATACGCTCGAATGTATCCATTCTAATTCATTTGTTCGATCCATTCTAATTCATTCGTACGATCCATTCTAATTCATTTGCACGATCCATTCTAATTCATTCCTATGATCCATTATAATTCATTCGTACGATCCATTCTAATTCATTCGCTCGAATGTATCCATTCTAATTCATTCGTACAATCCATTCTCATTCATTCGTACGATCCATTCTAATTCATTCGCACAAATGTATCCATTCTAATTCATTTGTATGATCCATTCTAATTCATTCGTACGATCCATTCTAATTCATTCGCACAAATGTATCCATTCTAATTCATTCGTTCGATCCATTCTAATTCATTCGCATAAATATATCCATTCCTCGATCCATTCTAATTCATTTGCACGAATGTATCCATTCTAATTCATTCGTACAATCCATTCTAATTCATTCGCACGATTCATTCTAATTCATTCGTATGATCCATTCTAATTCATTCATAAGATCTATTCTAATTCATTCGCTCGAATATATCCATTCTAATTCATTCGTTCGATCCATTCTAATTCATTCGTACGATCCATTCAAATTCATTCGCATGATCCATTCTAATTCATTCGTACGATCCATTCTAATTCATTCTCATGAATTTAACCTTTCTAATTCATTTGTATGATCCATTCTAATTCATTTGTACGATCCATTCTATTCAATCGTATGATCCATTCTAATTCATTTGCACGATCAATTCTAATTCATTCGTCCGATCCATTCTAATTCATTCGCATGAATGTATCCATTCTAATTCATTCGTATGATCCATTCTAATTCATTCGCATGATCCATTCTAACTCATTCGTTGGATCCATTCTAATTCATTCGTACAATCCATTCTAATTCATTCGCACGATCCATTCTAATTTATTCGTACGATCTATTCTAATTCATTCGTATGATCTATTCTAATTCATTCGCATGATCCATTCTAAATCATTCGTATGATCCATTCTAATTCATTCATTCAATCCATTCAGATTCATTCGTACGATGTAATCTAATTCATTCACACAAATGTATCTATTGTAATTCATTCGTACAATGCGTTCTAATCCATTCGTACGATCCATTCTAATTCATTCGTATGATCAATTCTAATACATTCGCACGATCCATTCTAATTCATTCGTACGATCCATTCTAATTCATTCACACAAATGTAACCATTCTAATTCATTCGTATGATCCATTCTAATTCATTCGTACAATCCATTCTAATTTATTCGTACGATCCATTCTAATTCATTCGCACGAATATATCCATTCTAATTCATTCTGATTCATTCGTACGATCCATTCTAATGCATTCGTACGATCCATTCTAATTCATTCGTACGATCCATTCTAATTCATTCTCACGAATGTAACCTTTCTAATTCATTCGTATGATCCATTCTAATTCATTCGTACGATCCATTCTAATTCATTCATACGATCCATTCTAATTCATTCGCACGATCCATTCTAATTCATTCGCACGATCCATTCTAATTTATTCGTACGATCCATTCTAATTCATTCGCACGAATGTATCCATTCTAATTCATTCGTACGATCCATTCTAATGCATTCGTACGATTCATTCTAATTCATTCGCATAAATATATCCATTCTAATTCATTCGTACGGTCCATTCTAATTCATTCGCACGATCCATTCTAATTCATTCGCACAAATGTATCCATTCTAATTCATTCGTATGATCCATTCTAATGCATTCGTACGATTCATTCTAATTCATTTGCACGATCATTCGCACGATCCATTTTAATTGATTCGTATGATCCTTTCTAATTCATTCGTACGATCCATTCTAATTCATTCTCACGAATGTAACCTTTCTAATTCATTTGTATGATCCATTCTAATTCATTCGTACGATCCATTCTAATCCATTCGTACGATCCATTCTAATCCATTCGTACGATCCATTCTAATTCATTCGCACAAATGTATCCATTCTAATTCATTCGTACGATCTATTCTAATTCATTCGCACGATACATTCTAATTCATTCGTACGATCCATTCTAATTCATTCGCACGATCCATTCTAATTCATTCGTACGATCCATTCTAATTCATTCGTATGATCCATTCTAATTCATTCGTACAATCCATTCAAATTCATTCGTACGATGCAATCTAATTCATTCGCACAAATGTATCTATTCTAATTCATTCGTACAATGCGTTCTAATCCATTCGTACGATCCATTCTAATGCATTCGTACGATCCATTCTAATTCATTCGCACGAATGTAACCATTCTAATTCATTCGTACGATCCATTCTAATTCATTCGTACGATCCATTCTAATTCATTCGTACGATCCATTCGATCCATTCTAATTCATTCGTATGATCAATTCTAATTTATTCGTAAGATCCGGTCTAATTCATTCGTACGATCCATTCTAATTCATTCGCACGAATATATCCATTCTAATTCATTCGTACGATCCATTCTAATTCATTCCTATGATCCATTCTAATTTACTCATACAATCCATTCTAATTCATTTGTACGATCCATTCTAATTCATTCCTATGATCCATTCTAATTTATTCATACAATCCATTCTAATTCATTCGTGCAATCCATTCTAATTCGTTCGCACGAATGTATCCATTCTAATTCATTCGCTCGAATGTATCCATTCTAATTCATTCGTACAATCCATTCTAATTCGTTCATACGATCCATTCTAATTCGTTCGTACGATCCATTCTAATTCGTTCGTACGATTCATTCTAATTCATTCGTACGATCCATTCTAATGCATTCGTACGATTTATTCTAATTCATTCGCACGATCCATTCTAATTCATTCGTACAATCCATTCTTATTCATTCGTCCGATCCATTCTAATTCATTCGTATGATCCATTCTAATTCATTCGTACGATCCATTCTAATTCATTCGCACGATCTATTCTAATTCATTCGTACGATCCATTCTAATTCATTCGCACAATCCAATCTAATTCAAACAAACGTTCCATTCTAATTCATTCACATGATGTATTCTAATTCATTCGTACGATCCATTCCAATTCATTTGTACGATCCATTTTAATTCATTTGTATGATCCATTCTAATGCATTCGTACGATTCATTCTAATTCATTCGCACGATCCATTCTAATTCATTCGCACGATCCATTCTAATTCATTCGCACGATCTATTCTAATTCATTCGTACGATCCATTCTAATTCATTCGTATAATCCATTCTAATTCATTCGTACGATCCATTCTAATTCATTCGCACGATCCATT
Organism: Chamaelirium japonicum; assembly: GCA_947650365.1. Classification (NCBI taxonomy): domain Eukaryota; kingdom Viridiplantae; phylum Streptophyta; class Magnoliopsida; order Liliales; family Melanthiaceae; genus Chamaelirium; species Chamaelirium japonicum. Next base: position 164,470 of record CANTAL010000240.1, read on the forward strand.
CTAATTCATTCGTACGATCCATTCTAATTCATTCGTATGATCCATTCTAATTCATTCCTATGATCTATTCTAATTCATTCGCTCGAATGTATCCATTCTAATTCATTCGTTCGATCCATTCTAATTCATTCGTACGATCCATTAAAATTCATTCGCATGATCCATTCTAATTCATTCGTACGATCCATTCTAATTCATTCTCACGAATGTAACCTTTCTAATTCATTTGTATGATCCATTCTAATCCATTCGTGCGATCCATTCTAATCCATTCGTACGATCCATTCTAATCCATTCGTACGAACCATTCTAATTCATTCATACAATCCATTCAGATTCATTCGCACAAATGTATTCATTCAAATTCATTCGTACGATCCATTCTAAATAATTCGCACGATCCATTCTAATTCAATCGTATGAATGTATCCATTTTAATTCATTCATACGATCCATTCTAATTCGTACGATCCATTCAAATCCATTCGTACGATCCATTCTAATTCATTCGCACGAATGTAACCATTCTAATTCATTCGTACGATCCATTCTAATTCATTCGGACGATCCATTCTAATTCATTCGCTCGAATGTATCCATTCTAATTCATTCGTACGATCCATTCTAATTCATTCGTACGATCCATTCTAATCCATTCGTACAATGCGTTCTAATCCATTCGTACGATCCATTCTAATTCATTCGTACGATCCATTCAAATTCATTTGTACGATCCATTCTAATTCATTCGCTCGAATATATCCATTCTAATTCATTCCTACGATCCATTCTAATTCATTCGTATGATCCATTCTAACTCATTCGGTGGATCCATTCTAATTCATTCGTACGATCCATTCTACTCCATTCGCACGATCCATTCTAATTTATTCGTACGATCCATTCTAATTCATTCGTACGATCTATTCTAATTCATTCGCATGATCCATTCTAATTCATTCGTACGATCCATTCTAATTCATTCGTACAATCCATTCAAATTCATTCGTACGATGCAATCTAATTCATTCGCACAAATGTATATATTCTAATTCATTTGTACAATGCGTTCCAGTCCATTCGTACGATCCATTCTAATCCATTCGTACAATCCATTCTAATTCATTCGCACGAATGTAACCATTCTAATTCATTCGTACGATCCATTCTAATTTTTTCCTACGATCTATTCTAATTCATTCGCACGAATGTATCCATTCTAATTCATTTGCACGATCCATTCTAATTCATTCCTATGATCCATTCTAATTCATTTGTACGATCTATTCTAATTCATTCGCTCGAATGTATCCATTCTAATTCGTTCGTACGATCCATTCTAATTCGTTCGTACGATCAATTCTAATCCATTCGTACAATCCATTCTAATCCATTCATACGATCCATTCTAATCCATTCGTACGATCCATTCTAATCCATTCGTACGATCCATTCTAATTCATTCTCACAAATGTAACCTTTCTAATTCATTTGTACGATCCATTCTAATTCATTCGTACGATCTATTCTAATCCATTCCTACGATCCATTCTAATTCATTCGCACAAATGTATCCATTCTAATTCATTTGCAAGATCCATTCTAATTCATTCCTATGATCCATTCTAATTCATTCGTACGATCCATTATAATTCATTCGTACGATCCATTCTTATTCATTCGCATGATCCATTCGTACGATTCATTCTAATCTATTTGTACGATCCATTCTAATTCGTTCGTACGATCCATTCTAATTCGTTCGTACGATCCATTCTAATTCATTCGTACGATCCATTCTAACTCATTCGCACAAATGTATCCATTCTAATTCATTCGCACGATCCATTCTAATTCATTCGTACGATCTATTCTAATTCATTCGTACGATCCATTCTAATTCATTCGCACAAATGTATCCATTCTAATTCATTTGTATGATCCATTCTAATTCATTCGTACGATCAATTCTAATCCATTCGTACGATCCATTCTAATCCATTCGTACGATCCATTCTAATCCATTCGTATGATCCATTCTAATTGATTCGTTCAAATATATCCATTCTAATTCATTCGTACGATCCATTCTAATTCAGTTCTAATTCATTCGTACGATCCATTCTAATTCATTCGTACGATCCATTCTAATTCATTCGCACAATCCATTCTAATTCATTTGTACGATCCATTTTAATTCATTCGCATGATCTATTCTAATTCATTCGTATGATACATTCATCCGACTGAATTAGAATGGATTGTACGAATGAATTATAATTGATCATACGAATGAATTAGAATGGATCGTACGAATGAATTAGAATTGATCATGCGAATGAATTAGAATGGATCGTACGAATGAATTAGAATGGATATATTTGAACGAATAAATTAGAATGGATCATACGAATGAATTAGAATGGATCGTACGAATGAATTAGAATGGATCGTACGAATGAATTAGAAACTTTACATTTGTGAGAATGAATTAGAATGGATCGTACGAATGAATTAGAATGGATCGTACGAATGGATTAGAATGGATCGTACGAATGAATTAGAATGGATCGTACGAATGCATTAGAATGGATACATTCGTGCGAATGAATTAGAATGGATCGTACGAATGAATTAGAATGGATCGTGCGAATGAATTAGAATGGATCGTACGAATGAATTAGAATGGATCGTGCGAATGAATTAGAATGGATCATACGAATGAATTAGAATGGATACATTTGTGCGAATGAATTAGAATGGATCGTATGAATGAGTTAGAATGGATCATACGAATGAATTAGAATGGTTCATGCGAATGAATTAGAATGGATCGTGCGAATGAATTAGAATGGATACATTCGTACAAATGAATTAGAATGGATCGTACGAATGAATTAGAATGGTTACATTCGTGCGAATGAATTAGAATGGATCGTACGAATGGATTAGAATGGATCGTCTAATTCATTCGCACGATCCATTATAATTCATTCGTATGATCCATTCTAATTCATTCCTACGATCTATTCTAATTCATTCGCTCGAATGTATCCATTCTAATTCATTTGTACGATCCATTCTTATTCATTCGTACGATCCATTCAAATTCATTCGCATGATCCATTCTAATTCATTCGTACGATCGATTCTAATTCATTCTCACGATTGTAACCTTTCTAATTCATTTGTATGATCCATTCTAATTCATTCGTACGATCCATTCTAATCCATTCGTACGATCCATTCTAATCCATTCGTACAATCCATTCTAATTTATTCGTACGATCCATTCTAATTAATTCGCACGAATTTATCCATTCTGATCCATTCTAATTCATTCGCTCGAATATATCCATTCTAATTCATTCGTACGATCCATTCTAATTAATTCGCCCGATCCATTCTAATTCATTCGCACGAATGTATCCATTCTAATTCATTCGTACAATCCATTCTAATTCATTCGCACGATCCATTCTAATTCATTCACACAATCCATTCTAATTCATTCGTAGGATCCATTCTAATTCATTCGCTCGAATGTATCCATTCTAATTCATTCATACGATCCATTCTAATTCATTCGTACGATCCATTCTAATTCATTCTCACGAATGTAACCTTTCTAATTCATTTGTATGGTCCATTCTAATTCTTTCGTACAATCCATTCTAATCCATTCGTACGATCCATTCAAATCCATTCGTATGATCCATTCTAATCCATTCGTACGATCCATTCTAATCCATTCGTACGATCTATTCTAATTCATCGCACGAATCCGTTCTAATTCATTCGCACGAATGAATTAGAATGGATACATTCGTACGAATGAATTAGAATGGATTCGTGCGATGAATTAGAATGGATTAGAATGGATACATTCGAGCGAATGAATTAGAATGAATCGTACGAATGAGTTAGAATGGATCATACGAATGGATTAGAATGGATCGTACGAATGGATTAGAATGGATCGTACGAATGAATTAGAATGGATCATACAAATGAATTAGAAAGGTTACATTCATGAGAATGAATTAGAATGGATCGTACGAATGAATTAGAATGGATCGTACGAATGAATAAGAATGGATACATTCGAGCGAATAAATTAGAATGGATCGTACGAATGAATTAGAATGGATCGTACGAATGAATCAGAATGGATCGTGCGAATGAATTAGAATGGATTGTACGAATGAATTAGAATGGATACATTCGTGCGAATGAATTAGAATGGATCGGACGAATGAATTAGAATGGATTAGAATGGATACATTCGTGCGAATGGATTAGAATGGATCGTACGAATGGATTAGAATGGATCGTACAAATGGATTAGAATGGATCATACGAATGAATTAGAATGGATCATACAAATGACTTAGAAAGGTTACATTCGTGAGAATGAATTAGAATTGATTGTACGAATGAATTAGAATGGATCATGCGAATGAATTTGAATGGATCGTACGAATGAATAAGAATGGATCGTACGAATGAATTAGAATGGATACATTCGAGCGAATGAATTAGAATAGATCGTAGGAATGAATTAGAATAGATCGTAGGAATGAATTAGAATGGATCGTACGAATGAATTAGAATGGATCATGCGAATGAATTAAAATGGATCGTACAAATGAATTAGAATGGATCGTGCGAATGAATTAGAATGGATCGTACGAACGAATTAGAATCGATCGTACGAACGAATTAGAATGGATCGTATGAACGAATTAGAATGGATCGTACGAATGAATTAGAATGGATCCTACTAATGAATTAGAATGGATCGTACGAATGAATTAGAATGGATCGTATGAATGAATTAGAATGGATACATTCGTGCGAATGAATTAGAATGGATCGTACAAATGTATTAGAATGGATCGTATGAATGGATTAGAATGCATTATACAAATGAATTAGAATAGATACTGTTTGGGGGATTTTTCACTGGTCCTTGAGAGCCACCTGTAAGACAAAGAAAAGAGAACGTGAGAACGGCTGGCTCCCTTAGGAGCGCAGACCCTCCGACGCTCAAGTCAGTTCCGGTAGCACAACGGCGAGCTGTTGTATACCAAAGTGGTAGGGAAATGGGATTCGAACCTGTACTATGGAGCCTGGGGGTGAGCATTTATAGCAATAGGCGGCCTACCGTGGCCCGACACGTGGAGATTCTTCCAGGGCCTTCTAGACCCCCACGTTGCTATAGGCGGCCTACCGTGGCCCGATACGTGGAGATTCTTCCAGGGCCTTCTAGACCCCTACGTTCTGGCTCGCGTGGGTCTGACAGTCCTGGGTACTCGCGCCCTGACATTCTGTCGTAAAGCCTGCCAGGCGGTTTGAGTGGGGGGAGAGCATCTTTCCTGTCGTGGCCAGGTGGCTATTCTGGAATGTTCAAGTCTGGGCGGTCTCAGGGAGAAAGCAAAGGCAAGCTCGCCTTGCACTGCTCCATCCTTTCGTCCTTATCTATCAAGAGTCGGACCTCGCGGGAGCGACCTCTTCGATAAACAGGGGTCCGGGCGAGCTTGGGCGATCTCTTGAGCGAGCCTAGGCGAGCTCCTGACCGAGCTCGGGCGAGCTCCTGGGAGAGCCTAGGCGAGCTCCTGAACGAGCTTGGGCGAGCTTCCGAACGAGCTTGGGCGAGCTCCCGAACGAGCTTGGCGATCTCCTGAGAGGGCTTGGGCGAGCTCCTTCGCGCTCGTTGTCTAAGCCATTTTCCAAATTTGGGCGAGCTCCTGCGGAGTCTGGGAGGGGCGAGCTGCACTCAGATACAAAGTGTCCATCCAGCTCCATTCGGTGGCGAGCTTCTTTCGGGCTGAGAGGGCGAGCTCCTGAGCGATTGGGCGAGCTCTTGGTAGAGCCTAGGCGAGCTCCTGACCGAGCTCGGGCGAGCTCCTGGGAGAGCCTAGGCGAGCTCCTGAACGAGCTTGGCGAGTTCTTTGCCTTGGCCCCCTTCAGCCCAATGTGGATCTCGCTCCCTGCCAAGATGATATGGTGAACACGGGGGAGAGGACGAACTCCTGTGCGAGTTTCAGCTACCCCCAACATTACCCCCTCCTGAGGGAGTGATCGAGGAAACTCGACGCTTTCTCAGGAGTCTTAGCGAGCTCCTATCCCTGGTAATGTGCCTGATATCAATGTCTGCTGCAACAATTTCCTGGCGGGTTGGGGATGGTAGCCACGGGCGGTCAGTGTCGAGAGCTTTGACTGCCAGTATTTCAAAAACGCCAGGCGAGCCGGGAGTGTCAGCCACGAGCGATCTCCTTCCGGTGCGAGCTTGCCACACGGGTCAGGGTCTGCGTCGGGCGAGTTGCGGGCTCCAGCCGCGAGCGGTCTGTGTCAAGAGTTTTGACTCCCAGTATTTCACAAACGCTGGGCGGGCCGGGAGCGTCAGCCACGAGCGATCTCCTTCCGGTGCGGGCGTGCCACACGTGGTCAGGGTCGGCGTCGGGCGAGCTGCGGGCTCCAGCCGTGGGCGGTCTGCGTCGAGAACTCTGACTCCCAGTATTTCACAAACGCTGGGCGGCTGGGAGCGTCAGCCACGAGCGATCTTCTTCCGGTACGGGCTTGCCACACGCGGTCAGGGTCGTCGTCGGGTGAGCTGCGGGCTCCAGCCGTGAGCGATCTTGTGACTGGGGTATCGCTCCAAATCTCCAACGGTCGCTTCATCTTAAATGCGGCGCGAGGCTCAAGGCGGATACAACGAATCTCATCATGAGATCCTGATCGGCGCGAGACACGTGTCTCCTCCTCGTTCGCTCTTCTTCTGTCAGTAAAGGATAGTGTCGGCGTCGGCGCAGCTTTTTCCACACGTGGCCCACGTGGCGCTTGACGATTGGAAAGAAGCGAGCTGTCGCTTCGTCCGTCGTCACGTCGCCTCGCCGAGCGCGCTCGGGCATTAACTGCGGATCGATTCACCTGTCTCTCACTCGCCTATAAATAGGGGATGGGGGGCGATTTTTACCGTCGCGTGAAAACAGCTCTCCCTTCTCTCCATCTTGCTCTTTCTTTCCTGCTTTCAGCTCGCCTTTGCTTTTCTGCTCTGATGGCCTCCGCTTCCGACGTTGCTGCTGCTGTCGCCGCCGCTGCTGCCGCCGCCCAAGCCTCTGAGCCCGCCGCTGAGAGGGTGGTGGTTTGGCTGCAGAACCCGATCAGGGTGCCCGTCGGGGAGAGTATCTGGGCGGCGATCGATCTCCCTCAGGAGATCCTCGTCACCGAGATGCCACTCTCGGGGAGGCCGCCCCAGGGCACAGTAGCTTCCGTCGGGCTGCTGTGGTCTGGGCTGCGGTTCCCCCTGAGTCATCTCGCCGGGGAGCTCCTGGAGTTGACGGGGCTTTGCCCCGCCCAACTCTCAGGAAACTCCTGGGGGATACTCTACGAGCTGTCTCAGCTGGAGACCGCCCTGAAGGCGAGGATCCCTCTGAGCTACTTGCTCAAGAAGTGGCTTCTCAAGCCTGGGCCGGTCTTCAGCACCGTGGGCTGCGGCTATTTCTACCTCGCCGGGCGGCCTGGCGAGGTGCTTCCCTTCTCCACTGTCGAGAGCAAGGACCGCCACTGGAAGGACTATCCTTTCGTGGCGGTCGGCAAGTGGCGCGGGCGGCACAGCGGAGTCCCCGCTCACCCCGGGGTTCCCCTCACGGCGGTCTTCCGGGAAATCTCTTTCTTCAAGGCGGGGAAGAAAAAGTGCATCGCTCCCGACCAGGAGCGGTCTCTGGACGAGGCCTTCCTTCACTACCTCGGGGGGCGGACTCCGGAGAAGATCACCGCCCCCGACTTCGCCTTCCAGCTGAGGGACGGGAGGACCGGCGCTATTCTGCTGAAGCAGAAAGTCGTCCGGAAGAAGAAGGAGAAGGAGGTTGGCGCTATTCCGCCGATACAGAACGCCCCTCCTCCCTCCAAAGGGACCAGCAAGGGGGCAGGGAGCTCCGGAGGCAACCCCCGCAAGAAGGTGGTCCGGAGGCGGGCTTCGCCCATCCGCCTCAACGACCCCGACACCATGGAGATGCTCCGCCAGGGCGAAGCCTCCGCTCCTCCCCAACCTCCTCGCCCGGACGCCGGCCCAGGTCAGCCCCCTGCCCCAACTCCCATTGTCCGCCGCAAGATCCAAATGGTCGAGCCCGACGACCCGAGCATCGACCTCCCGCTAATCATGGCGGAAGTCGAATCCGGGATGGCTCAAATTTTAATGGGCTACTTCCCGGGCGATCTGACCGTCCCGCTTTGTGTAGCAGTGCTGACGCCGGAGATGGAGGCCCGTGGGAAGAAGAAGGCCAAGCGCGTGGGGCCCGTGCCTTCTAACGTCCAGGCGGAGCAGCGGTAGAAAGCGCTGGAGGAGGCGGGCTTGGACTCGGAGCCCAGCTGGACGGACTCCGCGGAGGAGGCATCAGGCTCCGAGGAGGAAGAGCCCGCTCCTCAACCTTCCCGGGCGGAGCCTTCTACTTCCGCCCAGGTGGAGAAACCCCCGACTCCATCAGCTCCCGCACCAGGGGCGGGATCGAGCGGGCAAGAGCCTCCATCTCCCGCCGATGGGGCAGGGGTCCAGCAGGGCGAACCCGACGCCGTCGCTGTGACCTCCTTGCCGGCGTCGGCTCCAACTCCCACGACCTCTACACCGGCGGCCGCTCCAGCCCCCGCCCCTCCGGCCTCGCCTCCTGCAGAGGGCCAGGAGGGAGCGGGCTCCCTGCAGGGCTTAGGGGACCTGGTCTACAGGTCCCCTAGCTTTGTAGACATTGGCTCCGACTCCGAGTCCTTCAGCTCGGAGTCGGAGGCCAAGGGGGCCACGACAGACCCTCCGAGCCCGCCAGGAGCCGGAGCTCGCCCGGGGGAGGTGATAGCCCCCACTCCTCCCGGCGTGCCCCCTCCTTCCGGGGCTCCCGGGGGTCCCAGCACGGGCTCCTCTGTGGAGGAGGGGAGGGCACCCTACTACGTGCGGCAGCTGCTGGGCCGCAATGTTTTCGCGCGTGCCCCCTTCGCCTTCATAAGCGAACGCCTTGCCGAGGTACTCACCGCACCTGTCTCCTTACAAATGTTAGTCTCGATTCTTGCTAACTCTTTCACCTTCCTTATGCAGGCGGAGAAGCAGAGCCAGGCGCTGGCCGCGGAGGTCGCTGGGGCCGGGAAGGCACTGGCCGCCTTGTTCGATGATTCCCTTCGGGGGTCCAAGCGCAAGGTGGACGAGCACATCCACGAGCTTCAGCGAGCCAAGGGCTCCGAGGAGCTGAGGGCGGAGTCAGAGGCATTGCACTGCAGGGTCAAAGCCCTGGTGTCGGGCCTCGCCATGGCCGAGGTAGCCAAAGGCCTGTCCGCTACCGCCCTCCTCAAGGCTAAGGCGGAGCGAGACGAAGATGTGTCCGCCCGGGAGGTCGCGCAGCGGGAGGCGGCTCAACTTCAAGGCGAGGTCGCTGCTCTGAAGACAGAGATCGCCGCCTTGAAGGAGACACACGCCAATGGCCTTCGAGCTCAGCAAGGTCGCCTTCAAGCCCAACTGGACGATCTCCTCAAGAAAGGCGCCCTGGCCGCTGTGGAGAAATACAAGATCGAAAGGTCGAAGAAGCGGCGCCGAGGGGACGACAGTGGGGCAGAGACAAGCAAGCCTTGAGCTCGAAGCCTTGTAACCGTTTTTGTAATTTTTGTCAATCAATGAAATTTTCATCTTTTTGAGCTCGTCCATGCATTCCTTTCTTTCTCTGTGTCGCTCATGAGTCCGCTTTAGGAGTTTCGCAGCGATCTCGAGAGTGATACCCCGGGCGAGGCAGCTAATTCGATTCAACCTTTTTATTTTAAAGTATATGCAAACGAAAACCTCGGTATGCTCGTAAAAACTCAAGTCTCTGAGCTCGGAAAACGTTAAAGCGAAACAAAAGACTTCAAAAACTTCCCTACACTCAGAGACCTAAACCATTTTTATTTTTAAAGGAAACTAATAAGTGCTAGCTGCCCCCTGCCCGGTTAATTTCTCTCGATGATCCTGTTCGGCGGGCTCGCCCTTCGAGGGGTACGTCAACGCCAGGATGCTTCTGTTCATGGCAGGTGAACGCGAAGGATCCTGGTTAGGTTCAGAGTTCCCTTGGCAGCGGACTTCCCCGGGAAGCTCAAGGTCGCCCACTGGCTGCCTCTGAGGATCCCGGTCTTGCTTTAAGTCCGCACAACGGCGGACTGCCCCGGGAAGCTCAAGGTCGCCCACTGGCTGCCCCTGAGGATCCCGGTCTTGCTTTAAGTCCGCACAACGGCGGACTGCCCCGGGATGCTCAAGGTCGCCCACTGGCTGCCTCTGAGGATCCCGGTCTTGCTTTAAGTCCGCACAACGGCGGACTGCCCCAGGATGCTCAAGGTCGCCCACTGGCTGCCTCTGAGGATCCCGGTCTTGCTTTAAGTCCGCACAACGGCAGACTGCTTTGTAGAACAAGCGAGCTCTTGCTGTGCCGAGCTTCCGAGTTAAATTGTTTGAAACCTCAATCGCTCATTCATAACCTCTTCAGAAGATAATTTACAAAAATCCCCTTATGCGTAAAACTTGCGAAGGTGCAAAACATTCCAAGGTCGCTCTAATAGGTCGCCTTCAGCGGTCATCAACTGGTAAGCCCCCGAGCCTCGCGCTTCGTGTATTATGTAGGGACCTTCCCAGTTCGCCGCGAGCTTCCCTGCATTAGGCTCTTGAGTATTTGCGAACACCTTTCTCATCACCATGTCCCCGGCTTTGAATGCCCGATGGCGGACTCTTTTGTTGTAAGCGCGCTTCATTTCTTGTCTGTACCCGGCGAGGTGTAGATTGGCGCGCTCTCGTCTTTCTTCGAGCTGATCGAGGGAGTCGGCGAGCAGAGCGTCATTATCGACCTCATCTGCAGCGAGCTTTCTTTCAGTGGGCAGCTCGGCCTCGACGGGTAGCACAGCTTCACATCCGTAAGTCAGGCTGAAAGGCGATTCGTTGGTCAAGCGATGTGGAGTGGTACGGTAAGCCCATAGCACACCGTCAAGCTCCTGCTCCCACAGTCCTTTCTTTCCTTCCAACCTTTTCTTGAGGTTGTCTAGGATTACACGGTTCGTAGCCTCAGCCTGCCCGTTGCTTTGAGGATACCTTGGGGACGAGAACCTTAGATCGACCCCATATTCAACACAAAAGCTTCTGATGAAGCGATTGTCGAACTGGCGACCATTGTCGGTGATGAGCACTCGGGGCAGCCCAAAGCGGCAGAAGATATTCTTCCAAAGGAAGTCCTCTCGCCTATCTTAGCTAGCGGGATCGCTTCCACCCATTTGGTGAAGTAGTCCGTAGCTACTAAGATGAACTTCTTTTGCCGGGCTGACACAGGGAAAGGTCCCACAATGTCCAACCCCCATTGCTGGAAAGGCCAGGGGCTCGCCAGAGGATGCAGTTCTTCTGCGGGCATATGATTCGTAGTGGCGTGCTTCTGGCATTGGATGCACCTCTGGGCGACCTTCAAAGCGTCTTGCTCCAGAGTGGGCCACCAGTATCCTTGCCTTCGTACTTTCGTAGCTAGAGATCGCCCACCAGCGTGGTTTCCCAGCTCGCCAGAGTGGATGCAATTCAGTGCTTCTTCGGTCTCCGGGCTCTCGATACAACGAAGATTTGGCCCGCCGAAAGATCTTCGAAAAAGGCGATCCCAGCGAATGAGATAGCGACCAGCGCATTTCTCCACTCGACGGGCTTCCTCTTTACCCTCTGGAAGCTCGCCCTTCTGAAGAAATCGGAGAATGGGAGCGGTCCATCCGCCAGGAGATACGTCGGCAGAAACTTGGTTAACAGCGGGCTCCGTTAGCTGGAGCCGAGACTGAGTTTGTACCTCAATGAGAATCTGGCGAGCTTCGGACGTTCCCAGCAGGGAGGCGGCGTTTGCCAAAGCATCGGCTTGCCTATTATCGGCCCGCGGAATTTGCTCGAAGGTGATCCTCTCAAATTCCGCGGCCTTGCCTTTTACCAGATCCACGTAGCCCGCCATTCTCGCATCCCGAGAGGTGTACTCCCCATTGATTTGGCAAATAACTAGCTGGGAATCACTAAAGACTTTCAAGCGTCTGGCGCCTACCTCGTGAGTGAGCTCCAGACCGGCCAGCAACGCCTCGTATTCCGCTTCATTGTTGGTTGCAGCAAAATCCAGCCGGACTGACTTCTCAAGTAGCACCTCCTGGGCGATCAGTGCGACTCCGATCCCAGCCCCCAAAGCATTGGAGGACCCATCGACGAACAATTCCCAGCCCGCCACGTCTGGACGCTCAGTTGGAGGGCGCTCGCCTTGGTTATCCAAGAACCTCGCCTTCCCAGGGTGTGCCTCAGTTGGCTCATCCTCCTCGTAATGGACTGGTTCTTCTATGGGGAAGTCCGCCAGGAAATCGGCGAGAGCCTGCCCTTTGACGGCAACTCGAGGGACATATTCCAAACCATAGGCGGCTAGCTCGGCAGACCACCGATACAACCTGCCGGCTACCGAAGGCCTGGAGAGCGCGCTCTTCAGGGGGTGCTCCGTGATGACTTTGACGGTGTGCGCCGAGAAGTAGGGGTGAAGCTTTCTCGCGGTAAGGACCAAGGCCAATGCGACCTTCTCGATTGGTCGATACCGGAGCTCGGCGGGGAGCATCGTATGGCTCACAAAGTAGACAGGCTGCTCTACCTTTGCTTCTTCCACTACCAGGACCCCGCTTACTGCACTCTCCGTGACCGCGAGATACACGCCAAGCTCGGCGCCATCTTTTGGTACCGCAAGGATTGGCGGGCTCGCCAGATAGTCCTTGATCTTCTGAAAGGCGTGCTCGCACTTCTCATCCCAACAAATGCTCGCTCCTTTTTGCAGCAGCTCAAAAAGAGGTCGGCAATTATCGGAGGATTTAGATATAAACCGATTGAGCGCGGCGATTCGCCCGCTCAATCTTTGGACTTCCTGCCGGGTTCTTGGTGTGGGCATTTCGACAAGTGCTCGGATTTGCCCAGGGTCGGCCTCGATCCCCCTGTGGGTGACCAGGTACCCGAGGAATTTCCCCGAAGTCACCCCAAATGCGCACTTCGCTGGGTTCAGCCTCATTCGGTACTTTCTCAGTATTTCGAAGGTTTCGCGGAGGTCGGCGACATGCCCTCCTCGCTCTCGACTCTTTACCAGAAGGTCGTCAACATAAACATCGACATTTCGGCCGATCTGATTCTTAAACATCTGAGTGACTAACCTTTGGTAGGTCGCTCCAGCGTTCTTAAGTCCGAAAGGCATCACTCGATAGCAGTATAGCTTCTGGTAGCCCGCTCCGGAGTAGAAGGCGGTCTTCTCCTGATCTTCGGGGTGGAGGGGTATCTGGTTATACCCTGAGTATCCATCCATGAAAGATAAAGCCCGGAACCCGACAGCTGCGTCGACCAGTGCGCCTATCCGTGGAAGGGGAAAACCGTCCTTCGGGCATGCCTTATTGAGGTCGGAGAAGTCAATGCACACTCTGACCGCTCCGCTCTTCTTGGGCACCGCCACGATATTGGAGATCCACTCGGGGAAGTGCGCCTCGCGGATAAAGCCAGCTCGCTCTAGCTTGTCTATCTCCGCCGCTACTGCGATGGATTTCGCAGCAGGTATGTGCCGAGCTTTCTGCTTGACCGGCGGGAACTACTTCATGGTGTGCAGACGATGACAGGCGACCTCTGGGTCAATCCCTGGCATGTCCGCGAAGCTCCAGGCGAATACATCGCGGTATTCCCTGAGCAAGTAGGTTATGGCCAGGACCTCGCCCTTGGTTAGCGAGGTCCCGAGGCTAACAACTCTTGGCCCCTCTTCGTCGCAAATGTCGACCTCTTGAAGTGGTTCGGCAACTGGAAAACTTCCTCTCTTGGGGGCTGTCAGGCGACCTTCCTCCAACTTAAGATCCCCACCGCTCCCACCCGAGGATGGAGTAGGGGACTTAGGCGAGGAGGCCCCCAGCGGGCTCCCCAGGAGATCGCTCGTAGCGGGCGGTAATTGCTAGGAGGGTGCGGACCTCTTGGCCTCGGCGACCTCCATGTCCATGAGGTGAAGGACATCCTGCTCGCATCTGGTAGCGGTTACCTGATCACCCCGAATAACCACGATCCCGCTCGTGGTTGGAAATTTGAGGGCCTGATGGTTGGGTGAAGATACCGCCTTCATTTGCCTTAGCCAAGGCCGCCCAAGGATGGCATTAAAAGCCGAACTTCCGTCCACTACCGCGAAGCGGACTTGGCGAGCCTCCGAGCCCGCGGTCACGGTAAGGGTTATCTCTCCCGCTACTTTGGCGACCTCACCGGTGAATCCACTGAGGGAGCTCGTCGAGGGAGACAGGTCGGCAAGTCTCAACCCCATTCGCAGGTAGGCCGACAGAAAAAGGATGTCAACGGCGCTCCCCGAATCGACTAGCGCTCGCCTCACCTCGATGTTAGCCATCATCAGGCGTATAACGAGAGGGTCATTGTGGGGCGTGACCACCCCAGTCATGTCGTCTTCCGAAAACCAGAGAAAATCATGAGCCTCCACCCTCGGTGCTCGAAGTAAAGTAGGAGTTAGCGAGACGGAAAATACCTTCTGTGCCCGCTCCATCTCCCTTACTCGTCGGCGGGCTTCGTTACTCGATCTCGGGCCACTCAGCCGCCCGCTAATGGTGTGACAGATCGCCGGTCCTCCCGGGGGAGGCGGAGGCAAGGCGGGCTCCGCGAGTCCGGGGCGATCTCCCTCCCGAGGGGCTCGTTCTGGTATCACCTCGAACCTCCTCGGGGGCGAGATGAATTGGTTCAAGTGCCCCAAGGTGACCAAATCCTCCAGGTTATTCTTCAGAGCCCGGCATCTGTTAGTGTGATGCCCAGGGCTTCGATGAAAAGCGCACCGCCGCGAGTTATCGGTAGAGCCGGGCTCTCCGACCTGTAGGGGTGGCGGGTACTGGAAGAAAGGCTCATTCCGAATCTGATGGAAGATTTGTCCCGGCGAGTGGGTCAGCATGGTGAAGTCCCGCTCCCCGGGTCCCGGAGGCAGGCGCCAGTTCACCGGCCTTCCAGGGACCGTCGCAGGGGCTTCAGCGGGCTGTACTGCAGGAGCTGCGGGCGGTCCGGGCAAAGGTACCGTAAGTGGCACCTCCCTCCTCTCCACGGCCTTAACGACAAGAGGTCGCAGAGCCGGAGGAGGTCGCTGCTCCACTGCCTTTCCCTTCCGATCTAGCACTGCATCTTCGAGCTTGATGTGTTGCTGGACCAGGGCAAATAGTTCAACCATTGTGCGAGGGTCCTTGATCACCAAGGCGTCATGAAGCTTGCCCCCCTCGGGGAGGGCGCTTCTGAAAGCACTCACCACGGTACGATCCTGGCCCGCCGCGTCTTCCAGAGCGAGGTAGGCGCTTCGGAATCGCGTTGCGAAGCACCGGAGCGTTTCGCGAGCTCCCATGGCTAGAGTAAACAGAGATTCGATCCTCTTCGGGGGCTGCCTATTGCAGCGATACTGCTCCAGGAATAGCCTAGAGAGAGTTGGAAAGTCGGGGATCACGCTGGATGGCAGCTTGTGGAACCAATTCAATGCCGAGCCGGTCAAACTGCTCGGGAACGCTCGGCACAGGACGTGGTCCTGATCCCGGAAAAATAGAATCTTTCTGTAGGCCAAGAGATGGTCAATGGGGTCCTGGGACCCGTCGAACAATACAAACTTCGGGGGGGTCCAATGGTGCGGAAAACCCCCTTGGTGGACCTCGCTGGTGAAAGGCGAGCTGCCTCCGTGGGTGGCGAGATCCTCCAGTAAATCTACTGGCGCACTGGTTCGCTGCCAGCGCCCGGGGAGAACTCCCAAAGGCGGCTGCGCAGGTCCTAGGCGGCCATGCGTGCTCCCTCGAGGGAGGTTCGGATCCACCCCGCGGCGACCCTCAGGGGCTATCGATCGGCGGCCTCCTGGCTGATTGCCCGCGGATCCCTTCAGCGTGGCGGTTGGTCTATGGGATGCCGTCGCCTCTCGAGGTTCGGAAGGTATAGCCACCGCGGGCTCTTTCCCTCGTCGCCGATGGCGCGAGTCACGATCCCTCTCTTGAGACCTCGCCTCCGATCCGTCAGAGTTGGCGCTCCGGCTACGGCGGCGAGGGACAATCACGCGCGAGGTCGCCTGGTTGCTAGACCGCTGGGTCACAAGCTTCTGTAACCTTGTGAGTGGGGTCTCCTTCGCTCCACGCACGGCCGTCCTCTCAACCGGAGGTTCCGGGCGAGAAGTTCGTCGGGCTGGGACGGTCGTGGGGAGACGCGACGAGACAGGAGGCCGCACGGGGGATGCGGGCCTCGATGGTCCCGATCGCCGGCTCGCCGCCGGGGCCTGACGCAAGCGCGTCAACTCCTCCATCATTGCCCGCTGGGTAGCCAACATCTCCAACAGGAACTGGTCACTGAGCGGGACAAGGGGCTGGGGAGTCTCAGCAGGGGGTTCGCTGTGCACAGACCCCATACGGGCCCTCGTCCGCTTGCGTCCCCTTGTCGCCGGAGCCATCTTTGGGGTTACGAGAGCCGACGGCGTTCAACCGTGTGGTCGTGGGTGTTCTCGCAGGAACCAGTCGAAGATCCCACAGACGGCGCCAAATGTTTGGGGGATTTTTCACTGGTCCTTGAGAGCCACCTGTAAGACAAAGAAAAGAGAACGTGAGAACGGCTGGCTCCCTTAGGAGCGCAGACCCTCCGACGCTCAAGTCAGTTCCGGTAGCACAACGGCGAGCTGTTGTATACCAAAGTGGTAGGGAAATGGGATTCGAACCTGTACATTTATGCGAATGAATTAGATTGCATCGTACGAATGAATTTGAATGGATTGTACGAATGAATTAGAATTGATCGTACGAATGAATTTGAATGGATCATCCGAATGAATTAGAATAGATATATTCATGCGAATGAATTAGAATGGATCGTACAAATCAATTAGAATGGATCGTGCGAAAGAATTAGAATGGATCGTATGAATGAATTAGAAAGGTTACATTCGTGAGAATGAATTAGAATAGATTGTGCGAATGAATTAGAATTGATCATACGAATGGATTAGAATGGATCATACGAATGGATTAGAATGGATCGTACGAATGGATTAGAATGGATCGTACGAATGAATTAGAATGGATTGTACGAAAGAATTAGAATGGATCGTACGAATGAATTAGAATGGATACATTCGAGCGGATGAATTAGAATGGATCGTACGAATGAATTAGAACGGATAATAGGAATGAATTAGAATGGATCGTGCAAATGAATTAGAATGGATACATTCGTGCGAATGAATTAGAATGGATCATAGGAATGAATTAGAATGGATCGTACGAATGAATTAGAATGGTTACATTCGTGCGAATGAATTAGAATGGATCGTACGAATGGATTAGAATGGATCGTACTAATGGATTAGAATGGATCGTACGAATGAATTAGAATGGATCGTACAAATGAATTAGAAAGGTTACATTTGTGAGAATGAATTAGAATGGATCGTACGAATGGATTAGAATGGATCGTACGAATGGATTAGAATAGATCGTACGAATGGATTAGAATGGATCATACAAATGAATTAGAAAGGTTACATTCGTGAGAATGAATTAGAATGGATCGTACGAATGAATTAGAATGGATCATGCGAATCAATTTGAATAGATCGTACGAATGAATTAGAATGAATCGTACGAATTAATTAGAATGGTTACATTCGTGCGAATAAATTAGAATAGATCGTACGAATGAATTAGAATGGATCGTACGAACGAATTAGAATGGATCGTATGAACGAATTAGAATGGATCGTACGAATGGATTAGAAGGGATCGTACGAATGAATAAGAATGGATCGTATAAATGAATTACAAAGGTTATATTTGTGAGAATGAATTAGAATGGATTGTACGAATGGATTAGAATGGATCGTACGAATGGATTAGAATGGATCGTACGAATGAATTAGATCGTACGAATGAATTAGCTCGTACGAATGAATTAGAATGGATCGTACGAATGAATTAAAATGGATACATTCGAGCGAATGAATTAGAATGGATACATTTGTGCGAATGAATTAGAATGGATCATGCGAATGAATTAGAATGGATCGTACAAATGAATTAGAATGGATCGTACGAATGAATTAGAATGGTTACATTCGTGTGAATGAATTAGAATGGATCATACGAATTGATTAGAATGGATCGTATGAATGAATTAGAATGGATCGTACAATTGAATTAGAAAGGTTACATTTGTGAGAATGAATTAGAATGGATCGTACGAATGAATTAGAATGGATAGTACGAATGGAATAGAATCGTTCGTACGAATGGATTAGAATGGATCTTTCGAATGGATTAGAATGGATCGTACGAATGAATTAGAATGGATCATACAAATGAATCAGAAAGGTTACATTCGTGAGAATGAATTAGAATGGATCGTACGAATGAATTAGAATGGATCATGCGAATGAATTTGAATGGATCGTACGAATGAATTAGAATGAATCGAACGAATGAATTAGAATGGATCGTACGAATGAATTAGAATGGATCGTACGAATGGATTAGAACGCATTGTACGAATGAATTAGAATGGATCGTACGAATGGATTAGAATGGATTGTACGAATGAATTAGAATGGATCGTACGAATGAATTAGAATGGATACATTCGAGCGAATGAATTAGAATGGATCGTACGAATGAATTAGAATGGATCATAGGAATGAATTAGAATGGATCGTGCAAATGAATTAGAATTGATACATTAGGCTCGAATGAATTAGAATGGATCGTAGGAATGAATTAGAATGGATCGTACGAATGAATTAGAATGGTTACATTCGTGCGAATGAATTAGAATGGATCGTATGAATGAATTAGAATGGATCGTACGAATGGATTAGAATGGATCATATGAATTAGAATGGATCGTACGAATGAATTAAAATGGATACGTTCATACGACTGAATTAGAATGGATCGTGCGAATTAATTAGAATGGATCGTACGAATGAATTTGAATGGATACATTTGTGCGAATGAATCTGAATGGATTATATGAATGAATTACAATGGATCGTACGAATGGATTAGAATGGATCGTGCAAATGAATTAGAATGGATCATAGAAATGAATTAGAAAGGTTACATTCGTGAGAATGAATTAGAATAGATCGTACGAATGAATTAGAATGGATCATGCGAATGAATTTGAATGGATCGTACGAATGAATTAGAATGGATTGAACGAATGAATTAGAATGGATACATTCGAGCGAATGAATTAGAATAGATCGTAGGAATGAATTAGAATGGATCATACGAATGAATTAGAATGGATCGTGCGAATGAATTAGAATGGATTGTACGAATGAATTAGAATGGATACATTCGTGCGAATGAATTAGAATGGATCGGACGAATGAATTAGAATGGATCGTACGATTCATTCTAATTCATTCGTACGATCCATTCTAATGCATTCGTACGATTCATTCTAATTCATTCGCACGGTCCATTCTAATTCATTCGTATGATCCATTATAATTTATTTGCACGAATATACGATCCATTCTAATTTATTCGCAAGAATGTATCCATTCTAATTCATTCGTACAATCCATTCTAATTTATTCGTACAAATGTATCCATTCCAATTCATTCGTACGATCCATTCTAATTCATTCGTACGATTCATTCTAATTCATTCGTACGATCCATTCTAATTCATTCGTAAGATCCATTCTAATTCATTCGCACGAATGTATCCATTCTAATTCATTCGTACAATCCATTCTAATTCATTCGCACGATCCATTCTAATTCATTCGTATGATCCATTCTAATTCATTCGTACGATCTATTCTAATTCATTCGCTCGAATGTATCCATTCTAATTCATTCGTACAATCCATTCTAATTCATTCGCACGATCCATTCTAATTTATTTGTATGATCTATTCTAATTCATTCCTACGATCTATTCTAATTCATTCGCTCGAATGTATCCATTCTAATTCATTCGTTCGATCCATTCTAATTCATTCGTACGATCCATTCAAATTCATTCGCATGATCCATTCTAATTCATTCATACGATCCATTCTAATTCATTCTCACGAATGTAACCTTTCTAATTCATTGGTATGATCCATTCTAGTTCATTCGTACGATCCATTCTAATCCATTCGTACGATCCATTGTAATTCATTCATACAATCCATTCAGATTCATTCGCACAAATATATCTATTCAAATTCATTCGTACGATCCATTCTAATTAATTCGCATGATCCATTCTAATTCAGTCGTATGAATGTATCCATTTTAATTCATTCGCACGATCCATTCTAATTCGTACGATCCATTCTAATCCATTCGAACGATCCATTGTAATCCATTCGTACGATCCATTCTAATTCATTTGCACGAATGTAACCATTCTAATTCATTCGTACGATCCATTCTAATTCATTCCTACGATCCATTCGAATTCATTCGCACGAATGTATCCACTCTAATTCATTTGCACGATCCATTCTAATTCATTCGTATGATCCTATCTAATTCATTCCTACGATCTATTCTAATTCATTCGCTCGAATGTAACCTTTCTAATTAGAATGGATCGTACAAATGAATTAGAAAGGTTACATTCGTAAGAATGAATTAGAATAGATCGTACGAAATAATTAGAATGGATCGTACGAATGAATTAGAATGGATACATTCGAGCGAATGAATTAGAATGGATCGTACGAACGAATTAGAATGGATCATAGGAATGAATTAGAATGGATCGTGCAAATGAATTAGAAAGGATCGTTCGAATGAAGTAGAATAAATCGTACGAATGCATTAGAATGGATCCACCGAATGAGTTAGAATGGTTCGATCCATTCTAATTCATTCGTCCGATCCATTCTAATTCATTCGTACGATCCATTCTAATTCATTAGCACGAATGTATCCATTCTAATGAATGAATTAGAATGGATACATTCGTGCGAATGAATTAGAATGGATCGTACGAATGAATTAGAATGGATCGCACGAATGAATTAGAATGGATCGTATGAATGTATTAGAATGAATCGTGCGAATGAATTAGAATTGATCATACGAATGAATTAGAATGGATCATACGAATGAATTAGAATGGATCGTGCGAATGAATTAGAATGGATCGTACGAATGAATTAGAATGGATATGTTTAAACGAATAAATTAGAATGGATCATACGAATGAATTACAATGGATCGTACGAATGAATTAGAATGGATCGTGCGAATGAATTAGAATCGATCGTACGGAATGAATTAGAACGAATCGTGCGAATGAATTAGAATGGATCGTACGAATGAATTAGAATGGATCGTACGAATAGATTAGAATGGATCGTACGAATGAATTAGAATGGATCATAGAAATGAATTAGAAAGGTTACATTCGTGAGAATGAATTAGAATGGATCGTACGAATGAGTTAGAATGGATCATACGAATGAATTAGAATGGATCGTATGAATGAATTAGAATGGATTGTGCGAATGAATTAGAATGGATCGTATGAATGAATTAGAATGGTTACATTCGTGCGAATGAATTAGAATGGATCGTACAAATGGTTTAGAATGGATCGTATGAATGGATTAGAATGGATCGTACGAATGAATTAGAATGGATACATTCGAGCGAATGAATTAGAATGGATCGTACGAATGGATTAGAATGGATCGTACGAATGAGTTAGAATGGATCATACAAATGAATTAGAAAGGTTACATTCGTGAGAATGAATTAGAATGGATCGTACGAATGAATTAGAATGGATACATTCGAGCGAATGAATTAGAATGGATCGTACGAATGAATTAGAATGGATCAAAGGAATGAATTAGAATGGTTCGTGCAAATGAATTAGAATGGATACATTCGTGCGAATAAATTAGAATGGATCGTAGGAATGAATTGGAATGGATCGTACGAATGAATTAGAATGGTTACATTCGTGCGAATAAATTAGAATGGATCATAGGAATGAATTAGAACGGATCGTGCGAATGAATTAGAATGGATCGTATGAATGAATTAGAATGGATCGTACGAATGAATTAGAATAGATCGTACGAATAAATTAGAATGGATACCTTTGTGCATATGAATTAGAATAGATCGTACGAATGAATTAGAATGGATCATATTAATGAATTAGAATGGATCGTACGAATGAATTAGAATGGATACATTCGTGCGAATGAATTTGAATGGATCGTGCGAATCAATTAGACTGGATCGTGCGAATGAATCAGAATGGATCATACGAATGAATTAGAATGGATCATACGAATGAATTAGAATGGCTACATTCGTGCGAATGAATTAGAATGGATTGTATGAATGAATTAGAATGGATCGTGTGAATGAATTAGAATGGATACATTTGTGCGAATGAATTAGAATGGATCGAACGAATAAATTAGAATGGATCGTACGAACGAATTAGAATGGATCGTATGACAAACGACTGAATTAGAATGGATCGTGCGAATGAATTAGAATGGATACATTCTTGCGAATAAATTAGAATGGATCGTATATTCGTGCAAATAAATTAGAATGGATCATACGAATGAATTATAATGGATCGTGCGAATGAATTAGAATGAATCGTACGAATGCATTAGAATGGATCGTACGAATGGATTAGAATGGATCGCATGAATGAATTCTAATTCCATTCTAATTCATTCGTACGATCCATTCTAATTCATTCGTACAATCCATTCAAATTCATTCGTATGATGCAATCTATTTCATTCGCACAAATGTATCTATTCTAATTCATTCGTACAATGCTTTCTAATCCATTCGTACAATCCATTCTAATCCATTCATACGATCCATTCTAATTCATTCGCACGAATGTAACCGTTCTAATTCATTCATATGATCCATTCTAATTCATTCGTACGATCCATTCTAATTCATTCGTATGATCTATTCTAATTCATTCGTACGATCCATTCTAATTCATTTGCATGAATGTATCCATTCTAATTCATTCGTACGATCTATTCTAATTCATTCGTTTGATACATTCTAATTCATTCGCACAAATATATCTATTCTAATTCATTTGCACGATCCATTCTAATTCATTCGCACAAATGTATCCATTATAATTCATTCGTACGATCCATTCTAATTCATTCGTATGATCTATTCTAATTCATTCGCACGAATGTAACCATTCTAATTCATTTATACGATTCATTCTAATTCATTCATACGATCCATTCTAATTCACATTCGTACAATGCGTTCTAATCCATTCGTACGATCCAATCTAATCCATTCGTACAATCCATTCTAATTCATTCGCACGAATGTAACCATTCTAATTCATTCATAAGATCTATTTTAATTCATTCATACGATCCATTCTAATTCATTCGTATGATCCATTCTAATTCATTCGTATGATCCATTCTAATTCATTCGTACGATCCATTCTAATTCATTTGCATGAATGTATCCATTCTAATTTATTCGTACGATCCTGTCTAATTCATTCGTACGATCCATTCTAATTCATTCGCACGAATATATCCATTCTAATTCATTCGTACGATCCTTTCTAATTCATTCGCACAATCCATTCTAATTCTTTCATATGATCCATTCTAATTCATTCTAATTCATTCGCACGATCCATTCTAATTCATTCGCATGATCCATTCTAATTCATTCGTACGATCCATTCTAATTCATTCTCACGAATGTAACCTTTCTAATTCATTTGTATGATCCATTCTAATTCATTCGCACGAATGTAACCATTCTAATTCATTCGTACGATCCATTCTAATTCATTCCTACGATCCATTTGTATGATCTATTCTAATCCATTCGCACAAAGGTATCCATTCTAATCCATTCGTACGATCCATTATAATCCATTCGTACGATCCATTCTAATTCATTCGTACGATCCATTCTAATTCATTTGTACGATCCATTCTAATTCATTCGTATGAATGTATCCATTCTAATTCATTCGTACGATCCATTCTAATTCATTCCTACGATCTATTCTAATTCATTCGCTCGAATGTATCCATTCTAATTCATTCATTCGATCTATTCTAATTCATTCGTGCGATCCATTCAAATTTATTCGCATGATCCATTCTAATTCGTTCGTACGATCCATTCTAATTCATTCTCACGAATGTAACCTTTCTAATTCATTTGTATGATCCATTCTAATTTATTCGTACGATCCATTCTAATTCATTCGTATGATCCATTCTAATTTATTCATACGATCCATTCTAATTCATTCGCACAATCCATTCTAATTCATTCCTACGATCCATTCTAATTCATTCATTCGATCCATTCTAATTCATTCGTACGATCCATTCTAATTCATTCGTACGATCCATTCTTATTCATTCATACGATCCATTCTAATTCATTCGCACAATCCATTCTAATTCATTCGTACGATCCATTCTAATTCATTCGCACGATCCATTCTAACTCATTCGTATGATCACGATCTATTGTAATTCATTCCTATGATCCATTCTAATTCATTCGTACGATCCATTCTAAATCATTCGCTCGAATGTATCCATTCTAATTTATTCGTACGATCCATTCTAATTCGTTCGTACGATCCATTCTAATTCGTTCGTATGATATATTCTAATTCATTCACACGATCCATTCTAATTCTTTCGCACGATCCATTCTAATTTTTTCATATGATCCATTCTAATTCATTCGCACGAATGTATCCATTCTAGTTCATTCGTACGCTCCATTCTAAATCATTCGTATGATCCATTCTAATTCATTCGCACGATCCATTCAAATTCATTCGAATGATCCATTCTAATTCATTCGTACGATCCATTCTAATTCATTCATACGATCTATTCTAATTCATTCGCACGAATGTATCCATTCTAATTCATTCGCACAATCCAATCTAATTCAAACGTACGATCCATTCTAATTCATTCACATGATGTATTCTAATTCATTCGTATGATCCTTTCTAATTCATTCGTATGATTCATTCTAATTCATTCGTACCATCCATTATAATTCATTCGTATGATCCATTCTAATTTATTCGTTCAAATATATCCATTCTAATTCATTCGTACGATCCATTCTAATTCATTCGCACGATCCATTCTAATTCATTCGTACGATCCATTCTAATTCATTCATATGATCAATTCTAATTCATTCGTACAATCCATTCTAATTCGGTCGTATGAATGTATCATACGAATGAATTAGAATGGATCATAGGAATGAATTAGAATGGATCGTTTAAATGAATTAGAATGGATCGTACAAATGAATTAGAATGGATATATTTGAACGAATAAATTACAATGGATCATACAAATGAATTAGAATGGATCGTACGAATGAATTAGAATGAATCATACGAATGAATTAGAATGGATCATACGAATGAATTAGAATACATAACGTGAATGAATTAGAATGGATCGTACGTTTGAATTTGATTGGATTGTGCGAATGAATTAGAATGGATACATTCGTGCGAATGAATTAGAATAGATCGTATGAATGAATTAGAATGGATCGTACGAATGAAATAGAATGGATCGTGCGAATGACTTTGAATGGATCGTGCGAATGAATTAGAATGGATCATACAAATGAATTAGAATGGAGCGTACGAATGAACTAGAATGGATACATTCGTGCGAATAAATTAGAATGGATCATATGAGAGAATTAGAATGGATCGTGCGAATGAATTAGAATGGATCGTACGAACGAATTAGAATGGATCGTATGAATGAATTAGAATGGATCGTATGAACGAATTAGAATGGATCGTACGAATGAATTAGAATGGATACATTCGAGCGAATGAATTAGAATGGATCGTACGAATGAATTAGAATGGTTCATAGGAATGAATTAGAATGGATCATGCAAATGAATTAGAATGGATACATTCGTGCGAATGAATTAGAATGGATCGTAGAAATAAATTAGAATGGATCATACAAATGAATTAGAATGGATCGTGCGAATGAATTAGAATGGATTGTACGAATGAATTAGAATGGATACATTCGTGCGAATGAATTAGAATGGATCGTACGAATAAATTAGAATGGATCGTACGAATGAATTAGAATGTATCGTGCGAATGAATTAGAATGAATCGTACGAATGCATTAGATTGGATCGTATGAATGAATTTGAATGGATTGTGCAAATGAATTAGAATGGATCGTATGAATGAATAAGAATGGATCGTGCGAATGAATTAGAATGGATCGTACGAATAAATTAGAATGGATCGTGCGAATGAATTAGAAACAATTGTGCGAATGAATTAGAATGAATTAGATTGCATCGTACGATCCATTCTAATCCATTCGTACGATCCATTCTTATTCATTCATACGATCCATTCTAGTTCATTCGCACAATCCATTCTAATTCATTCGTACGATCCATTCTAATTCATTCGTATGATCCATTCTAACTCATTTGGTGGATCCATTCTAATTCATTCGTACGATCCATTCTAATTTATTTGCACGAATATACGATCCATTCTAATTCATTCGCACAAATGTATCCATTCTAATTCATTCCTACGATCCATTCTAATTCATTCGTATGATCTATTCTAATTCATTCGCACAAATGTATCCATTCTAATTCATTCGTTCGATCCATTCTAATTCATTCGCATAAATATATCCATTCTAATTCATTCGTACGATCCATTCTAATTCATTCGCACGATCTATTCTAATTCATTCACACAAATGTATCCATTCTAATTCATTCAAACAATCCATTCTAATTCATTCGCATGATCCATTCTAATTCATTCGTACGATCCATTCTAATCCATTCGTACGATCCATTCTAATTCATTCGTACGATCCATTCTAATTCATTCTCACAAATGTAACCTTTCTAATTCATTTGTACGATCCATTCTAATTCATTCATACGATCCATTCTAATTCATTCGAACGATCCATTCTAATTTATTCGTACGATCCATTCTAATTCATTCATACAATCTATTCTTATTTATTCGCATGATCCATTCTAATTCATTCGTACGATCCAATCTAATTCATTCATACAATCCATTCTAATTCATTCGTACGATGCAATTTAATTCATTCGCATGAATATATCTATTCTAATTCATTCGTACGATCCTTTCTAATTCATTCGCACGATCTATTCTAATTCTTTCGTATGATCCATTCTAATTCATTCCTACAATCTATTTTAATTCATTCGCTCGAATGTATCCATTCTAATTCATTCGCTCAATCCATTCTAATTCATTTGTATGATCCATTCTAATTCATTCGTACGATCCATTCTAATTCATTCGCACGATCCATTCTAATTCATTCGTACGATCGATCCATTCTAATTTATTCGCACGATCTATTCTAATTCATTCGCACGAATGTATCCATTATAATTCATTCGTACGATCCATTCTAATTCATTCGTACAATCCTTTCTAATTCATTCGTACGATCCATTCTAATTCATTCGCACGATCCGTTCTAATTCATTCCTATGATCCATTCTATTTCATTCGCACGAATGTAACCATTCTAATTCATTCGTACGATCTATTCTAATTCATTCCTACGATCAATTCTAATTCATTCGCACGAATGTATCCATTCTAATTTATTTGCACGATCCATTCTAATTCATTCCTATGATCCATTCTAATTCATTCATACGATCCATTTTAATTCATTCGCTCGAATGTATCCATTCTAATTCATTCGTACGATCCATTCTAATTCATTCGTACGATCCATTCTAATTAATTCTCACGAATGTAACCTTTCTAATTCATTTGTATGATCCATTCTAATTCATTTGTACGATCCATTCTAGATCATTCGTACAATCCATTCTAATTCATTCGTACGATCCTTTCTAATTCATTCGCACAATCCATTCTAATTCTTTCATATTATCCATTCTAATTCATTCGTACGATCCATTCTAATTCATTCATATGACCAATTCTAATTCATTCGCACGATCCATTCTAATTCATTCGTTTGAACCATTCTAATTCAATTCGTGCAATCCATTCAAATTCATTCGCACAAATGTATCCATTCTAATTCATTCGTATGATCTATTCTAATTCATTCGCTTGAATGTATCCATTCTAATTCATTCGTAGGATCCATTCTAATTCATTCGTACAATGCATTCAAATTCATTCGTACAATGCAATCTAATTAATTTGCACAAATGTATCTATTCTAATCCATTCGTACGATCCATTCTAATTCATTCGTACAAATGTATCCATTCTAATTCATTCGTACGATCCATTCTAATTCATTCGTACGATTCTTTCTAATTCATTCGCACGATCCATTCTAATTCATTCGTACGATCCATTCTAATTCATTCGTATGATCTATTCTAATTCATTCGCACGAATGTATCCATTATAATTCATTTGCACGATCCATTCTAATTCATTCCTATGATCCATTCTAATTCATTCGTACGATCCATTCTAATTCATTCGCTCGAATGTATCCATTCTAATTAATTCGTACGATCTATTCTAATTCGTTCGTACGATCCATTCTAATTCGTTCGTACGATTCATTCTAAGTCATTCGTACGATCCATTCTAATGCATTCATACGATTCATTCTAATTCATTCGCACGATCCATTCTAATTCATTCGTATGATCCATTCTAATTCATTCCTACGATCTATTCTAATTCATTCGCTCGAATGTAACCTTTCTAATTAGAATGGATCGTACAAATGAATTAGAAAGGTTACATTCATGAGAATGAATTAGAATGGATCGTACGAATGAATTAGAATGGATCGTACAAATGAATTAGAATGGATACATTCGAGCGAATGAATTAGAATGGATCGTATGAACGAATTAGAATGGATCATAGGAATGAATTAGAATGGATCATGCGAATGAATTAGAATAGATAGTATGAACGAATTAGAATGGATCATACGAATGCATTAGAATGGATCCACCGAATGAGTTAGAATGGATCATACGAATGAATTAGAATGGATCGTACGAATGGATTAGAATGGATCGTACGAATGGATTAGAATGAATCGTACGAATGCATTAGAATGGATCATACGAACGAATTAGAATGGATCATACAAACGAATTAGAATAGATCGTACGAACGAATTAGAATGGATCGTATGAATGGATTAGAATGGATCATAGGAATGAATTAGATCGTAGGGATGAGTTAGAATGAATCGTACGAATGAATTAGAATGGATCGAGCAAATTAATTAGAATGGATCGTACGAATGAATTAGAATGGATCATAGGAATGAATTAGAAGGGATCGTGCAAATGAATTAGAATGGATACATTCGTGCGAATGAATTAGAATGGATCATAGGAATGAATTAAAATGGATCGAACGAATGAATTAGAATGGATACATTTGTATGAATGAATTAGAATGGATTGTATGAATGGATTAGAATTGATCGTACGAATGTATTAGAATGGATCGTACGAATGGATTAGAATGGATCGTACGAATTAGAATGTATCGTACGAATGAATTAAAATGGATACATTCATACGACTGAATTAGAAATTTATTCGTACGATCCATTCAAATTCAATCGTATGATCCATTCTAATTCATTCGCACGATCAATTCTATTTCATTCGTCCGATCCATTCTAATTCATTCGCACGAATGTATCCATTCTAATTCATTCGTACGATCAATTCTAATTCGTTCATACGATCCATTCTTATTCATTCTCACGAATGTAACCTTTCTAATTCATTTGTATGATCCATTCAAATTCATTCGTACGATCCATTCTAATCCATTCGTACGGTCCATTCTAATCCATTCGTACGATCCATTCTAATTCATTCGCTCGAATGTATCCATTCTAATTCATTCGTACGATCCATTCTAATCCATTCGTACGATCCATTCTAAACCATTCGTACGATCCATTCTAATTCATTCGCACGAATGTAACCATTCTAATTCATTCATACGATCCATTCTAATTCATTCGCACGATCCATTCTAATTCATTCGTACGATCCATTCTAATTCATTCGCACGATCCATTCTAATTCATTCCTATGATCCATTCTAATTCATTCGCACGATCCATTCTAATTCATTCCTATAATCCATTCTAATTCATTCATACGATCCATTCTAATTCATTCGCACGAATGTATCATACGAATGAATTAGGATGGA
Source organism: Chamaelirium japonicum (assembly GCA_947650365.1). Taxonomy (NCBI): domain Eukaryota; kingdom Viridiplantae; phylum Streptophyta; class Magnoliopsida; order Liliales; family Melanthiaceae; genus Chamaelirium; species Chamaelirium japonicum. The sequence continues at coordinate 194,780 of CANTAL010000240.1, forward strand.
TCATGAGAATGAATTAAAATGGATCGTACAAATGAATTAGAATGGATCGTGCGAATAAATTAGAATGGATCGTACGAACGAATTAGAATGGATGTACGAACGAATTAGAATGGATCGTATGAACGACTTAGAATGGATCGTACGAATGAATTAGAATGGATACATTCGAGCGAATTAATTAGAATGGATCGTACGAATGAATTAGAATGGATCATAGGAATGAATTAGAATGGATCGTGCAAATGAATTAGAATGGATACATTCGTGCGAATGGATTAGAATGGATCGTACGAATGGATTAGAATGGATCGTACGAATGAATTAGAATGGTTACATTCGTGCGAATGAATTAGAATGGATCGTACGAATGGATTAGAATGGATCGTACGAATGGATTAGAACGCATTATACGAATGAATTAGAATAGTTACATTTGTGCGAATGAAGAAGAATGGATTGTACGAATGAATTAGAATGGATCGTACGAAAGAAATAGAATGGATCGTACGAATGAATTAGAATGGATCATACGAATGAATTAGAATGGATCATGCGAATGAATTTGAATGGATCGTACGAATGAATTAGAATGGATCGAGCGAATGATTTAGAATGGATACATTCGAGCGAATGAATTAGAATAGATCGTAGGAATGAATTAGAATGGATCATACGAATGAATTAGAATGGATCGTGCGAATGAATTAGAATGGATTGTACGAATGAATTAGAATGGATACATTCGTGCGAATGAATTAGAATGGATCAGATGAATGAATTAGAATGGATCGTACGATTCATTCTAATTCATTCGTACAATCCATTCTAATGCATTCGTACGATTCATTCTAATTCATTCGCACGATCTATTCTAATTCATTCGTATGATCCATTCTAATTTATTCATACGATCCATTCTAATTCATTCGCACGATCCATTCTAATTCATTCGTACGATCCATTCTAATTCATTCGTTCGATCCATTCTAATTCATTCGTATGATCCATTCTAATTTATTCGTACGATCCATTCTAATTCATTCACACGATCCATTCTAATTTATTCCTATGATCTATTCTAATTCATTCGTACGAATGTAACCATTCTAATTCATTTGTACGATCCATTCTAATTCATTTGTACGAATGAATTAGAATGGATACATTCGAGCGAATGAATTAGAATAGATCGTACGAATGAATTAGAATGGATCATACGAAAAAATTAGAATGGATCGTGCGAATGAATTAGAATGGATACATTTGTGTGATGAATAAGAATGAAGCGTACGAATGAATTAGAATGGAATGTACGAATGAACTAGAATGGATACATTCGTAGGAATGAATAAGAATGGATCATACGAATGGATTAGAATGGTTACATTCGTGCGAATGAATTAGAATAGATCATACGAATGAATTAGAATAGATCGTACGAATGAATTAGAATGGATCGTACGAATGCATTACAATGGATCGTACGAATGAATTAGAATGGATACATTCGAGCGAATGAATTAGAATGGATCGTGCGAATGAATTAGAATGGATCGTACGAATGAATTAGAACGGATCGTACGAATGAATTAGAATGGATCGTTCAAATGAATTAGAATGGATCGTACAAATGAATTAGAAAGGTTACATTTGTGAGAATGAATTAGAATGGATCGTACGAATGAATTAGAATGGATCGTACGAATGGATTGTGTCGAGCGAATGAATTAGAATAGATCGTAGGAATAAATTAGAATGGATCATACGAATGAATTAGAGTGGATCGTGCGAATAAATTAGAATGGATCGTACGAATGAATTAGAATGGATCGTACGAACGAATTAGAATGGATCGTGCGAATGAATTAGAATGGATCGTGCGAATGAATTAGAATGGATCGTACGAACGAATTAGAATGGATCGTACGAACGAATTAGAATGGTTCATATGAACGAATTAGAATGGATCGTACGAATGAATTAGAATGGATCGTATGAATGAATTAGAAAGGTTACATTTGTGAGAATGAATTAGAATGGATCGTACGAATGAATTAAAATGGATCGTACGAATGGATTAGAATGGATCGTACGTACGAATGGATTAGAATGGATCATACGAATGGATTAGAATGGATCGTACGAATGGATTAGAATGGATCGTACGAATGAATTAGAATGGATCATACAAATGAATTAGAAAGGTTACATTCATGAGAATAAATTAGAATGGATCGTACGAATGCATTAGAATGGATACATTCGTACGAATGAATTAGAATGGATCGTACGAATGGATTAGAATGGATCGTACGAAAGAATTAGAATGGATCGTACAAATGAATTAGAAAGGTTACATTTGTGCGAATGAATTAGATTGCATCGTACGAATGAATTTGAATGGATTGTACGAATGAATTAGAATGGATCGTACGAATGAATTAGAATGGATACATTCGTGCGAATGAATTAGAATGGATCGTAGGATTGAATTAGAATGGATCGTACGAATGAATTAGAATGGATAGTGCGAATGAATTAGAATGGATCATACGAATGAATTAGAATGGATCGTACGAATGAATTAGAATGGATCGTACGAATGAATTAGAATGAATCGTGCGAATGAATTAGAATGAATCATATGAATGCATTAGAATGGATCGGGCGAATGAATTAGAATGGATTCATTCGTACAAATGAATTAGAATGGATCGTGCGAATGAATTAGAATGGATCGTACGAATGAATTAGAATGGATCATATGAATAAATTAGAATGGTTACATTCGTGGGAATGAATTAGAATGGATCGTACGAATGGATTAGAATGGATCATACGAATGGATTAGAACACATTGTACGAATGAATTAGAATAGATACATTTGTGCGAATGAATTAGATTGCATCGTGCGAATGAATTAGAATGGATCGTACGAATGAATTAGAATGGATCGTGCAAATGAATTAGAATGGATCGTACGAATGAATTAGAATGGATCGTGCGACTGAATTAGAATGGATCGTACGAATGAATTAGAATGGTTCCACCGAATGAGTTAAAATGGATCATACGAATGAATTAGAATGGATCGTACGAATAAATTAGAATGGATTGTACGAATGAATTAGAATGGATCGTAGGAATGAATTAGAATGGATCGTGCAAATGAATTAGAAGGTACACATTCATGCGAATGAATTAGAATGGATCGTAGGAATGAATTAGAATGGATCGTACGAATGAATTAGAATGGTTACATTCGTGCGAATAAATTAGAAAGGATCGTACGAATGAATTAGAATGGATATATTCGTGCGAATGAATTAGAATGGATCATACGAATGAATTAGACTGGATCATACGAATAAATTAGAATGGATACATTCGTGCGAATGAATTAGAATGGATCGTACGAATGAATTAGAATGGATCGAACGAATGAATTAGAATGGATCGTGCAAATGAATTAGAATGGATACATTCGTGCGAATGAATCTGAATGGATTGTATGAATAAATTACAATGGATCGTACGAATGAATTAGAATGAATTGTACGAATGAATTAGAATAGCTTATAGGAATGAATTAGAATGAATCGTATGAATGAATTAGAATGGTTACATTCGTGCGAATGAATTAGAATAGATCGTACGAATGAAATAGAATAGATCGTACAAATAAATTAGAATGGATCCACCGAATGAGTTAGAATGGATCATACGAATGAATTAGAATGAATCGTACGAATGGATTATAATGGATTGTGCGAATGAATTAGAATGGATCGAATGAATGAATAAGAATGGATCGTACAAATGAATTGGAATGGATCCTGCGAATGAATTAGAATGAATCGTACGAATGAATTAGAATGGATCGTGCGAATGAATTAGAATGGATCGTGCGAATGAATTAGAATGGATACATTCATACAAATGAAATAGAATGGATCGTGCGAATGAATTAGAATGGATCGTATGAACGAATTAGAATGGATCGTACGAATGAATTAGAATGGATACATTCAAGCGAATGAATTAGAATGGATCGTACGAATGAATTAGAATGGATCATAGGAATGAATTAGAATGGATCATGCAAATGAATTAGAATGGATACATTTGTGCGAATGAATTAGAATAGATCGTGCGAATGAATTAGAATGAATCATACGAATGAATTAGATTTGATACATTCGAGCGAATGAATTAGAATGGATTGTGCGAATGAATTAGAATGGATTGTACGAATGACTTAGAAAGGATCGTGCGAATGAATTAGAATGGATCGTACGAATGAAGTAGATTAGAATGGATTGTACGAATGAATTAGAATGAATTTGAACGGATATATTTGTGCAAATGAATCTGAATGGATTGTATAAATGAATTACAATGGATCGTACGAATAAATTAGAATGGATCGTACGAATGAATTAGAATAGCTCATACTAATGAATTCGAATGAATCGTACGAATGAATTAGAATGGTCACATTCGTGCGAATGAATTAGAATAGATCGTACGAATGAATTAGAATGGATCGTACGAATAAATTAGAATAGATCGTGCGAATGAATTAGAATGGATCGTATGAATGAATTAGAATGGATCCAACGAATGAGTTAGAATGGATCATACGAATGAATTAGAATGGATTGTACGAATGAATTAGAATGGATTGTGCGAATGAATTAGAATGGATCGTATGAATGAATAAGAATGGATCGTACGAATGAATTAGAATGGATCGTGCGAATGAATTAGAATGAATCATACGAATGCATTAGAATGGATCGTACGAATGAATTAGAATGAATCGTATGATCCATTCTAATTCATTCGTCCTATCCATTCTAATTCATCCGCACAAATGTATCCATTCTAATTCATTCGTACAATCTATTCTAATTCATTCGCACGATCTATTCCAATTCATTCGTATGATCAATTCTAATTCATTCCTACGATCTATTCTAATCATTCGCTCGAATGTATCCATTCTAATTCATTCGTACGATCCATTCTAATTCATTCGCACGATCCATTCTAATTCATTCGCACGAATGTATCGATTCTAATTCATTTGCACGATCCATTCTAATTCATTCCTATGATCCATTCTAATTCATTCGTACAATCCATTCTAATTCATTCGCTCGAATGTATCCATTCTAATTCATTCGTACAATCCATTCTAATTCGTTTATACGATCCATTCTAATTCATTCGCATGATCCATTCTAATTCATTTGTACGAATGTATCCATTCTAATTCATTCGCACGATCCATTCTAATTCATTCTCATGATCCATTCTAATTCATTCGTACGATTCATTCTAATTCATTCGCACGATCCATTCTAATTCATTCGTACGATCCATTCTTATTCATTCATACGATCCATTCTAATTCATTCGCACAATCCATTCTAATTCATTCGTACGATCCATTCTAATTCATTCGTATGATCCATTCTAACTCATTCGGTGGATCCATTCTAATTCATTCGTACGATCCATTCTAATTCATTCGCACGATCCATTCTAATTTATTCGTACGATCCATTCTAATTCATTCGTATGATCTATTCTAATTCATTCGTACGATCTATTCTAATTCATTCGTATGAGCTATTCTAATTCATTCGTACGATCCATTCTAATTCATTCGTACGATCCATTGTAATTCATTCATACAATCCATTCAGATTCATTCGCACAAATGTATTGCACGATCCATTCTAATTCATTTGTTCGATCCATTCTAATTCATTTGTACGATCCATTCTAATTCATTCGCACGAATGTATCCATTCTAATTTATTCGTACGATCCAGTCTAATTCATTTGTATGATCCATTCTAATTCATTCGCACGAATATATCAATTCTAATTCATTCGTACGATCCTTTCTAATTCATTCGCACGAATGTAACCATTCTAATTCATTCGTACGATCCATTCTTATTCATTCATACGATCCATTCTAATTCATTCGCACAAATATATCTATTCTAATTCATTCGTACAATGTGTTCTAATCCATTCGTACGATCCATTCTAATTCATTCGTACAATCCATTCTAATTCATTCGTATGATCCATTCTAATTCATTCGTATGATCCATTCTACCTCATTCGGTGGATCCATTCTAATTCATTCGTACGATCCATTCTAATTCATTTGCACGATCCATTCTAATTCATTCGTACGATCCATTTTAATTCATTCGCACGATCCATTCTAATTCATTCGTACGATCCATTCTAATTCATTCGCACGATGCAATCTAATTCATTCGCACAAATGTATCAATTCTAATTCATTCGTACAATGCATTCTAATCCATTCGTACGATCCATTCTAATCCATTCGTACGATCCATTCTAATTCATTCGCACGATCCATTCTAACTCATACGCACGATCCATTCTAATTCCTTTGTACGAATGTATCCACTCTAATTCATTCGCACGATCCATTCTAATGCATTCGTACAATCCATTCTAATTCATTCGTATGATCCATTCTAATTCATTCGTACGATCCATTCTAATTCATACGCACGATCCATTCTAATTCATTTGTACGAATGTATCCACTCTAATTCATTCGCACGATCCATTCTAATGCATTCGTACGATCCATTCTAATTCATTCATATGATCCATTCTAATTTATTCATACGATCTATTCTAATTCATTCATATGATACATTCTAATTCATTCATACGATCCATTCTAATTCATTCGTTCGATCCATTCTAATTCATTCGTACGATCCATTCAAATTCATTCGCACGAATGTATCCATTCTAATTCATTTGCACGATCCATTCTAATTCATTCCTATGATCCATTCTAATGCATTCGTACGATTCATTCTAATTCATTTGCACGATCCGTTCTAATTCATTCTTACGATTCATTCTAATTCATTCGCACGAATGTAACCTTTCTAATTCATTTGTATGTATCCATTCTAATTCATTCGCATGATCCATTCTTATTCATTTGTACGATCCATTTTAATTCATTCGTACGATCCATTCTAATTCATTCGATACATTCGTGCGAATGAATTAGAATGGATCGTAGGAATGAATTAGAATGGATCGTACGAATGGATTAAAATGAATATATTCATACGATCCATTCTAATTCATTCGTACGATCCATTATAATTCATTCGCGCGATCCATTTTAATTTATTCATACGATCCATTCTAATCCATTCGTACGATCCATTCTAATCCATTCGTACGATCCATTCTAATTCATTCGCATGATCCATTCTAATTCATTCGTATGATCCATTCTAATTAATTCGCACGATCCATTCAAATTCATTCGCACGATCCATTCTAATTCATTCGTACGATCCATTCTAATTCATTTGTACGATCCATTATAATTCATTCGCACAAATGTATCCATTCTAATTCATTCGCACGATCCATTCTAATTCATTCGTTCGATCCATTCTAACTCATTCGTACAATCGATCCAAATTCATTCGCATGATCCATTCTAATTCATTCGTATGATCCATTCTAATTCATTCGCACGAATGTATCCATTCTAATTCATTCGCATAAATGTATCCATTCTAATTCATTCATACGATCCATTCTTATTCATTCATACGATCCATTCTAATTCATTTGCACGATCCATTCTAATTCATTCTCACAAATATAACCTTTCCTATTCATTTGTACGATCCATTCTAATTCATTCGTACGATCCATTCGAATCCATTCGTACGATCCATTCTAATCCATTCGTACGATCCATTCTAATTCATTCGCACGAATGTAACCATTCTAATTCATTCATATGATCCATTCTAATTCATTCCTACGATCCATTCTAATTCATTTGCACGAATGTATCCATTCTAATTCATTTGCATGATCCATTCTAATTCATTCCTATGATCCATTCTAATTCATTCGTACGATCCATTCTAATTCATTCGCACGATCCATTCTTATTCATTCGTATGATCCATTCTAATTCATTCGCACGATCCATTCTAATTCATTCGTACGATCCATTCTAATTCATTCGCACGAATATATCCATTCTAATGCATTCGTACGATCCATTGTAATCCATTCGTATGATCCATTCTAATCCATTCTAATTCATTCGTACGATCCATTCTAATTCGTTCGTACGATCCATTCTAATTCATTCGCATGATCCATTCTAATTCATTCGTACGATCCATTCTAATTCATTCATTCGATCCATTCTAATTCATTTGCTCGAATGTATCCATTCTAATTCATTCGTTCGATCCATTCTAATTCATTCGTACGATCCATTCTAATTCATTCGCACGATCCATTCTAATTCATTTGTACGAATGTATCCATTCTAATTCATTCGCACGATCCATTCTAATGCATTCATATGATTCATTCTAATTCATTCGCACGATTCATTCTAATTCATTCGTACGATCCATTCTAATTCATTCGTACGATCCATTCTAATTCATTCGTATGATCCATTCTAATTCATTCGCACTATCCATTCTAATTCATTCGTACGATCCATTCTAATTCATTCCTACGATCCATTCTAATTCATTCGCACGAATGTATCCATTCTAATTCATTCGTACGATCCATTCTAATTCATTCGTACAATCCATTCAAATTCATTCGTACGATGCAATCTAATTCATTCGCACAAATGTAACCTTTCTAATTCATTTGTACGATCCATTCTAATTCTTTCGTACGATCCATTCTAATCCATTCGTACGATCCATTCTAATTCATTCGTACGAATGTATCCATTCTAATGCATTCGTACGATCCATTCTAATTTATTCTCATGAATGTAACCTTTCTAATTCATTTGTATGATCCATTCTAATTCATTCGTACGATCCATTCCAATCCATTCGTACGATCCATTCTAATCCATTCGTATGATCCATTCTAATCCATTCGTACGTACGATCCATTCTAATCCATTCGTACGATCCATTCTAATTCATTCGTACGATCCATTCTAATTCATTCTCACAAATGTAACCTTTCTAATTCATTCATACGATCCATTCTAATTAATTCGTACCATCCATTCTAATTCGTTCATATGAACCATTCTAATTCGTTCGTACGATCCATTCTAATTCGTTCGTACGATCCATTCTAATTCATTCGCACGATCCATTCTAATTCATTCGCACGATCCATTCTAATTCGTTCGTACGATCCATTCTAATTCATTCGTACGATCCATTCTAATTTATTCGCACGATCCACTCTAATTCATTCGTATGATCCATTCTAATTTATTCCTACGATCTATTCTAATTCATTCGCTCGACACAATCCATTCGTACGATCCATTCTAATTCATTCGTACGATCCATTCTAATTCATTCTCACAAATGTAACCTTTCTAATTCATTTGTACGATCCATTCTAATTCATTTGAACGATCCATTCTAATTCATTCGTACGATCCGTTCTAATTCATTCGTACGATCCATTCTAATTCATTCGCACGATCCATTCTAATTCATTCGCTCGAATGTATCCATTCTAATTCATTCGTACGATCCATTGTAATGCATTCGTACGATCCATTCTAATTCATTCGTACGATCTATTCTAATTCATTCGTATGATCTATTCTAATTCATTCGCACGAATGTAACCATTCTAATCCATTCGTATGATCCATTCTTATTCATTCCTACGAATGTATCCATTCTAGTTCATTCGTACACTCCATTCTAATTCATTCGTACGCTCCATTCTTATTCATCACACAAATGTATCCATTCTAATTCATTCGCACGATCCATTCTAATTTTTTCGTATGATCCATTCTAATTCATTCGTACGATCTATTCTAATTCATTCGCTCGAATGTATCCATTCTAATTCATTCGTACAAATGAATTAGAATGGATCGTACAAATGAATTAGAATGGTTACATTCGTACGAATGAATTAGAATGGATCATAGGAATAAATTAGAATGGATCGTGTGAATGAATTAGAATGGATCGTACGAATAAATTAGAATGGATCGTACGAATGAATTAGAATGGATCGAACGAATGAATTAGAATGGATCGTACGAATGAATTAGAATGGATCGTGCGAATGAATTAGAATGGATCGTATGAATAAATTAGAATGGATCATACGAATGAATTAGAATAGATCGTGCGAATGAATTAGAATGAATCGTACGAATGCATTAGAATGGATTGTACGAATGAATAAGAATGAATCGTACGATCCATTCTAATTCATTCATCTGATCCATTCTAATTCATTCGCACGAATGTATCCATTCTAATTCATTCGTACAATCCATTCTAATTCATTCGCACGATCCATTCTAATTCATTCGTATGATCCATTCTAATTCATTCCTACGATCTATTCTAATTCATTCGCTCGAATGTATCCATTCTAAATCATTCGCTCGATCCATTCTAATTCATTCGTACGATCCATTCAAATTCATTCGCATGATCCATTCTAATTCATTCGTATGATCCATTCTAATTCATTCATACGATCCATTCTATTTCTTTCGTACGATCCATTCTAATTCATTCGTACGATCCATTCTTCTTCATTCGCACAAATGTAACTATTCTAATTCATTCGTATAATGCGTTCTAATTCATTCGTACGATCCATTCTAATCCATTCGTACGATCCATTCTAATTCATTCGCACGAATGTAACCATTCTAATTCATTCGTACGATCCATTCTAATCCATTCGTACGATCCATTCTAATCCATTCGCACGAATGTATCCATTCTAATTCATTTGCTCGATCCATTCTAATTCATTCCTATGATCCATTCTAATTCATTCGTACGATCCATTCTAATTAATTCGCTCGAATGTATCCATTCTAATTCATTCGTACGATCCATTCTAAGTCGTTCATACGATCCATTCTAATTCGTTCGTACATCCATTCTAATTCGTTCGAACGATCCATTCTAATTTATTCGCACGATCCATTCTAATTCATTTGTACGATCCATTTTAATTCATTCTCATGATCCATCCTAATTCATTCGTATGATACATTCGTGCGAATGAATTAGAATGGATCGTATGAATGAATTAGAATGGATCATAGGAATGAATTAGAATGGATCGTGCGAATGAATTAGAATGGATCATAGGAATGAATTAGAATGGATCGTGCGAATGAATTAGAATGGATCGTACGAATGAATTAGAATGGATCGTGCGAATGAATTAGAATGGATCGTATGAATGAATTAGAATGGTTACATTCGTGCGAATGAATTAGAATGGATCGTACGAATGGTTTAGAATGGATCGTACGAATGGATTAGAATGGATCGTACGAATGAATTAGAATGGATACATTCGAGCGAATGAATTAGAATGGATCGTACGAATGGATTAGAATGGACCGTACGAATGGATTAGAATGGATCGTACGAATGAATTTGAATGGATCATACAAATGAATTAGAAAGGTTACATTCGTGAGAATGAATAAGAATGGATCGTATGAACGAATTAGAATTGATCGTACGAATGAATTAGAATGGATACATTCGTGCGAATGAATTAGAATGGATCAGACGAATGAATTAGAATTGATCGTGCGAATGAATTAGAATGGATCATACGATTGAATTTGAATGGATCGTACGAATAAATTTCTAATTCAGTCGTATGAATGTATCCATTTTAATTCATTCGTACGATCCATTCTAATTCGTACGATCCATTCTAATCCATTCGTACGATCCATTCTAATACATTCGTACGATCCATTCTAATCCATTCATACAATCCATTCTAATTCATTCATACAAATGTATCCATTCTAATTCATTCGTTCGATCCATTTTAATTCATTCCTACGATCCATTCTAATTCATTCGCACGAATGTATCCATTCTAATTCATTTGCACGATCCCTTCTAATTCATTCCTATGATCCATTCTAATTCATTCGTACGATCCATTCTAATTAATTTGCTCGATCCATTCTAATTCATTCGTACGATTCATTCTAACTCATCCCTACGATCTAATTCATTCCTATGATCCATTCTAATCCATTCATACGATCCATTCTAATTCGTTCGTACGATCCATTCTAATTCGTTTGTATGATCCATTCTAATTCGTTCGTATGATCCATTCTAATGCATTCGTACGATTCATTCTAATCCATTCGTACGATCCATTCTAATCCATTCGTACGATCCATTCTAATTCATTCGTATGATCCATTCTAACTCATTCGGTGGATCCATTCTAATGCATTCGTATGATCCATTCTAATTCGTTCATACTATCTATTCTAATTCATTCGTATGATCCATTCTAATTCATTCCTATGATCCATTCTAATTCGTTCATACGATCCATTCTAATTCATTCGCTCGAATGTATCCATTCTAATTCATTTGTACGATCCATTCTAATTCATTCGTACGATCCATTCTAATTCATTCTCATGAATGTAACCTTTCTAATTCATTTGTACGATCCATTCTAATTACAAAGGTTACATTCGAGCGAATGAATTAGAATAGATCGTAGGAATGAATTAGAATGGATCATACGAATGAATTAGAATGGATCGTGCGAATTATTTAGAATGAATCGTATGAATGCATTAGAATGGATCGTACGAATGAATTAGAATGAATCGTACGAACGAATTAGAATGGATCGTATGAACGAATTAGAATAGATCGTACGAATGAATTAGAATGGATACATTCGAGCGAATGAATTAGAATGGATCGTACGAATGAATTAGAATGGATCATAGGAATGAATTAGAATGGATCGTGCAAATGAATTATAATGGATACATTCGTGCGAATGAATTAGAATAGATCATACGAATGAATTAGAATGGATCGTACGAATGAATTAGAATGGATTGTGCGAATGAATTAGAATGAATCGTACGAATGAATTAGAATGGATACATTTGTACGAATGAATTAGAATGGATCGTACGAATGGATTAGAATAGATACATTTGTGCAAATGAATTAGATTGCATTGTACGAATGAATTTGAATGCATTGTACGAATGAATTAGAATTGATCCTACGAATGAATTAGAATGGATACATTCAAGCGAATGAATTAGAATAGATCATACGAATGAATTAGAATGGATACATTTGTGCGAATGAATTTGAATGGATTGCACGAATTGAATTAGAATGGTTCATACGAATGAATTAGAATGGATCATGCGAATGAATTAGAATTGGTCATATGAATGAATTAGAATGGATCGTACGAATGAATTAGAATGGATAATATGAAAGAATTAGAATGGATTGTGCGAATGAATTAGAAAGGATCGTACGAATGAATTAGAATGGATTGTACGAATGATCTAGAATGGATCGTACAAATGAATTAGAATGGATCATACAAATGAATTAGAAAGGTTACATTTGTGAGAATTAATTAGAATGGATCGTACGAATGAATTAGAATGGATCGTACGAATGAATTAGAATGGATACATTCGAGCGAATGAATTAGAATGGATCGTGCAAATAAATTAGAATGGATACATTCGTGCGAATGAATTAGAATCGATCGTAGGAATGAATTAGAATGGATCGTACGAATGAATTAGAATGGTTACATTCGTGCGAATGAAATAGAATGGATCATAGGAATGAATTAGAACGGATCGTGCGAATGAATTAGAATGGATCGTACGAATGAATTAGAAAGGATCGTACGAATGAATTAGAATGGATCGTACGAATGAATTATAATGGATACATTCGTGCGAATGAATTAGAATAGATCGTGCGAATAAATTAGAATGGATCGATCGTACGAATGAATTAGAATGGATCGTGCGAATGAATTAGAATGGATCGTACGAAAGAATTAGAATGGATCATACAAATGAATTAGAATGGATTGAGCGAATGAATTAGAATGGATACATTCGAGCGAATGAATTAGAATAGATTGTAGGAATGAATTAGAATGGATCGTACGAAAGAATTAGAATAGATCGTGCGAATGAATTAGAAAGGATCGTACGAATGAATTCGAATAGATATATTCATGCGAATGAATTAAATTGCATCGTACGAATGAATTAGAATGGATTGTATGAATGAATTAGATTGGATCGTACAAATGAATTAGAATGGATCATGCGAATGAATAAGAATAGATTGTATGAATGAATTAGAATGGATCGTACGAATAAATTAGAATGGATCGTTCGAATGAATTAGAATGGATCGTATGAATGAATTAGAATGGATCGTACAAATGAATTAGAAAGGTTACATTTGTAAGAATGAATTAGAATGGATCGTACGAATGAATTAGAATGGATCGTACGAATGGATTAGAATGGATCGTACGAATGAATTAGAATGGATCATGCGAATGAATTAGAATGGATTGTTCGAATGAATTAGAATGGATACATTTGTGTGAATGAATTAGAATAGATCGTGCGAATGAATTAGAATGGATCGTACGAATGAATTAGAATGGATATATTTATGCGAATGAATTAGAATGGATCGAACGAATGAATTAGAATGGATACATTTGTGCGAATAAATTAGAATAGATCATACGAATGAATTAGAATGGATAGTACGAATGAATTAGAATGGATACATTTGTGCGAATGAATTAGAATGGATCGTATATTCGTGCAAATAAATTAGAATGGATCGTACGAATGAATTAGAATGGATCCACCGAATGAGTTAGAATGGATCATACGAATGAATTAGAATGGATCGTACGAATGAATTAGAATGGATTGTGCGAATGAACTAGAATGGATCGTATGAATGAATAAGAATGGATCGTACGAATGGATTAGAATGGATCGTACGATGCAATCTAATTCATTCTAATTCATTCGCACAATTGTTTCTAATTCATTCGCACGATCCATTCTAATTTATTCGTACGATCCATTCTAATTCATTCGCACGATCCATTCTTATTCATTCATACGATCCATTCTAATTCATTTGCACAATCCATTCAAATTCATTCGTACGATCCAATCTAATGCATTCGTACGATTCATTCTAATTCATTCGCACGATACATTCTAATTTATTTGTACGATCCATTCTAATTCATTCGCACGAATGTATCCATTCTAATTCATTCGTACAATCCATTCTAATTCATTCGCACGATCCATTCTAATTCATTTGTATGATCCATTCTAATTCATTTCTACGATCCATTCTAATTCATTCGCACGAATGTATCCATTCTAATTCATTTGCATGATCCATTCTAATTCATTCCTATGATCCATTCTAATTCATTCGTACGATCCATTCTAATTCATTCGCTCGAATGTATCCATTCTAATTCATTCGTACGATCCATTCTAATTCGTTCATACGATCCATTCTAATTCATTCGTACGATCCATTCTAATTCGTTCGTACGATCCATTCTAATTCATTCGCACGATCCATTCTAATACTTTCATATGATCCATTCTAATTTATTCGCACGAATGTATCCATTCTAGTTCATTCGTACGCTCCATTCTAATTCATTCGTATGATCTATTCTAATTCATTCGCACGATCCATTCAAATTCATTCGCACGATCCATTCTATTTCATTCGTATGATCCATTCTAATTCATTCATACGATCTATTCTAATTCATTCGCACGAATGTATCCATTCTAATTCATTCGCACAATCCAATCAAATTCAAACGTATGATCCATTCTAATTCATTCACGTGATGTATTCTAATTCATTCGTATGATCCATTCTAATTCATTCGTATGATTCATTCTAATTCATTCGTACGATCCATTCTAATTCATTCGTATGATCCATTCTAATTTATTCGTTCAAATATATCCATTCTAATTCATTTGTACGATCCATTCTAATTCATTTAAACGATCCATTCTAATTCATTCCTATGATCCATTCTAATTCATTCGTATGATACATTCATACGACTGAATTAGAATGGATTGTAAGAATGAATTAGAATTGATCATATGAATGAATTAGAATGGATCGTACGAATGAATTAGAATGGATCGTCCGAATGAATTAGAATGGATCGTACGAATGAATTAGAATGGATATATTTGAACGAATAAATTAGAATGGATCATACGAATGAATTATAATGGATGGTACGAATGAATTAGAATGAATCATACGAATGAATTAGAAAGGATCATACGAATGAATTAGAATACATCATGTGAATGAATTAGAATGGATCGTACGTTTGAATTAGATTGGATTGTGCGAATGAATTAGAATGGATACATTCGTGCGAATGAATTAGAATAGATCGTATGAATGAATTAGAATGGATCGTACGAATGAATTAGAATGGATCGTTCGAATGAATTTGAATGGATCGTGCGAATGAATTAGAATGGATCATACGAATGATTTAGAATGGAGCGTACGAATGAACTAGAATGGATACATTCGTGCGAATGAATTAGAATGGATCATATGAAAGAATTAGAATGGATCGTGCGAAAGAATTAGAATGGATCGTGCGAATGAATTAGAATGTATCATACGAACGAATTAGAATGGATCGTACGAACGAATTAGAATGGATCGTACGAATAAATTAGAATGGATACATTCGAGCGAATGATTTAGAATGGATCGTACGAATGAATTAGAATGGATCATAGGAATGAATTAGAATGGATCGTGATCATACGAATGAATTAGAATGGATCGTGCGAATGAATTAGAATAGATCGTACGAATGAATTAGAATGGATTGTGCGAATGAATTAGAATGGATCGTATGAATGAATAAGAATGGATCGTACGAATGAATTAGAATGGATCGTACGAATGAATTAGAATGGATCGAATGAATGAATTAGAATGGATCGTAGGAATGAATTAGAATGGATTGTGCGAATGAATTAGAATGGATCGTATGAATAAATTAGAATGGATCATACGAATGAATTAGAATGGATCGTACGAATAAATTAGAATTGATCATACAAATGAATTAGAAAGGTTACATTCGTGAGAATGAATTAGAATGGATCGTACGAACGAATTAGAATGGATCATGCGAATAAATTTGAATGGATCGCACGAATGAATTAGAATAGATCGAATGAATGAATTAGAATGGATACATTCGAGCGAATGAATTAGAATAGATCGTAGGAATGAATTAGAATGGATCGTACGAATGAATTAGAATGGATACATTCATACGAATGAATTAGAATGGATCGTACAAATGAATTAGAATGGATCGTACGAATGAATTAGAATGGATCGTACGAATGGATTAGAATGGATCATACGAATGGATTAGAATGGATACCTTTGTGCGAATGGATTAGAATAGATCATACAAATGGATCGTAGGAATGAATTAGAATGGATCGTACGAATGAATTAGAATGGTTATATTCGTGCGAATGAATTAGAATGGATCATACAAATGAATTAGAAAGGTTACATTCGTGAGAATGAATTAGAATGGATCGTACGAATGAATTAGAATGGATCATGCGAATGAATTAGAATGGATCGTGCGAATGAATTAGAATGAATTAGAATGGATCATATGAAAGAATTAGAATGGATTGTGCGAATGAATTAGAAAGGATCGTACGAATGAATTAGAATGGATATATTCGTGCGAATGAATTAGAATGGATCGTACGAATGAATTAGACTGGATCGTACGAATAAATTTGAATGGATACATTCATGCAAATGAATTAGAATGGATCGTACGAATGAATTAGAATGGATCATACGAATGAATTAGAATGGATCGTACGAATGAATTAGAATGGATCGCATGAATGAATTAAAATGGATCTTATGAATGAATTAGAATGGTTACATTCGTGCGAATGAATTAGAATGGATCGTACGAATGGATTAGATTGGATCGTACGAATGGATTAGAACGCATTGTACGAATGTGAATTAGAATGGATCGTATGAATGAATTAGAATGAATCGTATAAATGAATTAGAATGGTTACATTCGTGCGAATGAATTAGAATAGATCATACGAATGAATTAGAATGGATCGTACGAATGAATTATAATGGATACATTTGTGCGAATGAATTAGAATGGATCGTGCAAATGAATTAGAATAGATATATTTGTGCGAATGAATTAGAATGTATCAAACGAATGAATTAGAATAGATCGTACGAATGAATTAGAATGGATACATTCATGCAAATGAATTAGAATGGATCGTACGAATGAATTAGAATGGATCATACGAATGAATTAGAATGGATCGTACGAATGAATTAGAATGGATCATATGAATGAATTAGAACGGTTACATTCGTGCGAATGAATTAGAATGGATCGTACGAATGGATTAGAATGGATTGTACGAATGGATTAGAAAGCATTGTACGAATGAATTAGAATAGATACATTTGTGCGAATGAATTAGATTGCATCATACGAATGAATTTGAATGGATTGTACGAATGAATTAGAATGGATCGTACGAATGAATTAGAATGGAATTAGAATTCATTCACGCGATCCATTCTAATCCATTCGTACGATCCATTCTAATGCATTCGTACGATTCATTCTAATTCATTCGCACGATCCATTCTAATTCATTCGTATGATCCATTCTAATTTATTTGCACGAATATACGATCCATTCTAATTTATTCGCAAGAATGTATCCATTCTAATTCATTCGCACGATCCATTCTAATTCAGTCGTATGTCATACGATCCATTCTAATTCGTTCGTACGATCCATTCTAATTTATTCGTTCGATCCATTCTAATTCATTCGCACAAATGTATCCATTCTAATTCATTCACACGATCCATTCTAATTCATTCATACAATCCATTCTAATTCATTCGCACGAATGTAGCCATTCTAATTCATTCGTACGATCCATTTTAATTCATTCTTATGATCCATTCTGATTCATTCGCACGATCCAGTCTAATTGATTCGCACGATCCATTCAAATTCATTCGCACGAATGTATCCATTCTAATTCATTCGTACGATCCATTCTAATTCATTAATATGATCCATTCTAATTCATTCGTACGATCTATTCTAATTCATATGCACAAAGGTATCCATTCTAATTTATTCGTACGATCTATTCTAATTCATTCGTACGATCCATTCTAATTCATTCATACGATCCATTCTAATTCATTCGCACGATCCGTTCTAATTCATTCCTATGATCCATTCTAATTTATTCGCACGAATGTAACCATTCTAATTCATTCGTACGATCCATTCCAATTCATTCCTACGATCCATTCTAATTTATTCGCACGAATGTATCCATTCTAATTCATTTGCACAAACCATTCTAATTCATTCCTTTGATCCATTCTAATTCATTCGTACGATCCATTCTAATTCATTCGCTCGAATGTATCCATTCTAATTCATTCGTACGATCCATTCTAATTCATTCTCACGAATGTAACCTTTCTAATTCATTTGTATGATCCATTCTAACTCATTCGTACGATCCATTCTAATCCATTCTAATCCATTCGTACGATCCATTCTAATTCATTCGCTCGAATGTATCCATTCTAATTCATTCGTACGATCCATTCTAATCCATTCATACGATCTATTCAAAACCATTTGTACGATCCATTCTAATTCATTCGCACGAATATAACCATTCTAATTCATTCATACGATCCATTCTAATTCATTCGCACAATCCATTCTAATTCATTCATACGATCCATTCTAATTCATTCGTATGATCCATTCTAACTCATTCGTACGATCCATTCTAATTCATTCTCACGAATGTAACCTTTCTAATTCATTTGTATGATCCATTCTAATTCATTCGTACGATCCATTCTAATCTATTCGTACGATCCATTCTAATTCATTCGTACGATCCATTCTAATTCATTCGCACGATTCGTTCTAATTCATTCCGTACGATCGATTCTAATTCATTCGCACGATCCATTCTAATTCATTCATACGATCCATTGTAATTCATTCGTATGATCCATTCTAATTTATTCGTTTAAACATATCCATTCTAATTCATTCGTACGATCCATTCTAATTCATTCGCACGATCCATTCTAATTCATTCGTATGATCCATTTTAATTCATTCGTATGATCAATTCTAATTCATTCGCACGATCCATTCTAATTCATTCATACGATCCATTCTAATTCATTCGTGCGATCCATTCTAATTCATTCGTATGATCCATTCTAATTCATTCGCACGAATGTATCCATTCTAATTCATTCGTTAGAATGGATACATTCGTGCTAATGAATTAGAATGGATCGTACGAATGAATTAGAATGGATCGGACGAATGAATTAGAATGGATCGAACCATTCTAACTCATTCGGTGGATCCATTCTAATGCATTCGTACGATTTATTCTAATTCATTCGAACGATCCTTTCTAATTCATTTGCACGATCCATTCTAATTCATTCCTATGATCCATTCTAATTCGTTCGTACGATCCATTCTAATTCATTCGCTCGAATGTATCCATTCTAATTCATTCGTACTATCCATTCTAATTATTTCGTACTATCTATTCTAATTCATTCTCACGAATGTAACCTTTCTAATTCATTTGTACGATCCATTCTAATTAGAAAGGTTACATTCGAGCGAATGAATTAGAATAGATCGTAGGAATGAATTAGATAGGATCATACGAATGAATTAGAATGGATCGTGCAAATGAATTAGAATGGATACATTCGTGCGAATGAATTCGAATGGATCGTAGGAATGAATTAGAATGGATCGTACGAATAAATTAGAATGGTTACATTCGTGCGAATGAATTAGAATGGATCGTACGAATGGATTACAATGGATCGTTCGAATGGATTAGAATGGATCGTACGAATTAGAATGGATCGTGCGAATGAATTAAAATGGATACATTCATACGACTGAATTAGAATGGATCATGCGAATTAATTAGAATGGATCGTACGAATGAATTTGAATAGATATATTTGTGCGAATGAATCTGAATGGATTGTATGAATGAATTACAATGGATCGTACGAATGGATTAGAATGGATCGTACGAATGAACTAGAATGGATTAGAATGGATCATACCAATGAATTAGAAAGGTTACATTCGTGAGAATGAATTAGAATGGATCGTATGAATG
Source organism: Chamaelirium japonicum (assembly GCA_947650365.1). Taxonomy (NCBI): domain Eukaryota; kingdom Viridiplantae; phylum Streptophyta; class Magnoliopsida; order Liliales; family Melanthiaceae; genus Chamaelirium; species Chamaelirium japonicum. The sequence goes on from CANTAL010000240.1 coordinate 216,032, forward strand.
AATTAGAATGGATCATGCGAATGAATTTGAATGGATCGTACGAATGAATTAGAATGGATCGAACGAATGAATTAGAATGGATACATTCAAGCGAATGAATTAGAATAGATCGTAGGAATGAATTAGAATAGATCATACAAATAAATTAGAATGGATCGTGCGAATGAATTAGAATGGATTGTACGAATGAATTAGAATGGATACATTCGAGCGAATGAATTAGAATAGATCGTACGAATGAATTAGAATGGATCATACGAATGAATTAGAATGGATCGTGCGAATGAATTAGAATGGATTGTATGAATGAATTAGAATGGATACATTCGTGCGAATGAATTAGAATGGATCTTACGAATGAACTAGAATGGATCATACGAATGAATTAGAATGAATCGTACGAATGAATTAGAATGGATCGTACGAATGAATTGGAATGGATACATTTGTACGAATAAATTAGAATGGATACATTCTTGCGAATAAATTAGAATGGATCGTATATTCGTGCAAATAAATTATAATGGATCATACGAATGAATTAGAATGGACCGTGCGAATGAATTAAAATGAATCGTACGAATGCATTAGAATGGATCGTACGAATGAATTAGAATGAATCATACGATCCATTCTAATTCATTCGTCCAATCCATTCTAATTCATTCGCACGAATGTATCCATTCTAATTCATTCGTACAATCCATTCTAATTCATTCGCACGATCCATTCTAATTCATTCGTATGATCCATTCTAATTCATTCCTACGATCTATTCTAATTCATTCGCTCGAATGTATCCATTCTAATTCATTCGTTCAATCCATTCTAATTCATTCGTACGATCCATTCAAATTCATTCACATGATCCATTCTAATTCATTCGTACGATCCATTCTAATTCATTCTCACGAATGTAACCTTTCTAATTCATTTGTATGATCCATTCTAATTCATTCGCACGATCCATTCTAATCCATTCGTACAATCCATTGTAATTCATTCATACAATCCATTCAGATTCATTCGCACAAATGTATCCATTCAAATTCATTCGTACGATCCATTCTAATTAATTCGCATGATCCATTCTAATTCAGTCGTATGAATGTATCCATTTTAATTCATTCGTACGATCCATTCTAATTCGTATGGTCCATTCTAATCCATTCGTACGATCCATTCTAATTCATTCATACGATCCATTCTAATTCATTCGCACGAATGTAACCATTCTAATTCATTCGTACGATCCATTCTAATTCATTCCTATGATCCATTCTAATTCATTCGAGCCTAATGTATCAATTCTAATTCATTTTCACGATCCATTCTAATTCATTCCTATGATCCATTCTAATTCATTCGTACGATCCATTCTAATTCATTCGCTCGAATGTATCCATTCTAATTCATTCGTACGATCCATTCTAATTCATTCGTACAATCCATTCTAATCCATTCGTACGATCCATTCTAATTCATTCGTACAATGCGTTCTAATCCATTCGTACGATCCATTCTAATTCATTCGTACGATCCATTCTAATTCATTCGTTCGATTCATTCTAATTCATTCGTACGATCCATTCAAATTCATTCGCATGATCCATTCTAATTCATTCGTACGATCCATTCTAATTCATTCTCACGAATGTAACCTTTCTGATTCATTTGTATGATCCATTCTAATTCATTCGTACGATCCATTCTAATCCATTCGAAAGATCCATTTTAATCCATTCGTACGATCCATTCTATTCCATTCGTACTATCCATTCTAATTCATTCGTACGATCCATTCTAATTCATTCTCACAAATGTAACCTTTCTAATTCATTTGTACGATCCATTCTAATTCATTCGTACGATCCATTCTAATCAATTCGTATGATCCATTCTAATTCATTCACACGAATGTAACCATTCTAATTCATTCGTACGATCCATTCTAATTCATTTGTACGATCCATTCTAATTCATTCGCATGATCCATTCTAATGCATTCGCACAAATGTATCCATTCTAATTCATTCGCTCGAATGTATCCATTTTAATTCATTCGTACGATCCATTCTAATTCATTCGTACGATCTAATTCATTCGTACGATCCATTCTAATCCATTCGTACGATCCATTCTAATCCATTCGTACAATCCATTCTAATTCATTCTCACAAATGTAACCTTTGTAATTCATTTATACGATCCATTCTTATTCATTCGTACGATCCCTTCTAATCCATTCGTACGATCCATTCTAATTCGTTCATACGATCCATTCTAATTCGTTCGTACGATCCATTCTAATTCATTCGTACGATCTATTCTAATTTATTCGCACGAATGTAACCATTCTAATTAATTCGTACGATTCATTCTAATTCATTCGTACGATCCATTCAAATTAATTCGCATGATCCATTCTAATTCATTCGTACGATCCATTCTAATTCATTCTCACGAATGTAACCTTTCTAATTCATTTGTATGATCTATTCTAATCCATTCGTACGATCTATTCTAATCCATTCGTACGATCCATTCTAATCCATTCGTACGATCCATTCTAATTCATTCTCACAAATGTAACCTTTCTAATTCATTTGTACGATCCATTCTAATTCATTCGTACGATCCATTCTAATCCATTAGTACGATCCATTCTAATCCATTCGTACGATCCATTCTAATTCATTCGCACGAATGTAACCATTCTAATTCATTCGTACGATCCATTCTAATTCATTCCTATGATCCATTCTAATTCATTCGCACGAATGTATCCATTCTAATTCATTTGCACGATCCATTCTAATTCATTCCTATGATCCGTTCTAATTCATTCGTACGATCCATTCTGATTCATCCGCTCGAATGTATCCATTCTAATTCATTCGTACGATCCATTCTAATTCTTTCGTACAATCCATTCTAATTCATTCGTACGATCCATTCTAATCCATTCGTACGATCCATTCTAATCCATTCGTATGATCCATTCTAATCCATTCGTATGATCAATTCTAATTCATTCGCACAATCTATTCTAATTCATTCTCACGAATGTAACCTTTCTAATTCATTCATACGATCCATTCTAATTCTTTCGCACGATCCATTCTAATTGATTTGTACGATCCATTCTAATTTATTCACATGAATATATCTATTCTAATTCATTCGGATGATCCATTCAAATTCATTCGTACGATCAATTCTAATTCATTCGTACAATCCATTCAAATTCATTCGTACGATGCAATCTAATTCATTCGCATAAATGTACAGGTTCGAATCCCATTTCCCTACCACTTTGGTATACAACAGCTCGCCGTTGTGCTATTGGAACTGACTTGAGCGTCGGAGGGTCTGCGCTCCTAAGGGAGCCAGCCGTTCTCACGTTCTCTTTTCTTTGTCTTACAGGTGGCTCTCAAGGACCAGTGAAAAATCCCCCAAACATTTGGCACCGTCTGTGGGATCTTTGACTGGTTCCTGCGAGAACACCCACGACCACACGGTTGAACACCGTCGGCTCTCGTAACCCCAAAGATGGCTCCGGCGACAAGGGGACGCAGGCGGACGAGGGCCCGTATGGGGTCTGTGCACAGTGAACCCCCTGCTGAGACTCCCCAGCCCCTTGTCCCGCTCAGTGACCAGTTCCTGTTAGAGATGTTGGCTACCCAGCGGGCAATGATGGAGGAGTTGACGCGCTTGCGTCAGGCCCCGGCGGCGAGCCGGCGATCGGGACCATCGAGGCCCGTATCCCCCGCGCGGCCTCCCGTCTCGTCGCGTCTCCCCACGACCGTCCCAGCCCGGCGAACTTCTCGCCCGGAACCTCCGGTTGAGAGGACGGCCGTGCGTGGAGCGAAGGAGACCCCACTCACAAGGTTACAGAAGCTTGTGACCCAGCGGTCTAGCAACCAGGCGACCTCGCGCGTGATTGTCCCTCGCCGCCGTAGCCGGAGCGCCGACTCTGACGGATCGGAGGCGAGGTCTCAAGAGAGGGATCTCGACCCGCGCCATCGGCGACGAGGGAAAGAGCCCGCGGTGGCTATACCTTACGAACCTCGAGAGGCGACGGCATCCCATAGACCAACCGCCACGCTGAAGGGATCCGCGGGCAATCAGCCAGGAGGCCGCCGATCGATAGCCCCTGAGGGTCGCCGCGGGGTGGATCCGAACCTCCCTCGAGGGAGCACGCATGGCCGCCTAGGACCTGCGCAGCCGCCTTTGGGAGTTCTCCCCGGGCGCTGGCAGCGAACCAGTGCGCCAGTAGATTTACTGGAGGATCTCGCTGTTGGATGTGAAATCCATGGTAGAGGCCCGCAGCGGAAGCAAAGTGAAGGTCCGAGGACCGTGAGCGGTGTGCATTACATATCAAAATTTTCATCGAAACGATCTACATATGCGTGTATGAATCTAGCATGGCAACTACGCGAACCCCTAACGATGATCTAACGCGAAAGAACAAACTAGCATGAATGCATGTTCTAATTATGTTAGATCTACTTGTTAGAGGTCATACCTGCGTGCGGAATCTTTCACCGCGACAAATTTCTTCTTTGTCGATGGAGACGGACTACGGATCTGCTCGACATAGCTTCGGTGCTACGGCCATAACTTTCTGCTCCGAACTTCGATTGGGCTGAAATTTGGACTGCAGGTAGCCAACTTCGAGACGCAACTTTTCCAACAAGTTTCACATTGTTTGGACTTCTGTAGCTCCCGGAATCGTAGAAACAATGTTGATTTTCTGTGCAGATTCTGGACAGCAAAAGGTTGCGGGAGACGCCTTCTAGTTCACCCGATCTCACACGATGCACGGCACCTCGTCGATGGATCTCTGAGTGCCTCCATACGACGAGCCTTCTCCTTCTACAAAACACCACGTGAGGAAGACGAGTCGCCATCCAATGGCGCAAGCGAGGGAGAGAGAGACGAGAGAGGAGATGCGAAGAGAGGAGAGGGGGCGGCTAGGGTTTCCCCATGCCATGGCCGGCCCTAGGGCTTGCATGGCTCTCTTAATTTCGTGCACCCTCTCTCTCCTTCTCATATATATAGCCGGCCTATCCATATGGATAAGGACAGTATGGATAAGGATGATAGATTCAAACCTTATCCCTATATATCTCTTCTTTATCTCTATCCTTTCCTTGTTTTCGAAAACGGTCAAAACCAGCCCGTTTTCTGCGCCTCATAACCGGCCCCTTCATCGGAGGCAACAACCTCCCGAAACTAATGGGGCCGGCCTTGACCAGTCTCTCAACACTTTGGGCCGGCCCCCTTAGTGCATAGTGGCGCATGGTATGACCAAAACGCCCTTATGCCACTAGTTGGCCGTTCCTCGTGTACGAGACTTTGCAAGGCACACATAAGTGAAGTGCACCAGTGATTTCACTATTCTCTGAGGTTCCCGTAGGGTGCTCCTAGTGAAGTCAACTAGTCAACTCGCAACATGTCCCGGTGCATCGCACCCATGTGGCAAAGTCCACTTATGGCAAGGAATTGCTACATGCGTCTCTGCACTAACCTAGGGTTTCCCCTTAGTGCACACACGTAGCTACGCATCTACCGTGCACTAGTGCGAAGCACTCACGGAGCGTATGCTTGGACTTCTCGCTTCCTCTAACTACGTTCTGTGTTTCGAGGAGATGGTATAAGAACCATACATAATGTCGATAAGGTGGAACCTTCAGGGACCAGGGTTCATGGCTTCCAACTCAGACTCGATCGACACACTACCCGAGTGTACCATCGATCCTCTGAGTCCGAGTTAACCTGCGTAGCCACCCAGAGTGCGACGCAGGCTGCACTCCAATCCCCCCGGACTTACTATGTTCTCCCACATACCCCTGCTCTTCGCTTAGTATGGTAAACTCGCTGTCCCTCCACTGGTGCCATGATGCAACTCGAGCGGTGGAGAATACCGTCAGACTCGAGTGCTCATATGACTCGGTTCCTTCCAGGTTGACCACATACATCGTACCTCCGATTACTCTGACGAGCAACCGGATCCGTCATCAGTCCAACTGATGACCACCTGGCCAGGGTTTAATACGACGTAGGTCAGACCAAGGAACGCACCTCCCGTTAGGGGTGTGGATAGCCTGCAGGAGTGACATGCTGATGCAACGCCAGCCGGGTAACCCAGTACACCGTGGTTTTGGATCACTGCATCCGGATCCTCACACATTGGTGCGCCAAAGCACCACACAACTGGTTAGTCCACCAGACATGGCTCCTCAGGGTTTAGGACCGTTTTACCCTAAGCAGAAACACGATTTAGTGCACCGGTGTCTGCTCACCGATCTGTGCACCGTGTTGGTTCCGTTCGGCCACAGACACTGTGCCTGGTAATGACCGTGGTGGAGACACCCACGCTCTATCATCCCAACAGCTTATCCTGATAGGGCGACCAACCCTAATCAGAGCTGCGAACGTATTTAGGTTACATAGGACCAATCCATTGAGTCTCCCACTCAAGTGGATTACCATGTAGCCATGGCTCTCTGTTCTGTAATCAGAACACGTACTAAGGTACGTACCAATATGCATTCCTATACTATCAACCATACAAAGCTAAACACTAGGTTTTTACGAGCTATAGACCTCACCAATTCTAACAATCTCCCACTAGGTCTAACGAGGAATAACGGTGTTGAGCTCTGTAGCTTCTACATGCTGCCCAAAAGCCTTTGCAGGAATTCCCTAAAGGAATTGGCAACATTGTCTGTAGATTCCACCTCAATACCGCTACTTGCATTTCCTCCTATAACTGTCAGATCAAGTGGAGTTTGTACTTGATGGGTTTCCCCTCACGGCGGTGCCTAGTCTCCTTGGACCTTGCTTACCGCTCTTCTGTTGTAACAACAGATAACTGAGCCTCTGGTACGCGTCCCAAGTTCTCTAAGAACTTCCTAAGCCTTACCACCTGATATACTACTTCGCACGCAACAACGTGCTAAGCATCTGTGGTAGAGTCTGTGATGCACTTGCTTCATACTCTACCAACTACCGCTTCTAATCCCAAGATAAAAATAATCCCTGAAATTGATTTTCTGATACACACATCTGACACCAAAGTCAGATCCTGTGTGTCCAATCGATATCAGGACCTGTGAAGTGCAAGCTAACTCACAATCCTTACTTAATGAGGATTTCTGAGTATACCCTTCACATCGGTCCAGAGATCTGGACCCGGGTTCGACTGAAACCGACCCATCTTCCTGCTGTGCAATAGATATCTAGCCTCGTAAACCGAATCTGGCTAGAATCTTATCTTCATGCGTAGCCTGTGACAGCAAGAGAATCTTGCTCTGGTTATCTCGAGTTACCTTGATTCCCAGAGCATAACTCGCCTCACTAGGGTCTTTCACATCGAATTGTGATGACTACAAACCTTTATCGTAAACAATATTCCTACATCATTTTCAATCAGTAGAATATCGTTAACGTAAAGTACTAAATATACCCTTGTAGCTATTTCACCTTTCCTGTACCATCTTGGTTTATCCTCATTCTGATCAAATCCGTATGAGCGGATTCCCTTGATCAAAATAGATATTCCAACTTGGATGCTTGCATCAGTCCATAAATGGACCGTTGCAACTTGCATTCCATATCTTCCTAACCTACTGACACAAAGCCTGGGGCTACTCATCCATATGTCCTTTCCAAATTCCCGTTAGGGAATAACTGTCTTGGCATCCATCAACCAGATCTCCCAACTATAATGGGCTGTGATGGATTAAGAGGATCCGTTATAGACTTAGGCATAGCTACCAGTGAGATGGTTTTGACATAGTCAATCCCTTCTCCTTTGGTAACTAATCTAGCTACTTAAGTCTTAACCGGGTGCTCTTCTTATACACCTCCTACACCCTGAAGGGTGATAGTGCTATAAGTGTCAAGACTGTTCCAAGGGACATTGATGCAAATTTGTCTCCATGGTCTTTTGTCAGTAAGAGCTGCCGGAAGCTCCCACTACTTCTTCGTAGCTCTAGGGGTCATCCTCCTGAAACTCTGGATTAACTATCAAAGTCTCTCCATAGTATCTTTCAGGAGCTCTGAGGGTCCCACAACGATGAGGTGGTGGTGGTACAAAAGTGAATTGTTTCTACAATACCTGGTATACTAGTTTCTTGTATCATCTACTCCCACTACGTTTTTCAGATGCGCACTTTCTACCAGTACCCAGTAGTTCACCTAGAACTACCTTACCGGTAAACTTATGGTCTATAATATAATCCTGGTCTAGGTAGATGGTATTCGTAGAAACGATTACCTTCCTAACCTCAAGATCATAAAACAGTCCACCTTATGCCTCCTAAGGGTAACCTACAAACAGATATACCTGAAACTATATCTCCATCTCATCCCTCTTGTCCTTTTGCACAAGTGCAGGACAACCCTATATCTCGAGACACTATAGTGTCAGCTTTCGCTTAGACCATAGCTCTCTATAGGTCTGAGGCACTGATTTAGATAAGAGATAGTTTCAGATATAAGCTACTGTTTTAAGGTACAACCCCACCAAAAGGTGGGTAGTACACTTGGCAATATTCATCATACTACGGACTATGTCAAACAGGGTCCGATTCCTTCTCTCGGAGACTTTATTCTGACGTGTCATCCTTGGAGCATTTAACTGGGAGCTAATCCCATGCTCCCTCAGGATCCTATGGAACCCATCCGATAGGTTTTTATTTCCTCGATAAGTCGAAGAGACTCCTTCGTCTGGACGCTCTTGGAACCATAGACGTCAAAATTAACTAACTCCCATACCTTCATGGCCCTTTTAGTTATTCTGCCGTCCAGATTACACTCATAGGTTAGAAGGATCTCCGATGATTCTGTGAACAGAAAATCGGCCTTCTTTTACCTCTGAATTTATCTGAGGAAGAATATCTAAATCAGAGGGGTCACAAATGGGATAGCTTCTCCGAAGGATTTAGATGAATTTCAGTTAGACGCTACAGCTGTCATGAAATCTATTTCCGAATTAGGATTAAATACAAAGAGATTATTCTGATCTATTCCTCTAGTAATGAAGCTATCTATTCAGTTTAAGATACACACCAACGGTGCTGTCTAAAACTAAAAATTTCATTTACCAAGGAGGAAACAGAACTACATCTCTAAAGATCAAAATCCGTGTTTCGGAAAAACTAAGACAATCATATCTAACAGCTTCCGCAGCGGCTTATGGCATCAGTACCTATGTTAGGATTCCTTCACTATAAAGTAGCCTTCTGCTTTCCTTGAATCTCTGTAGACCCGAAGTCTACATTCCAAGAAGCATAAGAACTGCTACTAGATAGCGACTCAACTCCTAACATCCTGAGGCCATACTCAATCTTCAAATACCCCCTATGCTCACCACAGCGGAAATACTTCCGTCCTTGGCGTTACCAGACTTATGATTCCACACCAGTTTCTGCACTAGAATAGTTTTCGATCTCTTATAAGTTATTCCCTTAGGTTCTTCTAAAGAAGACCTAGGTTAAGCACTAAAGGCATTGCCTTTAATCTTGATCTCATCCTTTGTCTCTTGGAAATCTCCTTAGAAGTTCTGCGTTTATCATCTCTAACTTGTTAAAGCTAAAGTCTCTGATAACGCCTTCGAAGGTTCCAGACAGGGATGCAAGATAGACGTCTTCCACCACCTCGTCATCTGGTACTATGTCTTTGGAATCTATTTCGATCTGGAACTCAAGGATGTGTTCCCGAACAAGCATTCCCTCTGACATCTTGGTACCGACAAGTATCTTGGTGGATAAGCGATGAGTCTACTGACTTCGCCTAGCAGATATCTTATGCAAGTAAAACTTTATTAGAGAAGACCCGGCATATCTCTGACTCGCTTCTAAAGAGTTGTCCGCAAGTCTGCTATAACATAGCACTTGCACATCTCCTTAGACTCTCGCCAGTCTTCATATGCCCTAGTTAGTGCCCTAGTGATATCTGGACCCATTAGGTCTAATACAGGGATACTTAGATTACATGCCAATGTATGTTAACTACCCTATGCATAAGCTAGATTGCGCTTCCACTCTACGTAGTTAGAGACCCGATAACTGGTTCTCTTATGGGATAGCGGATAGGGGAACTATATGGTTGAATGAAAATGAATGCAAAATAACTTATTTTATGGATTTTGAAAATAAGCTAATTATATCCAAATGTCAGCGCTACCCTCAAAGCGAAGACACCTCTATGGATTAATTAACCATGTATGTAAGATCTCGGAATCGACTACACCTGCCCTAGGGGGCATCATGCAGCGTCAATCCGCTTACACGGGCCTTTCCTTGACCCAGTCCAAATCTGCCAACTAAGGGCTTTGATGGACCATGGTTATCTTTTGGCCAGTACCACGTGATCACCGTTGTCTTCGCAACGAATACCTCACGTGCACTTAGGATGCTTACCCACGAGCCTAAGCAATTACGACACGGGAGTTCATGCGGCCCCCACTAGGGTGGGATGAAAAGCCCTTCTCTCCTGGCCTCGTAATCGCCATATCCTTAGGGAGGTCATTAAGTAATTTGGCATGGAAACACACAGCTCCCACCCTAGGGGGTGTGAAGTTATGCATCCCCACCCAAACACAAAACGACTGGCCGTGGAGGCCACATCTCTAAAAGTCCTCTCTTACATCCCTTATTAAAGTTGAGGGTTATTTAATGCAAGTATGAGTGTACACTAAGGTCACGACAACCTATACACTAGACCCTGGTCATACCGTGCTCCCACTAGCATTCAAGCCTTTCGCGAAGCATTAATCGATCTTGGAATATCATAGTCCCTGCCTCGAGTGGATTTCTCCACTCAAGGGTCACATTACATATCCCAAGAACATTGATGCTTTGCAAACTTGGCTATCACGCTAATGCCCTGGAGCCTAGCCTAAGGTCAGACTGACAGGAAAGGTCTTCCACTACCATGGCGCCTTGCTTATAAATTTGACGAATGATGTCATAGTAGAATTCCAACTCATTCTAGGTTTCGATGCTTGCCAAATAGGCACACCCGACTAATCGGGTGTTGACCTAATGGGGGCATAACGAAATGTGAGGAATTCATACTATCATCAAGGGTCAATTAAATAATAGGTGTCACTAGTGGAATCCAATCCTAATAAGGTCGCTAGGACCCGAGGGGAAAGGGCATCCCTCTGACACAGATAATCAAATTATCGCATCGAGGTTCTCTACAGAAATATAAAGAACTACTGAAAGAAATAAGCACACAACTGAATCAAGTTCAGGGTCCGACCCCTGAACCTGACTGGCACAGCGCAGGCTCTCTGTCTCCTTCACAAGGCTCCTCGATCCGGTACAAGCCTCTGTATACGATCTTCTGACGCTTTATGCCCTTTGCCGTCATCGTGTACGCTTCGCCGGATCGCCATCGTCCTCCAAGGTTCCGCTCATCTTCCCAGTGGTGGATCTCCACGGTAAGTCCTCCTCTTCAATCTGTAACCGAAAAAGATCTAGTACGCTTCGAGCAAGTGCTCGCTCGTACACAATTTCCTAGAAAGAAAAGGAAAAACAAACCTAGCAAAAGCCTGGGAATCAAGGGTGGTAAATCTTCACCTCTTGCCCGACTATGGCTCTAAAATCTATCCACACACAGAAGAAAAAACATCCAGACAAAATCGCTAACACGGGGTCCGACCCCCGGTAGCAAACAATCACATATCCAGAATAATTTTAGAAGCGGCGCCCTGCAAGAACGATTCATAGAACATACAAAATCTACTATGCATGATCTACTCGTAGAACCCCGATGGCGGCACATACTATTCATGCGCGCACATGACGGTTTCATGAAAAAAACATGAAACGCACACCACTAGCGTGCTCTGATACCAATTGTTGGAAATAAATCCATGGTAGAGGCCCGCAGCGGAAGCAAAGTGAAGGTCCGAGGACCGTGAGCGGTGTGCATTACATATCAAAATTTTCATCGAAACGATCTACATATGCGTGTATGAATCTAGCATGGCAACTACGCGAACCCCTAACGATGATCTAACGCGAAAGAACAAACTAGCATGAATGCATGTTCTAATTATGTTAGATCTACTTGTTAGAGGTCATACCTGCGTGCGGAATCTTTCACCGCGACAAATTTCTTCTTTGTCGATGGAGACGGGCTACGGATCTGCTCGACATAGCTTCGGTGCTACGGCCATAACTTTCTGCTCCGAACTCCGATTGGGCTGAAATTTGGACTGCAGGTAGCCAACTTCGAGACGCAACTTTTCCAACAAGTTTCACATCGTTTGGACTTCTGTAGCTCCCGGAATCGCAGAAACAACGTTGATTTTCTGTGCAGATTCTGGACAGCAAAAGGTTGCGGGAGACGCCTTCTAGTTTACCCGATCTCACACGATGCACGGCACCTCGTCGATGGATCTCTGAGTGCCTCCATACGACGATCCTTCTCCTTCTACAAAACACCACGTGAGGAAGACGAGTCGTCATCCAATGGCGCAAGCGAGGGAGAGAGAGACGAGAGAGGAGATGCGAAGAGAGGAGAGGGGGCGGCTAGGGTTTCCCCATGCCATGGCCGGCCCTAGGGCTTGCATGGCTCTCTTAATTTCGTGCACCCTCTCTCTCCTTCTCATATATATAGCCGGCCTATCCATATGGATAAGGACAGTATGGATAAGGATGATAGATTCAAACCTTATCCATATATATCTCTTCTTTATCTCTATCCTTTCCTTGTTTTCGAAAACGGTCAAAACCAGCCCGTTTTCTGCGCCTCATAACCGGCCCCTTCATCGGAGGCAACAACCTCCCGAAACTAATGGGGCCGGCCTTGACCAGTCTCTCAACACTTTGGGCCGGCCCCCTTAGTGCATAGTGGCGCATGGTATGACCAAAACGCCCTTATGCCACTAGTTGGCCGTTCCTCGTGTACGAGACTTTGCAAGGCACACATAAGTGAAGTGCACCAGTGATTTCACTATTCTCTGAGGTTCCCGTAGGGTGCCCCTAGTGAAGTCAACTAGTCAACTCGCAACATGTCCCGGTGCATCGCACCCATGTGGCAAAGTCCACTTATGGCAAGGAATTGCTACATGCGTCTCTGCACTAACCTAGGGTTTCCCCTTAGTGCACACACGTAGCTACGCATCTACCGTGCACTAGTGCGAAGCACTCACGGAGCGTATGCTTGGACTTCTCGCTTCCTCTAACTACGTTCTGTGTTTCGAGGAGATGGTATAAGAACCATACATAATGTCGATAAGGTGGAACCTTCAGGGACCAGGGTTCATGGCTTCCAACTCAGACTCGATCGACACACTACCCGAGTGTACCATCGATCCTCTGAGTCCGAGTTAACCTGCGTAGCCACCCAGAGTGCGACGCAGGCTGCACTCCAATCCCCCCGGACTTACTATGTTCTCCCACATACCCCTGCTCTTCGCTTAGTATGGTAAACTCGCTGTCCCTCCACTGGTGCCATGATGCAACTCGAGCGGTGGAGAATACCGTCAGACTCGAGTGCTCATATGACTCGGTTCCTTCCAGGTTGACCACATACATCGTACCTCCGATTACTCTGACGAGCAACCGGATCCGTCATCAGTCCAACTGATGACCACCTGGCCAGGGTTTAATACGACGTAGGTCAGACCAAGGAACGCACCTCCCGTTAGGGGTGTGGATAGCCTGCAGGAGTGACATGCTGATGCAACGCCAGCCGGGTAACCCAGTACACCGTGGTTTTGGATCACTGCATCCGGATCCTCACACATTGGTGCGCCAAAGCACCACACAACTGGTTAGTCCACCAGACATGGCTCCTCAGGGTTTAGGACCGTTTTACCCTAAGCAGAAACACGATTTAGTGCACCGGTGTCTGCTCACCGATCTGTGCACCGTGTTGGTTCCGTTCGGCCACAGACACTGTGCCTGGTAATGACCGTGGTGGAGACACCCACGCTCTGTCATCCCAACAGCTTATCCTGATAGGGCGACCAACCCTAATCAGAGCTGCGAACGTATTTAGGTTACATGGGACCAATCCATTGAGTCTCCCACTCAAGTGGATTACCATGTAGCCATGGCTCTCTGTTCTGTAATCAGAACACGTACTAAGGTACGTACCAATATGCATTCCTATACTATCAACCATACAAAGCTAAACACTAGGTTTTTACGAGCTATAGACCTCACCAATTCTAACACTCGCCACCCACGGAGGCAGCTCGCCTTTCACCAGCGAGGTCAACCAAGGGGGTTTTCCGCACCATTGGACCCCCCCGAAGTTTGTATTGTTCGACGGGTCCCAGGACCCCATTGACCATCTCTTGGCCTACAGAAAGATTCTATTTTTCCGGGATCAGGACCACGTCCTGTGCCGAGCGTTCCCGAGCAGTTTGACCGGCTCGGCATTGAATTGGTTCCACAAGCTGCCATCCAGCGTGATCCCCGACTTTCCAACTCTCTCTAGGCTATTCCTGGAGCAGTATCGCTGCAATAGGCAGCCCCCGAAGAGGATCGAATCGCTGTTTACTCTAGCCATGGGAGCTCGCGAAACGCTCCGGTGCTTCGCAACGCGATTCCGAAGCGCCTACCTCGCTCTGGAAGACGCGGCGGGCCAGGATCGTACCGTGGTGAGTGCTTTCAGAAGCGCCCTCCCCGAGGGGGGCAAGCTTCATGACGCCTTGGTGATCAAGGACCCTCGCACAATGGTTGAACTATTTGCCCTGGTCCAGCAACACATCAAGCTCGAAGATGCAGTGCTAGATCGGAAGGGAAAGGCAGTGGAGCAGCGACCTCCTCCGGCTCTGCGACCTCTTGTCGTTAAGGCCGTGGAGAGGAGGGAGGTGCCACTTACGGTACCTTTGCCCGGACCGCCCGCAGCTCCTGCAGTACAGCCCACTGAAGCTCTTGCGACGGTCGCTGGAAGGCCGGTGAACTGGCGCCTGCCTCCGGGACCCGGGGAGCGGGACTTCACCATGCTGACCCACTCGCCGGGACAAATCTTCCATCAGATTCGGAATGAGCCTTTCTTCCAGTACCCGCCACCCCTACAGGTCGGAGAGCCCGGCTCTACCGACAACTCGCGGCGGTGCGCTTTTCATCGAAGCCCGGGGCATCACACTAACAGATGCCGGGCTCTGAAGAACAACCTGGAGGATTTGGTCACCTTGGGGCACTTGAACCAATTCATCTCGCCCCCGAGGAGGTTCGAGGTGATACCAGAACGAGCCCCTCGGGAGGGAGATCGCCCCGGACTCGCGGAGCCCGCCTTGCCTCCGCCTCCCCCGGGAGGACCGACGATCTGTCACACCATTAGCGGGCGGCTGAGTGGCCCGAGATCGAGTAACGAAGCCCGCCGACGAGTAAGGGAGATGGAGCGGGCACAGAAGGTATTTTCCGTCTCGCTAACTCCTACTTTACTTCGAGCACCGAGGGTGGAGGCTCGTAATTTTCTCTGGTTTTCGGAAGACGACATGACTGGGGTGGTCACGCCCCACAATGACCCTCTCGTCATACGCCTGATGATGGCTAACATCGAGGTGAGGCGAGCGCTAGTCGATTCGGGGAGCGCCGTTGACATCCTTTTTCTGTCGGCCTACCTGCGAATGGGGTTGAGACTTGCCGACCGTCTCCCTCGACGAGCTCCCTCAGTGGATTCACCGGTGAGGTCGCCAAAGTAGCGGGAGAGATAACCCTTACCGTGACCGCGGGCTCGGAGGCTCGCCAAGTCCGCTTCGCGGTAGTGGACGGAAGTTCGGCTTTTAATGCCATCCTTGGGCGGCCTTGGCTAAGGCAAATGAAGGCGGTATCTTCACCCAACCATCAGGCCCTCAAATTTCCAACCACGAGCGGGATCATGGTTATTCGGGGTGATCAGGTAACCGCTACCAGATGCGAGCAGGATGTCCTTCACCTCATGGACATGGAGGTCGCTGAGGCCAAGAGGTCCGCACCCTCCTAGCAATTACCGCCCGCTACGAGCGATCTCCTGGGGAGCCCGCTGGGGGCCTCCTCGCCTAAGTCCCCTACTCCATCCTCGGGTGGGAGCGGTGGGGATCTTAAGTTGGAGGAAGGTCGCCTGATAGCCCCCAAGAGAGGAAGTTTTCCAGTTGCCGAACCACTTCAAGAGGTCGACATTTGCGACGAAGAGGGGCCAAGAGTTGTTAGCCTCGGGACCTCGCTAACCAAGGGCGAGGTCCTGGCCATAACCTACTTGCTCAGGGAATACCGCGATGTATTCGCCTGGAGCTTCGCGGACATGCCAGGGATTGACCCAGAGGTCGCCTGTCATCGTCTGCACACCATGAAGGAGTTCCCGCCGGTCAAGCAGAAAGCTCGGCACATACCTGCTGCGAAATCCATTGCAGTAGCGGCGGAGATAGACAAGCTAGAGCGAGCTGGCTTTATCCGCGAGGCGCACTTCCCCGAGTGGATCTCCAATATCGTGGCGGTGCCCAAGAAGAGCGGAGCGGTCAGAGTGTGCATTGACTTCTCCGACCTCAATAAGGCATGCCCGAAGGACGGTTTTCCCCTTCCACGGATAGGCGCACTGGTCGACGCAGCTGTCGGGTTCCGGGCTCTATCTTTCATGGATTGATACTCAGGGTATAACCAGATACCCCTCCACCCCGAAGATCAGGAGAAGACCGCCTTCTACTCCGGAGCGGGCTACCAGAAGCTATACTGCTATCGAGTGATGCCTTTCGGACTTAAGAACACTGGAGCGACCTACCAAAGGTTAGTCACTCAGATGTTTAAGAATCAGATCGGTCGAAATGTCGAGGTTTATGTTGACGACCTTCTGGTAAAGAGTCGAGAGCGAGGAGGGCATGTCGCCGACCTCCGCGAAACCTTCGAAATACTGAGAAAGTACCGAATGAGGCTGAACCCAGCGAAGTGCGCATTCGGGGTGACTTCGGGGAAATTCCTCGGGTACCTGGTCACCCACAGGGGGATCGAGGCCGACCCTGGGCAAATCCGAGCACTTGTCGAAATGCCCACACCAAGAACCCGGCAGGAAGTCCAAAGACTGAGCAGGCGAATCGCCGCGCTCAATCGGTTTATATCTAAATCCTCCGATAATTGCCGACCTCTTTTTGAGCTACTGCGAAAAGGAGCGAGCATTTGTTGGGATGAGAAGTGCGAGCACGCCTTTCAGAAGATCAATGACTATCTGGCGAGCCCGCCAATCCTTGCGGTACCAAAAGATGGCGCCGAGCTTGGCGTGTATCTCGCGGTCACGGAGAGTGTAGTAAGCGGGGTCCTGGTAGTGGAAGAAGCAAAGGTAGAGCGGCCTGTCTACTTTGTGAGCCATACGATGCTCCCCGCCGAGCTCCGGTATCGACCAATCGAGAAGGTCGCATTGGCCTTGGTCCTTACCGCGAGAAAGCTTCACCCCTACTTCTCGGCGCACACCGTCAAAGTCATCACGGAGCACCCCCTGAAGAGCGCGCTCTCCAGGCCTTCGATAGCCGGCAGGTTGTATCGGTGGTCTGCCGAGCTAGCCGCCTATGGTTTGGAATATGTCCCTCGAGTTGCCATCAAAGGGCAGGCTCTCGCCGATTTCCTGGAGGACTTCCCCATAGAAGAACCAGTCCATTACCAGGAGGATGAGCCAACTGAGGCACACCCTGGGAAGGCAAGGTTCTTGGATAACCAAGGCGAGCGCCCTCCAATTGAGCGTCCAGACGTGGCGGGCTGGGAATTGTTCTTCGATGGGTCCTCTAATGCTTTGGGGGCTGGGATCGGAGTCGCACTGATCGCCCAGGAGGTGCTACTTGAGAAGTCAGTCCGGCTGGATTTTGCTGCAACCAACAATGAAGCGGAATACGAGGCGTTGCTGGCCGGTCTGGAGCTCGCTCACGAGGTAGGCGCCAGACGCTTGAAAGTCTTTAGTGATTCCCAGCTAGTTATTTGCCAAATCAATAGGGAGTACACCTCTCGGGATGCGAGAATGGCGGGCTACGTGGATCTGGTGAAAGGCAAGGCCGCGGAATTTGAGAGGATCACCTTCGAGCAAATTCCACGGGCCGATAATAGGCGAGCTGATGCTTTGGCAAACGCCGCCTCCCTGCTGGGAACGTCCGAAGCTCGCCAGATTCTCATTGAGGTACAAACTCAGTCTCGGCTCCAGCTAACGGAGCCCGCTGTTAACCAAGTTTCTGCCGACGTATCTCCTGGCGGATGGACCGCTCCCATTCTCCGATTTCTTCAGAAGGGCGAGCTTCCAGAGGGTAAAGAGGAAGCCCGTCGAGTGGAGAAATGCGCTGGTCGCTATCTCATTCGCTGGGATCGCCTTTTTCGAAGATCTTTCGGCGGGCCAAATCTTCATTGTATCGAGAGCCCGGAGACCGAAGAAGCACTGAATTGCATCCACTCTGGCGAGCTGGGAAACCACGCTGGTGGGCGATCTCTAGCTGTGAAAGTACGAAGGCAAGGATACTGGTGGCCCACTCTGGAGCAAGACGCTTTGAAGGTCGCCCAGAGGTGCATCCAATGCCAGAAGCACGCCACTACGAATCATATGCCCGCAGAAGAACTGCATCCTCTGGCGAGCCCCTGGCCTTTCCAGCAATGGGGGTTGGACATTGTGGGACCTTTCCCTGTGTCAGCCCGGCAAAAGAAGTTCATCTTAGTAGCTACGGACTACTTCACCAAATGGGTGGAAGCGATCCCGCTAGCTAAGTTAGGCGAAAGGCAAGTGAAGGACTTCCTTTGGAAGAATATCTTCTGTCGCTTTGGGCTGCCCCGAGTGCTCATCACCGACAATGGTCGCCAGTTCGACAATCGCTTCATCAGAAGCTTTTGTGTTGAATATGGGGTCGATCTAAGGTTCTCGTCCCCAAGGTATCCTCAAAGCAACGGGCAGGCTGAGGCTACGAACCGTGTAATCCTAGACAACCTCAAGAAAAGGTTGGAAGGAAAGAAAGGACTGTGGGAGCAGGAGCTTGACGGCGTGCTATGGGCTTACCGTACC
Source organism: Chamaelirium japonicum (assembly GCA_947650365.1). Taxonomy (NCBI): domain Eukaryota; kingdom Viridiplantae; phylum Streptophyta; class Magnoliopsida; order Liliales; family Melanthiaceae; genus Chamaelirium; species Chamaelirium japonicum. Next base: position 235,016 of record CANTAL010000240.1, read on the forward strand.
ACTCCACATCGCTTGACCAACGAATCGCCTTTCAGCCTGACTTACGGATGTGAAGCTGTGCTACCCGTCGAGGCCGAGCTACCCACTGAAAGAAAGCTCGCTGCAGATGAGGTCGATAATGACGCTCTGCTCGCCGACTCCCTCGATCAGCTCGAAGAAAGACGAGAGCGCGCCAATCTACACCTCGCCGGGTACAGACAAGAAATGAAGCGCGCTTACAACAAAAGAGTCCGCCATCGGGCATTCAAAGCCGGGGACATGGTGATGAGAAAGGTGTTCGCAAATACTCAAGAGCCTAATGCAGGGAAGCTCGCGGCGAACTGGGAAGGTCCCTACATAATACACGAAGCGCGAGGCTCGGGGGCTTACCAGTTGATGACCGCTGAAGGCGACCTATTAGAGCGACCTTGGAATGTTTTGCACCTTCGCAAGTTTTACGCATAAGGGGATTTTTGTAAATTATCTTCTGAAGAGGTTATGAATGAGCGATTGAGGTTTCAAACAATTTAACTCGGAAGCTCGGCACAGCAAGAGCTCGCTTGTTCTACAAAGCAGTCCGCCGTTGTGCGGACTTAAAGCAAGACCGGGATCCTCAGAGGCAGCCAGTGGGCGACCTTGAGCATCCCGGGGCAGTCCGCCGTTGTGCGGACTTAAAGCAAGACCGGGATCCTCAGAGGCAGCCAGTGGGCGACCTTGAGCATCCCGGGGCAGTCCGCCGTTGTGCGGACTTAAAGCAAGACCGAGATCCTCAGGGGCAGCCAGTGGGCGACCTTGAGCTTCCCGGGGCAGTCCGCCATTGTGCGGACTTAAAGCAAGACCGGGATCCTCAGAGGCAGCTAGTGGGTGACCTTGAGCTTCCCGGGGAAGTCCGCTGCCAAGGGAACTCTGAACCTAACCAGGATCCTTCGCGTTCACCTGCCATGAACGGAAGCATCCTGGCGTTGACGTACCCCTCGAAGGGCGAGCCCGCCGAACAGTATCATCGAGAGAAATTAACCGGGCAGGGGGCAGCTAGCACTTATTAGTTTCCTTTAAAAATAAAAATGGTTTAGGTCTCTGAGTGTAGGGAAGTTTTTGAAGTCTTTTGTTTCGCTTTAACGTTTTTCGGGCTCAGAGACTTGAGTTTTTACGAGCATACCGAGGTTTTCGTTTGCATATACTTTAAAATAAAAAGGTTGAATCGAATTAGCTGCCTCGCCCGGGGTATCACTCTCGAGATCGCTGCGAAACTCCTAAAGCGGACTCATGAGCGACACAGAGAAAGAAAGGAACGCATGGATGAGCTCAAAAAGATGAAAATTTCATTGATTGACAAAAATTACAAAAACGGTTACAAGGCTGCGAGCTCAAGGCTTGCTTGTCTCTGCCCCACTGTCATCCCCTCGGCGCCGCTTCTTCGACCTTTCGATCTTGTATTTCTCCACAGCGGCCAGGGCGCCTTTCTTGAGGAGATCGTCCAGTTGGGCTTGAAGGCGACCTTGCTGAGCTCGAAGGCCATTGGCGTGTGTCTCCTTCAAGGCAGCGATCTCTGTCTTCAGAGCAGCGACCTCGCCTTGAAGTTGAGCCGCCTCCCGCTGCACGACCTCCCGGGCGGACACATCTTCGTCTCGCTCCGCCTTAGCCTTGAGGAGGGCGGTAGCGGACAGGCCTTTGGCTACCTCGGCCATGGCGAGGCCCGACACCAGGGCTTTGACCCTGCGGTGCAATGCCTCTGACTCCGCCCTCAGCTCCTCGGAGCCCTTGGCTCGCTGAAGCTCGTGGATGTGCTCGTCCACCTTGCGCTTGGACCCCCGAAGGGAATCATCGAACAAGGCGGCCAGTGCCTTCCCGGCCCCAGCGACCTCCGCGGCCAGCGCCTGGCTCTGCTTCTCCGCCTGCATAAGGAAGGTGAAAGAGTTAGCAAGAATCAAGACTAACATTTGTAAGGAGACAGGTGCGGTGAGTACCTTGGCAAGGCGTTCGCTTATGAAGGCGAAGGGGGCACGCGCGAAAATATTGCGGCCCAGCAGCTGCCGCACGTAGTAGGGCGCCCTCCCCTCCTCCACAAAGGAGCCCGCGCTGGGACCCCCGGGAGCCCCGGAAGGAGGGGGCACGCCGGGAGGAGTGGGGGCTATCACCTCCCCCGGGCGAGCTCCGGCTCCTGGTGGGCTCGGAGGGTCTGCCGTGGCCCCCTTGGCCTCCGAGTCCGAGCTGAAGGACTCGGAGTCGGAGCCAATGTCTACAAAACTAGGGGACCTGTAGACCAGGTCCCCTAAGCCGTGCTGGGAGCCCGCTCCCTCCTGGCCCTCTGCAGGAGGCGAGGCCGGAGGGGCGGGGGCTGGAGCGGCCGCCGGTGTAGAGGTCGCGGGAGTTGGAGCCGACGCCGGCAAGGAGGTCACAGCAACGGCGTCGGGTTCGCCCTGCTGGACCCCTGCCCCGTCGGCGGGAGATGGAGGCTCCTGCCCGCTCGATCCCGCCCCTGGTGCGGGAGCTGATGGAGTCGGGGGTTTCTCCACCTGGGCGGAAGCAGAAGGCTCCGCCCGGGAAGGTTGAGGAGCGGGCTCTTTCTCCTCGGAGCCTGATGCCTCCTCCGCGGAGTCCGTCACGCTGGGCTCCGAGTCCAAGCCCGCCTCCTCCAGCGCTTTCCGCCGCTGCTCCGCCTGGACGTTAGAAGGCACGGGCCCCGCGCGCTTGGCCTTCTTCTTCCCACGGGCCTCCATCTCCGGCGTCAGCACTGCTACACAAAGCGGGACGGTCAGATCGCCCGGGAAGTAGCCCATTAAAATTTGAGCCATCCCGGATTCGACTTCCGCCATGGTTAGCGGGAGGTCGATGTTCGGGTCGTCGGGCTCGACCATTTGGATCTTGCGGCGGACAATGGGAGTTGGGGCAGGGGGCTGACCTGGGCCGGCGTCCGGGCGAGGAGGTTGGGGAGGAGCGGAGGCTTCGCCCTGGCGGAGCATCTCCATGGTGTCGGGGTCGTTGAGGCGGATGGGCGAAGCCCGCCTCCGGACCACCTTCTTGCGGGGGTTGCCTCCGGAACTCTCTGCCCCCTTGCTGGTCCCTTTGGAGGGAGGAGGGGCGTTCTGTATCGGCGGAATAGCGCCAACCTCCTTCTCCTTCTTCTTCCGGACGACTTTCTGCTTCAGCAGAATAGCGCCGGTCCTCCCGTCCCTCAGCTGGAAGGCGAAGTCGGGGGCGGTGATCTTCTCCGGAGTCCGCCCCCCGAGGTAGTGAAGGAAGGCCTCGTCCAAGGACCGCTCCCGGTCGGGAGCGATGCACTTCTTCTTCCCCGCCTTGAAGAAAGAGATTTCCCGGAAGATCGCCGTGGGGGGAACCCCGGGGTGAGCGGGGACTCCGCTGTGCCGCCCGCGCCACTCGCCGACCGCCACGAAAGGATAGTCCTTCCAGTGGCGGTCCTTGCTCTTGACAGTGGAGAAGGGAAGCACCTCGCCAGGCCGCCCGGCGAGGTAGAAATAGCCGCAGCCCACGGTGCTGAAGACCGGCCCTGGCTTGAGAAGCCACTTCTTGAGCAAGTAGCTCAGAGGGATCCTCGCCTTCAGGGCGGTCTCCAGCTGAGACAGCCCGTAGAGTATCCCCCAGGAGTTTCCTGAGAGTTGGGCGGGGCAAAGCCCCGTCAACTCCAGGAGCTCCCCGGCGAGATGACTCAGGGGGAACCGCAGCCCAGACCACAGCAGCCTGACGGAAGCTACTGTGCCCTGGGGCGGCCTCCCCGAGAGTGGCATCTCGGTGACGAGGATCTCCTGAGGGAGATCGATCGCCGCCCGGATACTCTCCCCGACGGGCACCCTGATCGGGTTCTGCAGCCAAACCACCACCCTCTCAGCGGCGGGCTCAGAGGCTTGGGCGGCGGCAGCAGCGGCGACGACAGCAGCAGCAACGTCGGAAGTGGAGGCCATCAGAGCAGAAAAGCAAAGGCGAGCTGAAAGCAGGAAAGAAAGAGTGAGATGGAGAGAAGGGAGAGCTGTTTTCACGCGACGGTAAAAATCGCCCCCCATCCCCTATTTATAGGCGAGTGAGAGACAGGTGAATCGATCCGCAGTTAATGCCCGAGCGTGCTCGGCGAGGCGACGTGACGACGGACGAAGCGACAGCTCGCTTCTTTCCAATCGTCAAGCGCCACGTGGGCCACATGTGGAAAAAGCTGCGTCGACGCCGACACTGTCCTTTACTGACAGAAGAAGAGCGAACGAGGAGAAGACACGTGTCTCGCGCCGATCAGGATCTCATGATGAGATTCGTTGTATCCGCCTTGAGCCTCGCGCCGTATTTAAGATGAAGCGACCGTTGGAGATTTGGAGCGATACCCCAGTCACAAGATCGCTCACGGCTGGAGCCCGCAGCTCGCCCGACGATGACCCTGACCGCGTGTGGCAAGCCCGCACCGGAAGAAGATCGCTCGTGGCTGACGCTCCCAGCCGCCCAGCGTTTGTGAAATACTGGGAGTCAGAGCTCTCGACGCAGACCGCCCACGGCTGGAGCCCGCAGCTCGCCCGACGCCGACCCTGACCACGTGTGGCACGCCCGCACCGGAAGGAGATCGCTCGTGGCTGACGCTCCCGGCCCGCCCAGCGTTTGTGAAATACTGGGAGTCAAAACTCTTGACGCAGACCGCTCGCGGCTGGAGCCCGCAACTCGCCCGACGCAGACCCTGACCCGTGTGGCAAGCTCGCACCGGAAGGAGATCGCTCGTGGCTGACACTCCCGGCTCGCCTGGCGTTTTTGAAATACTGGCAGTCAAAGCTCTCGACGCTGACCGCCCGTGGCTACCATCCCCAACCCGCCAGGAAATTGTTGCAGCAGATATTGATATCAGGCACATTACCAGGGATAGGAGCTCGCTAAGACTCCTGAGAAAGCGTCGAGTTTCCTCGATCACTCCCTCAGGAGGGGGTAATGTTGGGGGTAGCTGAAACTCGCACAGGAGTTCGTCCTCTCCCCCGTGTTCACCATATCATCTTGGCAGGGAGCGAGATCCAAATTGGGCTGAAGGGGGCCAAGGCAAAGAACTCGCCAAGCTCGTTCAGGAGCTCGCCTAGGCTCTCCCAGGAGCTCGCCCGAGCTCGGTCAGGAGCTCGCCTAGGCTCTACCAGGAGCTCGCCCAATCGCTCAGGAGCTCGCCCTCTCAGCCCGAAAGAAGCTCGCCACCGAATGGAGCTGGATGGACACTTTGTATCTGAGTGCAGCTCGCCCCTCCCAGACTCCGCAGGAGCTCGCCCAAATTTGGAAAATGGCTTAGACAACGAGCGCGAAGGAGCTCGCCCAAGCCCTTTCAGGAGATCGCCAAGCTCGTTCGGGAGCTCGCCCAAGCTCGTTCGGGAGCTCGCCCAAGCTCGTTCAGGAGCTCGCCTAGGCTCTCCCAGGAGCTCGCCCGAGCTCGGTCAGGAGCTCGCCTAGGCTCGCTCAGGAGATCGCCCAAGCTCGCCCGGACCCCTGTTTATCGAAGAGGTCGCTCCCGCGAGGTCCGACTCTTGATAGATATGGACGAAAGGACGGAGCAGTGCAGGGCGAGCTTGCCTTTGCTTTCTCCCTGAGACCGCCCAGACTTGAACATTCCAGAATAGCCACCTGGCCACAACAGGAAAGATGCTCTCCCCCCACTCAAACCGCCTGGCAGGCTTTACGACAGAATGTCAGGGCGCGAGTACCCAGGACTGTCAGACCCACGCGAGCCAGAACGTGGGGGTCTAGAAGGCCCTGGAAGAATCTCCACGTGTCGGGCCACGGTAGGCTGCCTATAGCAACGTGGGGGTCTAGAAGGCCCTGGAAGAATCTCCACGTGTCGGGCCACGGTAGGCCGCCTATTGCTATAAATGCTCACCCCAGGCTCCATAGTACCGGTTCGAATCCCATTTCCCTACCACTTTGGTATACAACAGCTCGCCGTTGTGCTACCGGAACTGACTTGAGCGTCGGAGGGTCTGCGCTCCTAAGGGAGCCAGCCGTTCTCACATTCTCTTTTCTTTGTCTTACAGGTGGCTCTCAAGGACCAGTGAAAAATCCCCCAAACAGTATCTATTCTAATTCATTTGTACAATGCGTTCTAATCCATTCGTACGATCCATTCTAATCCATTTCTACGATCCATTCTAATTCATTCGCACGAATGTATCCATTCTAATTCATTCATATGATCCATTCTAATTCATTCGTACGATCCATTCTAATTCATTAGTAGGATCCATTCTAATTCATTCGTACGATCCATTCTAATTCGTTCATACGATCCATTCTAATTCGTTCGTACGATCGATTCTAATTCGTTCGTACGATCCATTCTAATTCATTCGCACGATCCATTCTAATTCATTTGTACGATCCATTTTAATTCATTCGCATGATCCATTCTAATTCATTCGTACGATCCATTCTAATTCATTCCTACGATCTATTCTAATTCATTCCTATGATCTATTCTAATTCATTCGCTCGAATGTATCCATTCTAATTCATTCGTACGATCCATTCTTATTCATTCGTACGATCCATTCAAATTCATTCGCATGATCCATTCTAATTCATTCGTACAATCAATTCTAATTCATTCTCACGAATGTAACCTTTCTAATTCATTTGTATGATCCATTCTAATTCATTCGTATGATCCATTCTAATCCATTTGTACGATCCATTATAATCCATTCGTACGATCCATTCTAATCCATTCGCACGAATGTATCCATTCTAATCCATTCTAATTCATTCGTCCGATCCATTCTAATTCATTCGCACGAATGTATCCATTCTAATTCATTCGTACAATCCATTCTAATTCATTCGCACGATCCATTCTAATTCATTCGTACGATCCATTCTAATTCATTCGTACGATCCATTCTAATTTATTCGCTCGAATGTATCCATTCTTATTCATTCGTACGATCCATTCTAATTCATTCGTACGATCCATTCTAATTCATTCTCACGAATGTAACCTTTCTAATTCATTTGTATGATCCATTCTAATTCATTCGTACGATCTATTCTAATCCATTCGTACGATCCATTCTAATCCATTCGTATGATCCATTCTAACTCATTCGTACGATTCATTCTAATTCATTCGCTCGAATGTATCCATTCTAATCCATTCTAATTCATCGCACGAAACCATTCTAATTCATTCGCACGAATGTATCCATTCTAATTCATTCGTGCGAATGAATTAGAACGGATTCGTGCGATGAATTAGAATGGATCGTACGAATGGATTAGAATGGATCGTACGAATGGATTAGAATGGATCATACGAATGGATTTGAATGGATCGTACGAATGGATTAGAATGGATTGTACGAAGGAATTAGAATGGACCATACAAATGAATTAGAAAGGTTACATTCGTGAGAATGAATTAGAATGGATCGTACGAATGAATTAGAATGGATCGTATGAATGAATTAGAATGGATACATTCGAGCGAATGAATTAGAATGGATCCTACGAATGAATTAGAATGGATCGTGTGAATGAATTAGAATGGATCGTGCGAATGAATTAGAATGGATTGTACGAATGAATTAGAATGGATACATTCGTGCGAATGAATTAGAATGGATCGGGCGAATTAATTAGAATGGATCGTACGAATGAATTAGAATGGATATATTCGAGCGAATGAATTAGAATGGATCAGAATGGATAAATTCGTGCGAATTAATTAGAATGGATCGTACGAATAAATTAGAATGGATTGTACGAATGGATTAGAATGGATCGTACGAATGGATTAGAATGGATCGTACGAATGAATTAGAATGGATCATACAAATGAATTAGAAAGGTTACAATCGTGAGTATGAATTAGAATCGATCGTACGAATGAATTAGAATGGATCATGCGAATGAATTTGAATGGATCGTATGAATGAATAAGAATGGATCGTACAAATGAATTAGAATGGATACATTCGAGCGAATGAATTAGAATAGATCGTAGGAATGAATTAGAATGGATCATACGAATGAATTATAATGGATCGTGCGAATGAATTAGACGATCCATTCTAATCCATTCGTACGATCCATTCTAATTCATTCGCATGAATGTAACCATTCTAATTCATTCGTACGATCCATTCTAATTCATTCGTACGATCCATTCTAATTCATTTGTACGAATGTATCCATTCTAATTCATTCGCACGATCCATTCTAATTCATTCGCATGATCCATTCTAATTCATTCGTATGATCCATTCTAACTCATTCATACGATCCATTCTAATTCATTCGTACAAATGTATCCATTCTAATTCATTCGTATGATCCATTCTAATTCATTCGCACGATCCATTCTAATTCATTCGTACGATCCATTCTAATTCATTCGCACGATCCATTCTAATTCATTCGTACGATCCATTCTAATTCATTCGCACGAATGTATCCATTCTAATGCATTCGTACGATCCATTCTAATTCATTCGTACGATCCATTCTAATCCATTCGTATGATCCATTCTAATTCATTCGTACGATCCATTCTAATTCATTCTCACAAATGTAAACTTTCTAATTCATTCGTACGATCCATTCTAATTCATTCGTACGATCCATTCTAATTCATTCGAATGATCCATTCTAATTTATTCGTTCAAATATATCCATTCTAATTCATTCGTACGATCCATTCTAATTCATTCGCATGATCAATTCTAATTCATTCGTACGATCCATTCTAATTCATTCGTATGATCAATTATAATTCATTCGTACAATCCATTCTAATTCAGTCGGATGAATGTATCATACGAATGAATTAGAATGGATCATGCGAATGAATTAAAATGGATCGTACAAATGAATTAGAATGGATTGTGCGAATGAATTAGAATGGATCGTACGAATGAATTAGAATGGATCGTACGAATGAATTAGAATGGATCGTGCGACTGAATTAGAATGGATCGTACGAATGAATTAGAATGGATATATTTGAACGAATCAATTAGAATGGATCGTACGAATGGATTAGAATGGATCGTACGAATGGATTAGAATTGATCGTACGAATGAATTAGAATGGATCATACAAATGAATTAGAATGGATACATTTGTGCGAATGAATTAGAATGGATCGTACGAATGAATTAGAATGGATCGTACGAATGAATTAGAATGGATCGTGCGAATGAATTAGAATGGATACATTTGTGCGAATGAGTTAGAATGGATCGTACGAATGAATTAGAATGGATCGTACGAACGAATTAGAATGGATCGTACGAACGAATTAGAATGGATCGTACGAATGAATTAGAATGGATCGTACAAATGGATTAGAATGAATCGTACGAATGGATCATGCGAATGAATAAGAATGGATCGTACGAATGAATTAGAATGGATCATACGAATGAATTAGAATGGATCATAGGAATGAATTAGAATGGATCTTGCAAATGAATTAGAATGGATACATTTGTGCGAATGAATTAGAATGGATCGTAGGAATGGATTAGAATGGATCGTACGAATGAATTAGAATGGATCGTACAAATGAATTAGAAAGGTTACATTTCTGAGAATGAATTAGAATGGATCGTACGAATGGATTAGAATGGATCGTACGAATGGATTAGAATGGATCGTATGAATGGATTAGAATGGATCGTACGAATGGATTAGAATTGATCGTACGAACGAATTAGAATGGATCGTACGAACGAATTAGAATGGATCGTACGAATGAATTAGAATGAATACATTCGAGCGAATGAATTAGAATAGATCGTACAAATGAATTAGAATGGATCATAGGAATGAATTAGAATGGATCGTGCAAATGAATTAGAATGGATACATTCGTGCGAATGAATTAGAATAGATCGTAGGAAAAAATTAGAATGGATCGTACGAATGAATTAGAATGGTTACATTCGTGCGAATGAATTAGAATGGATTGTACGAATGGATTAGAATGGATCGTACGAATGGATTGGAACGCATTGTACAAATAAATTAGAATATATACATTTGTGCGAATGAATTAGATTGCATCGTACGAATGAATTTGAATGGATTGTACGAATGAATTAGAATGGATCGTACGAATGAATTAGAATCGATCATGCGAATGAATTAGAATAGATCGTACGAATGAATTAGAATGGATCGTACGAATAAATTAGAATGGATCGTGCGAATGAAGTAGAATGGATCGTACGAATGAATTAGAATGGATCCACCGAATGAGTTAGAATGGATCATACGAATGAATTAGAATGGATCGTAGGAATGAATTAGAATGGATACATTCGAGCGAATGAAATAGAATGGATCGTACAAATGAATTTGAATGGATCGTACGAATGAATTAGAATGGATCGTACGAATGGATTAGAACGCATTGTACGAATGGATTAGAATGGATCGTACGAATGAATTAGAATGGATCGTACGAATGAATTAGAATGGATACATTCGAGCGAATTAATTAGAATGGATCGTCCGAATGAATTAGAATGGATCGTACGAATGAATTAGAATGGTTACATTCGTGCGAATGAATTAGAATGGATCGTACGAATGGATTTGAATAGATCGTACGAATTAGAATGGATCGTATGAATGAATTAAAATGGATACATTCATACGATTGAATTAGAATGGATCGTGCGAATTATTTAGAATGGATCGTACGAATGAATTTGAATGAATACATTTGTGCGAATGAATCTGAATGGATTGTATGAATGAATTAGAATGGTTTGTACGAATGGATTAGAATGGATCGTACGAATGGATTAGAATGGATCGCACGAATGGATTAGAATGGATCATACAAATGAATTAGAAAGGTTACATTCGTGAGAATGAATTAGAATGGATCGTACGAATGAATTAGAATGGATCATGCAAATGAATTTTAATGGATCGTACGAATGAATTAGAATGGATCGAACGAATGAATTAGAATGGATACATTCGAGCGAATGAATTAGAATAGATCATAGGAATGAATTAGAATGGATCATACGAATGAATTAGAATGGATCGTGCGAATGCATTAGAATGGATCGTACGAATGAATTAGAATGGATTGTACGAATGAATTAGAATGGATCGTACGAATGAATTAGAATGGATCGTGCGAATGAATTAGAATGGATCGTGCGAATGAATTAGAATGGATCGTGCGAATGAATTAGAATGAATCGTACGAATGCATTAGAATGGATCATACAAATGAATTAAAATGGATCGTACAAATGAATTGGAATGGATCGTACGAATGAATTAGAATACATCATGTGAATGAATTAGAATGGAACGTATGTTTGAATTAGATTGGATTGTGCGAATGAATTAGAATGGATCGTATGAATGAATTAGAATAGATCGTGCGAATGAATTAGAATGGATCGTACGAATGAATTAGAATGGATCATACGAATGAATTAGAATGGATCGGATGAATGAATAAGAATGGATTGTACGAATGAATTAGAATGGATCGTGCGAATGAATTAGAATAAATCGTACGAATGCATTAGAATGGATCGTACGAATGAATTAGAATGAATCGTACGAACGAATTAGAATGGATCGTACGAACGAATTAGAATGGATCGTATGAACGAATTAGAATGGATTGTACGAATGAATTAGAATGGATACATTCGAGCGAATGAATTAGAATGGATACATTCGTGCGAATGAATTAGAATGGATTGCACGAATGAATTAGAATGGATTGTATGAATAAATTAGAATGGATCATAGGAATGAATTAGAATGGATCGTACAAATGAATTAGAATGGATTGTATGAATAAATTAGAATGGATCATAGGAATGAATTAGAATGGATCGTACGAATGAATTAGAATGGATATATTCGTGCGAATGAATTAGAATGGATCGTACGAATGAATTAGACTGGATCTTACGAATAAATTAGAATGGATCATACGAATGAATTAGAATGGATCATACGAATGAATTAGAATGGATCGTACGAATGAATTAGAATAGATCATACGAATGAATTAGAATGGATCGTACGAATGAATTAGAATGGTTACATTCGTGCGAATGAATTAGAATGGATCGTACGAATGCATTAGAATGGATCGTACGAATGGATTAGAACGCATTGTACGAATGAATTAGAATAGATACATTTGTGCGAATGAATTAGATTGCATCGTACGAATGAATTTGAATGGATTGTACGAATGAATTAGAATGGATCGTACGAATGAATTAGAATGGATCGTACGAATGAATTAGAATGGATCGTGCGAATGAATTAGAATGGATCGTACGAATGAATTAGAATGTATCGTGCGAATGAATTAGAATAGATCGTACGAATGAATTAGAATGGATACATTTGTGCGAATGAATTAGAATGGATCGTACGAATGGATTAGAATGGATCGTACGAATGGATTAGAATGGATCGTACGAATGAATTAGAATGGATCATACAAATGAATTAGAAAGGTTACATTCATGAGAATGAATTAGAATGGATCGTACGAATGAATTAGAATGGATCGTACGAATGAATTAGAATGGATCATACGAATCAATTAAAATGGATCGTGCGAATGATTGTGCAAATGAATTAGAATGAATCGTACGAATGCATTAGAATGGATCATACGAATGAATTAGAATGGATACATTTGTGCGAATGAATTAGAATGGATCGTGCGAATGAATTAGAATGGACCGTACGAATGAATTAGAATGGATATATTTATGCGAATGAATTAGAATGAATCGTACGAATGCATTAGAATGGATCGTACGAATGAATTAGAATGGATACATTCGTGCGAATGAATTAGAATGGATCGTACGAATAAATTAGAATGGATCGTGCGAATGAATTAGAATGGATCGTGCGAATGAATTAGAATGGATCGTATGAATGAATTAGAATGGATCGTACGAATGAATTAGAATGGATCATACGAATGAATTAGAAAGGTTACATTCGTGAGAATGAATTAGAATGGATCGTACGAATTAATTAGAATGGATCGTACGAATGCATTAGAATGGATCGTACGAATGAATCAGAATGAATTAGAATGGATATATTCGTGCGAATGAATTAGAATGGATCGTACGAATAAATTAGAATGGATTGTACGAATGAATTAGAATGAATCGTACGAATGAATTAGAATGGTTACATTTGTGTGAATGAATTAGAATGGATCGTACGAATGAATTAGAATGGATCGTGCGAATGTATTAGAATTGATCATACGAATGAATTAGAATGGATCGTACGAATGGATTAGAATGCATTGTACGAATGAATTACAATAGATACATTTGTGTGAATGAATTAGATTGCATCGTACGAATGAATCTGAATGGATTGAATGAATGAATTAGAATGGATCATACGAATGATTTAGAATGGATCATGCGAATGAATTAGAATAGATCATACGAATGAATTAGAATAGATCGTACGAATAAATTAGAATGGATCGTGCAAATGAATTAGAATGGATCGTACGAATGAATTAGAATGGATCCAACGAATGAGTTAGAATGGATCATGCGAATGAATTAGAATGGATCGTACGAATGAATTAGAATGGATACATTCATGCGAATGAATTAGAATGGATCGGACGAATGAATTAGAATTGATCGTGCAAATGAATTAGAATGGATCATACGATTGAATAGAATGGACCGTACGAATGAATTAGAATGGATCATACAAATGAATTAGAAAGGTTACATTCATAAGAATGAATTAGAATGGATCGTACGAATGAATTAGAATGGATCATGCGAATGAATTTGAATGGATCGTACGAATGAATTAGAATGGATCGAACGAATGAATTAGAATGGATATATTCGAGCGAATGAATTAGAATAGATCGTATGAATGAATTAGAATGGATCATACGAATGAATTAGAATGAATCGTGCGAATGAATTAGAATGGATTGTACGAATGAATTAGAATGGATACATTCGTGCAAATGAATTAGAATGGATCGAGGAATGGATATATTCATGCGAATGAATTAGAATGGATCGAACGAATGAATTAGAATGGATACATTTGTGCGAATGAATTAGAATGGATCGTACGAATGAATTAGAATGGATCATACGAATGAATTAGAATGGATACATTTGTGCGAATGAATTAGAATGGATCGTACGAATGAATGAGAATGGATTGTACGAATGAATTAGAATGGATACATTCGAGCGAATGAATTAGAATGGATCGTACGAATGAATTATAATGGATCATAGGAATGAATTAGAATGGATCGTGCAAATGAATTAGAATGGATCGTACGAATGAATTAGAATGGATCGAACGAATGAATTAGAATGGATACATTCGAGCGTATGAATTAGAATAGATCGTAGGAATGAATTAGAATGGATCGTACGAATGAATTAGAATGGATCGAGCGTATGAATTAGAATGGTTACATTCGTGCGAATGAATTAGAATGGATCGTACGAATGGATTAGAATGGATCGTACGAATGGATTAGAACGCATTGTATGAAAGAATTAGAATAGATACATTTGTGCGAATGAATTAGATTGCATCGTACGAATGAATTTGAATGGATTGTATGAATGAATTAGAATGGATCGTACGAATGAATTAGAATGGATCATGCGAATGAATTAGAATAGGTCGTACGAATGAATTAGAATGGATCGTGCGAACGAATTAGAATGGATCGTATGAACGAATTAGAATGGATCGTAGGAATGAATTAGAATGGATACATTCGAGCGAATGAATTAGAATGGATCGTACGTTGCAATCTAATTCATTCGCACGATCCATTCTAATTCATTCGTACGATCCATTCTAATTCATTCGTATGATCCATTCTAATTTATTCGTTCAAATATATCCATTCTAATTCATTCGTACGATCCGTTCTAATTCATTTGCACGTACGATCCATTCTAATTCATTCGCACGAATGTATCCATTCTAATTCATTTGCACGATCCATTCTAATTCATTCCTATGATCCATTCTAATTCATTCGTACGATCCATTCTAATTCATTCGTCCGATCCATTCAAATTCATTCGTACGATGCAATCTAATTCATTCGCACAAATGTATCTATTCTAATTCATTCTTACAATGCATTCTAATCCATTCGTACGATCCATTCTAATTCATTCGTATGATCCATTCTAATTCATTCGTACGATCCATTCTAATTCATTTGCATGAATGTATCCATTCTAATTCATTCGTACAATCCATTCTGATTCATTCGCACGATCCATTCTAATTCATTCGTATGATCCATTCTAATTCATTCCTACGATCTATTCTAATTCATTCGCTCGAATGTATCTATTCTAATTCATTCGTTCGATCCTTTCTAATTCATTCGTACGATTCATTCAAATTCATTCACATGATCCATTCTAATTCATTCGTACGATCCATTCTAATTCATTCTCACGAATGTAACCTTTCTAATTCATTTGTATGATCCATTCTAATCCATTCGTACGATCCATTCTAATCCATTCGTACGATCCATTCTAATCCATTCGTACGAACCATTCTAATTCATTCTCACAAATGTAACCTTTCTAATTCATTTGTACGATCCATTCTAATTCATTCGTACGATCCATTCTAATTCATTCGCACAAATGTATCCATTCTAATTCATTCGTACGATCCATTCTAATTCATTCGCACGATCCATTCTAATTCATTCGTACGATCCATTCTAATTCATTCGCACGATCCATTCTTATTCATTCGTACGATCCATTCTAATTCATTCGCACGAATGTATCCATTCTAATGCATTCGTACGATCCATTCTAATTCTTTAGTACGATCCATTCTAATCCATTCGTATGATCCATTCTAATTCATTCGTACGATCCATTCTAATTCATTTTCACAAATGTAACCTTTCTAATTTATTTGTACGATCCATTCTAATTCATTCGTACGATCCATTATAAGCCATTCGTACGATCCATTCTAATCCATTCGTACGATCCATTCTAATTCATTCGCACGAATGTAACCATTCTAATTCATTCGTACGATCCATTCTAATTCATTCCTACGATCCATTCTAATTCATTCGCATGAATGTATCCATTCTAATTCATTTGCACGATCCATTCTAATTCATTCCTATGATCCATTCTAATTCATTCGTACGATCCATTCTAATTCATTCGCTCGAATGTATCGATTCTAATTCATTCGTACGATCCATTCTAATTCGTTCATACGATCCATTCTAATTTGTTTGTACGATCCATTCTATTTCATTCACACGATCCATTCTAATTCATTTGTACGATCCATTTTAATTCATTCGCATGATCCATTCTAATTCATTCGTATGATACATTCGTGCGAATGAGTTAGAATGGATCATACGAATGAATTAGAATGGATCGTACGAATGAATTAGAATGGATTGTGCGAATGAATTAGAATGGATACATTTGTGCGAATGAATTAGAATGGAATGTAAGAATGAATTAGAATGGATCGTACCAATGAATTAGAATGGATCCATTTGTACAAATGAATTAGAATGGATCGTACAAATGAATTAGAATCGATCGTACGAATGGATTAGAACGCATTGTATGAATGAATTAGAATGGATCGCACGAATGGATTAGAATGGATCGTACGAATGAATTAGAATGGATCGTACGAATGAATTAGAATATATACATTCGAGCGAATGAATTAGAATGGATCGTACGAAGGAATTAGAATGGATCATAGGAATGAATTAGAATGGATCGTGCAAATGAATTAGAATGGATACATTCGTGCGAATGAATTAGAATGGATCGTAGGAATGAATTAGAATGGATCGTACGAATGAATTAGAATGGTGACATTCGTGCGAATGAATTAGAATGGATTGTACGAATGGATTAGAATGGATCGTACAAATGGATTAGAATGGATCGTACGAATGAATTAGAATGGATCGTACAAATGAATCAGAAAGGTTACATTTGTGAGAATGAATTAGAATGGATCATACGAATGAATTAGAATGGATCGTACGAATGGATTAGAATGGATCATACGAATGAATTAGAATGGATCGTACGAATGCATTAGAATGGATACATTCGTGCGAATGAATTAGAATGGATCGTACGAATGAATTAGAATAGATCGTGCGAATGAATTAGAATGGATCGTACAAATGAATTAGAAATGTTACATTTGTGAGAATGAGTTAGAATGGATCGTATGAATGAATTAGAATGGATTGCATGAATAAATTAGAATGGATCATATGAATGAGTTAGAATGGATTAGAATGGATCGTACAAATGAATTAGATAGGTTACATTTGTGAGAATGAATTAGAATGGATCGTACGTATGGATTAGAATGGATCGTACGAATGGATTAGAATGGATCGTACGAATGAATTAGAATGGATCATACAAATGAATTAGAAAGGTTATATTCGTGAGAATGAATTACAATGGATCGTACGAATGAATTAGAATGGATCATGCGAATGAATTTGAATGGATCGTACGAATGAATTAGAATGGATCGAACGAATGAATTAGAATGGATACATTCGAGCGAATGAATTAGAATAGATTGTAGGAATGAATTAGAATGGATCATACGAATGAATTAGAATGGATCGTGCGAATGAATTGGAATGGATTGTACAAATGAATTAGAATGGATACATTCATGCAAATGAATTAGAATGGATTGTACGAATGAATTAGAATAGATCATACGAATGAATTACAATGGATCGTACGAATGGATTAGAATGGATCGTACGAATGGATTAGAACGCATAGTACGAATGAATTAGAATAGATACATTTCTGCGAATGAATTAGATTGCATCGTATGAATGAATTTGAATGGATCGGACGAATGAATAAGAATGGATCATACGAATGAATTAGAAGGGATCATAGGAATGAATTTGAATGGATCGTGCAAATGAATTAGAATAGATACATTCGTGCTAATGAATTAGAATGGATCGTGCGAATGAATTAGAATGGATCGTACAAATGAATTAGAATGGATACATTCATGCAAATAAATTAGAATGGATCGTACGAATGAATTAGAATGGATCATACGAATGAATTAGAATGGATCGTACGAATGGATTAGAATGGATCGTACGAATGGATTAGAACGCATTGTACGAATGAATTAGAATAGATACATTTGTGCGAATGAATTAGATTGCATCGTACGAATAAATTTGAATGGATCATACGATGCAATCTAATTCATTCGCACGATCCATTCTAATTCATTCGTACGATCCATTCTAATTCATTCGTATGATCCATTCTAATTCATTCGTACGATCCATTCTAATTCATTCGCTCGGATGTAACCATTCTAATTCATTCGTACGATTCATTCTAATTCATTCGTACGATCCATTCTAATGCATTCATACGATTCATTCTAATTCATTCGTATAATCCATTCTAATTCAGTCGTATGAATGTATCATATGAATGAATTAGAATGGATCATAGGAATGAATTAGAATGGATCGTGCAAATGAATTAGAATGGATACATTCATGCGAATGAATTAGAATGGATCGTAGGAATGAATTAGAATGGATCGTACGAATGAATTAGAATGGTTACATTCGTGCGAATGAATTAGAATGGATCGTAGGAATGAATTAGAATGCATCGTACGAATGAATTATCATGGTTACATTCGTGCGAATGAATTAGAATGGATCGTACGAATGGATTAGAATGGATCGTACGAATGGATTAGAATGGATCGTAGGAATGAATTAGAATGGATCGTACGAATGGATTAGAATGGATCGCACGAATGAATTAGAATGGAACGTACAAATGAATTAGAAAGGTTACATTTGTGAGAATAAATTAGAATGGATCGTACGAATGAATTAGAATGGATCGTACGAATGGATTAGAATGGATCGTACAAATGAATTAGAATGGATACATTCATGCGAATGAATTAGAATGGATTGTATGAATGAATTAGAATGGATCGTACGAATGAATTAGAATGGTTACATTCGTGCGAATGAATTAGAATGGATCGTACGAATGAATTAGAATGGATACATTCGAGCGAATGAATTAGAATAGATCGTATGAATGAATTAGAATGGATCGTACAAATGAATTAGAAATGTTACATTTGTGAGAATGAGTTAGAATGGATCGTATGAATGAATTAGAATGGATTGCATGAATAAATTAGAATGGATCATATGAATGAGTTGGAATGGATCGTACGAATGAATTAGAATGGATACATTCATGCAAATGAATTAGAATGGATCGTATGAATGAATTAGAATGGATCACACGAACGAATTAGAATGGATCGTGCGAATGAATTAGAATGGATCGTACGAATGAATTAGAATGGATCATACAAATGAATTAGAATGGATACATTCGTGCGAATGAATTAGAATGGATCATATGAATGAATTAGAATGGATCGTACGAATGAATTAGAATGGTTACATTCGTGCGAATGAATTAGATTGGATCGTACGAATGGATTAGAATGGATCGTACGAATGGATTAGAATGGATCGTACGAATGAATTAGAATGGATTGTGCGAATGAATTAGAATGGATACATTCGTGCGAATGAATTAGAATAGAATGTAAGAATGAATTAGAATGGATCGTACTAATGAATTAGAATGGATCCATTCGTACAAATGAATTAGAATGGATCGTACGAATGAATTAGAATGGATCGTACGAATGGATTAGAACGCATTGTACGATTTAATTAGAATGGATCGTACGAATGGATTAGAATGGATCGTACGAATGAATTAGAATGGATCGTACGAATGAATTAGAATAGCTCATACGAATGAATGAATCGTACAAACAAATTAGAATGGATACATGCAAATATATCCATTCTAATTCATTCGTACGATGCAATCTAATTCATTCGCACAAATGTATCTATTCTAATTCATTCGTACAATGCGTTCTAATCCATTCGTACAATCCATTCTAATCCATTCGTACGATCCATTCTAATTCATTCGCACGAATGTATCCATTCAAATTCATTCGTACGATCCATTCTAATTTATTCGTACGATCTATTCTAATTCATTTGTATGACCAATTCTAATTCATTTGCACGATCCATTCTAATTCATTCGTACGATCCATTCTAATTAATTCTCACGAATGTATCCATTCCAACGAATGAATTAGAATGGATACATTTGAGCGAATGAATTAGAATGAATCGTACAAATGAATTAGAATGGATACCTTTGTGCATATGAATTAGAATGGATCGTACGAATGGATTAGAATGGATTGTACGAATGGATTAGAATGGATCGTACGAATGAATTAGAATGGATTGTGCGAATGAATTAGAATGGATACATTCGTGCGAATGAATTAGAATAGAATGTAAGAATGAATTAGAATGGATCGTACTAATGAATTAGAATGGATCCATTCGTACAAATGAATTAGAATGGATCGTACGAATGAATAAGAATGGATCATACGAACGAATTAGAATGGATCGTGCGAATGAATTAGAATGGATCATGTGAATGAATTTGAATGGATCGTACGAATGAATTATAATGGATCGTACGAATGGATTAGAATGGATCGTGCGAATGAATTAGAATGGATCGTATGAATGAATAAGAATGGATCGTACGAATGAATTAGAATGGATACATTCGATCGAATGAATTAGAATGGATTAGAATGGATCGTACGAATGAATTAGAATGGATCGTACGAATGAATTAGAATGGATCGTACAAATCAATTAGAATGGATCATACGAATGAATAAGAATGGATCGTACGAATGGATTAGAACGCATTGTACGAATGAATTAGAATGGATCGTACGAATGGATTAGAATGGATCATACGAATGAATTAGAATGGATCGTACGAATGAATTAGAATGGATACATTCGAGCGAATGAATTAGAATGGATCGTACGAATGAATTAGAATGGATCGTGCGAATGGATTAGAATGGATCGTACGAATGGATTAGAATGGATCGTACGAATGGATTAGAATGGATCATACAAATGTATTAGAAAGGTTACATTTATGAGAATGAATTAGAATGGATCGTACGAATGAATTAGAATGGATCCACCGAATGAATTAGAATGGTTACATTTGTGCGAATGAATTAGAATGTATCATGCGAATGAATTTGAATGGATCGTACGAATGAATTAGAATGGTTACATTCGTGCGAATGAATTCGAATGGATCGTACGAATGAATTAGAATGGATCGTGCGAATGAATTAGAATTGATCATACGAATGAATTAGAATGGATCGTAGGAATGAATTAGAATGGATCGTATGAATGAATTAGAATGGTTGCATTCGTGCGAATGAATTAGAATGGATCGTACGAATGGTTTAGAATGGATCGTACAAATGGATTAGAATGGATCGTACGAATGAATTAGAATGGATACATTCGAGCGAATGAATTAGAATGGATCGTACGAATGGATTAGAATGGATCATACGAATGGATTAGAATGGATCGTACGAATGAATTAGAATGGATCATACTAATGAATTAGAATGGTTACATTCGTGAGAATGAATTAGAATGGATCGTGCGAAGGAATTAGAATTGTTCATACGAATGGATTAGAATGGATCGTATGAATGAATTAGAATAGATCGTACGAATGAATTAGAATAGATACATTCGAGCGAATGCATTAGAATGGATCGTACGAATGAATTAGAATGGATCGTACGAATGAATTAGAATGGATCGTGCGAATGGAATGGATCGTACGAATGAATTAGAATGGATCATACGAATGAATTAGAATGGATCGTACGAATGAATTTGAATGGATACATTTGTGCGAATGAATCTGAATGGATTGTATGAATGAATTAGAATGGATCGTGCGAATGAATTAGAATCGATCGTACGAATGAATTAGAATCGATCGTACGAATGAATTAGAATGGATCGTACGAATGAATTAGATCGTACGAATGAATTAGAATGGATCGTACGAATGAATTAAAATGGATACATTCATACGACTAAATTAGAATTGATCGTGGGAATTAATTAGAATGGATCGTACGAATGAATTTGAATGGATACATTTGTCCAAATGAATTTGAATGGATTGTATGTATGAATTACAATGGATCGTACGAATGAATTAGAATGGATCGTACGAATGAATTAGAATAGCTCATACGAATGAATTAGAATGAATCGTACGAATGAATTAGAATGGTTACATTCGTGCGAATGAATTAGAATAGATCATACAAATGAATTAGAATGGATCGTACGAATAAATTATAATGGATCGTGCGAATGAATTAGAATGGATCGTGCGAATCAATTAAACTGGATCGAGCGAATGAATAAGAATGGATCATACGAATGAATTAGAATGGATCGTACGAATTAATTAGAATGGATACATTCGGGCGAATGAATTAGAATGGATCGTACGAATGAATTAGAATGGATCATTTGCATGAATGTATCCATTCTAATTCATTTGCACGATCCATTCTAATTCATTCGTACGATCCATTCTTATTCATTCATACGATCCATTCTAATTCATTCGCACAATCCATTCTAATTCATTCGTTCGATCTATTCTAATTTATTCGTACGATCCATTCTAATTCGTTCGTACGATCCATTCTAATTCATTCGTACACTCCATTCTTATTCATCGCACAAATGTATCCATTCTAATTCATTCATACGATCCATTCTAATTCATTCGCACGATCGATTCTAATTCATTCGTATCGTCCATTCTAATTCATTCGTACGATCCATTCTAATTCTTTCGTACGATCCATTCTAATTCATTCGCACGATCTATTCTAATTCATTCGTACAATCCATTCTAATTCATTCGTACGATCCATTCTAATTCATTCGCACTATTCATTCTAATTCATTCGTATGATCCATTCTAATTCATTCGTACAATCCATTCTAATTCATTTGTACGATCCATTCTAATTCATTCGCTCGAATGTATCCATTCTAATTCATTCGTACGATCCATTCTAATTCGTTCATAGGATCCATTATAATTCGTTTGTACGATCCATTCTAATTCATTCGTACGAATGGATTGGAATGGATCGTACGAATGGATTAGAATGGATCGTACAAATGAATTAGAATGGATCGTATGAATGAATAAGAATGGATCGTACGAATGAATTAGAATGAATCGTGCAAATGAATTAGAATGGATTGTGCGAATGAATTAGAATGGATCGTACGAATGAATTAGAATGGATATATTTGAACGAATAAATTAGAAGGGATCATATGAATGAATTAGAATGGATCGTACGAATGAATTAGAATGGATCGTGCGAATGAATTAGAATCGATCGTACGAATGAATTAGAATGGATCATACGAATGAATTAGATCGTACGAATGAATTAGAATGGATCGTACGAATGAATTTAAATGGATACATTCATCCGACTGAATTAGAATGGATCGTGCGAATTAATTAGAATGGATCGTACGAATGAATTTGAATGGATACATTTGTGCGAATGAATCTGAATGGATTATATGAATGAAATACAATGGATCGTACGAATGAATTAGAATAGATCATACGAATGAATTAGAATAGCTCGTACGAATGAATTAGAATGAATCGTACGAATGAATTAGAATGGTACATTCGTGCGAATGAATTAGAATAGATCGTACGAATGAATTAGAATGGATCGTACTAATAAATTAGAATGGATCGTGCGAATGAATTATAATGGATCGTACGAATGAATTAGAATGGATCGTATGAATGAATAAGAATGGATCGTACTAATGCATTAGAATGGATACATTCGTGCGAATGAATTAGAATGGATTCATTCTAATTCATTCACACGATCCATTCTAATTCATTCGTACGATCCATTCTAATTCATTCGCATGATCCATTCTAATACATTCGTACGATCCATTCTAATCCATTTGTACGATCCATTCTAATCCATTCGTACGATCCATTCCAATCCATTCGCACGATCCATTCTAATTCATTCATACGATCCATTCTTATTCATTCGCTCGAATGTATCAATTCTAATTCATTCGTTCGATCCATCTTAATTCATTCGTACAATCCATTCAAATTCATTCCCATGATCCATTCTAATTCATTCGTACGATCCATTCTAATTCATTCTCACGAATGTAACCTTTCTAATTCATTTGTATGATCCATTCTAATTCATTCGTACGATCTATTCTAATTCATTCGCACGAATGTATCCATTCTAATGCATTCGTACGATTCATTCTAATTCATTCGTACGATCCATTCTAATTCAATCGTATGATCCATTCTTATTCATTCATACGATCCATTCTAATTCATTTGTACGAATGAATTAGAATGGATCGTACGAATGGATTAGAATGGATCGTGCGAATGAATTAGAATGGATACATTCGTACGAACGAATTAGAATGGATCGTATGAACGAATTAGAATGGATCGTACGAATGAATTAGAATGGATATATTCGAGCGAATGAATTAGAATGGATCGTACGAATGAATTAGAATGGATCATAGGAATGAATTAGAATGGATCGTACGAATGGATTAGAACGCATTGTATGAATGAATTAGAATGGATCGTACAAATGAATTAGAATGGATATATTCGAGCGAATGAATTAGAATGGATCGTACGAATGAATTAGAATTGATCGTGCGAATGAATTAGAATGGATCGTGTGAATGAATTAGAATGGATCGTACGAATGAATTAGAATGGATCCACCGAATGAGTTAGAATGGATCATACGAATGAATTAGAATGGATCGTACGAACGAATTAGAATGAATCGTACGATCCATTCTAATTCATTCGTCCGATCCATTCTAATTCATTCGCACGAATGTATCCATTCTAATTCATTGAATCATACGAATGAATTAGAATGGATCGTGCGAATGAATTAGAATGGATTGTGCGAATGAATTAGAATGGATATATTTGTGCGAATGAATTAGAATTGATCGTACGAATGAATTAGAATGGATCGTGTGAATGAATTAGAATGAATCGTACGAATGAATTAGAATGGATCGCACGAATGAATTAGAATGGATACATTTGTACGAATAAATTAGAATGGATTGTATGAATGAATTAGAATGGATACATTCTTGTGAATAAATTAGAATGGATCGTATATTCATGCAAATAAATTAGAATGGATCATAGGAATGAATTTGAATGGACCGTGCGAATGAATTAGAATGAATCGTACGAATGCATTAGAATGGATCGTACGAATGAATTAGAATGAATCGTACGATCCATTCTAATTCATTCGTCCGATCCATTCTAATTCATTCGCACGAATGTATCCATTCTAATTCATTTGTACAATCCATTCTAATGAATTAGAATGGATCGGACGAATGAATTAGAATGGATCGTACGATTCATTCTAATCCATTCGTACGATCCATTCTAATGCATTCGTACGATTCATTCTAATTCATTCGCACGATCCATTCTAATTCATTCGTATGATCCATTCTAATTTATTTGCACGAATATACGATCCATTCTAATTTATTCACAAGAATGTATCCATTCTAATTCATTCGTACAATCCATTCTAATTTATTCGTACAAATTTATCCATTCTAATTCATTCGTACGATCTATTCTAATTCATTCGTACGATCCATTCTAATTCATTCGTACGACCCATTCTAATTCGTTCGTACGATCCATTCTAATTAATTTGTACGATCCATTCTAATTCATTCGCACAAATGTATCCATTCTAATTTATTTGTACGATCCATTCAAATTCAATCGTATGATTCATTCTAATTCATTCGCACAAATGTATCCATTCTAATTCATTCGTATGATCCATTCTAATTCATTCGTTCGATCCATTCTAATTCATTCGTACGATCCATTCTAATTCATTCGTACGATCCATTCTTATTCATTCGTACGATCCATTCTAATTCATTCATACGATCCATTCTAATTCATTCGTATGATCCATTCTAATTCATTCCTATGATCTATTCTAATTCATTCGCTCGAATGTATCCATTCTAATTCATTCGTACGATCCATTCTAATTCATTCGTATGATCAAATCTAATTCATTCGCACGATCCATTCTAATTCATTCTCACGAATGTAACCTTTCTAATTCATTTGTATGATCCATTCTAATTCATTCGTACGATCCATTCTAATCCATTCGTACGATCCATTCTAATCCATTCGTACGATCCATTCTAATACATTCTCACAAATGTAACCTTTCTAATTCATTTGTACGATCCATTCTAATTCATTCGTACAAACCATTCTAATCCATTCGTACGATCCATTCTAATCCATTCGTACGATCCATTCTAATTTATTCGCACGAATGTAACCATTCTAATTCATTCGTACGATCCATTCTAATTCATTCGTACGAATGAGTTAGAATGGATCATACGAATGAATTAGAATGGATCGTACAAATGAATTAGAATGGATCGAACAAATGAATTAGAATGGATACATTCGAGCGAATGAATTAGAATAGATCGTAGGAATGAATTAGAATGGATCATACGAATGAATTAGAATGGATCGTGCGAATAAATTAGAATGGATTGTACGAATGAATTAGAATGGATACATTCGTGCGAATGAATTAGAATGGATCGGACGAATGAATTAGAATGGATCGTACGAATAAATTAGAATG
Source organism: Chamaelirium japonicum (assembly GCA_947650365.1). Taxonomy (NCBI): domain Eukaryota; kingdom Viridiplantae; phylum Streptophyta; class Magnoliopsida; order Liliales; family Melanthiaceae; genus Chamaelirium; species Chamaelirium japonicum. The sequence continues at coordinate 261,846 of CANTAL010000240.1, forward strand.
GATCGTGCGAATGAATTAGAATGAATCGTACGAATACATTAGAATGGATACATTCGTGCGAATGAATTAGAATGGATCGTACGAATGAATTAGAATGGTTCGTGCTAATGAATTAGAATGGATCGTACAAATGAATTAGAATGGATCGTGCGAATGAATTAGAATGGATCGTACGAATGAATTAGAATGGATACATACAAATGAATTAGAAAGGTTACATTCGTGAGAATGGATTAGAATGGATCGTACGAATGAATTAGAATGGATACATTCGAGCGAATGAATTAGAATGGATCGTACGAATGAATTAGAATGGATAATAGGAATGAATTAGAATGGATACATTTATGCGAATGAATTAGAATGGATCGTAGGAATGAATTAGAATGGATCGTACGAATGAATTAGAATGGATCGTATGAATGAATAAGAATGGATTGTACAAATGAATTAGAATGGATCGTGCGAATGAATTAGAATGAATCGTACGATTGCATTAGAATGGACCGTACGAATGAATTAGAATGAATCGTACGATCCATTGTAATTCATTCGTCCGATCCATTCTAATTCATTCGCATGAATGTATCCATTCTAATTCATTCGTACAATCCATTCTAATTCATTCGCACGATCCATTCTAATTCATTCGTATGATCCATTCTAATTCATTCCTACGATCTATTCTAATTCCTTCGCTCGAATGTATCCATTCTAATTCATTCGTTCGATCCATTCTAATTCATTCGTACGATCCATTCAAATTCATTCGCATGATCCATTCTAATTTATTCATACGATCCATTCTAATTCATTCTCACGAATGTAACCTTTCTAATTCATTTGTATGATCCATTCTAATTCATTCGTACGATCCATTCTAATCCATTCATATGATCTATTCTAATCCATTCGTACGATCCTTTCTAATTCATTCTCACAAATGTAACCTTTCTAATTCATTTGTACGATCCATTCTAATTCATTCGTACGATCCACGATCCATTCTAATATATTCGTACGATCCATTCTAATCCATTCGTACGATCCATTCTAATTCATTCGCACGAATGTAACCATTCTAATTCATTCGTACGATCCATTCTAATCCATTCCTATGATCCATTCTAATTCATTCGTACGATCCATTCTAATTCATTCGTACAAATGAATTAGAATGGATCGTATGAATGAATAAGAATGGATCGTACGAATGAATTAGAATGGATCATACGGATGAATTAGAATGGATCGTACGAACGAATTAGAATGGATCGTATGAACGAATTAGAATGGATCGTACGAATGAATTAGAATGGATACATTCGAGCGAATGAATTAGAATGGATCGTACGAATGAATTAGAATGGATCGTACAAATGGATTAGAATGGATCGTACGAATGGATTATAATGGATCGTACGAATGAAATAGAATGGATCTTACAAATGAATTAGAAAGGTTACATTCGTGAGAATGAATTAGAATGGATCGTACAAATGAATTAGAATGGATCGTACGAATGAATTAGAATGGATCGTACGAATGAATTAGAATGGATTATAGGAATGAATTATAATGGATCGTTCAAATGAATTAGAATGGATACATTCGTGCGAATGAATTAGAATGGATCATAGGAATAAATTAGAATGGATCATACGAATGAATTAGAATGGTTACATTCGTGCGAATGAATTAGAATGGATCGTACGAATGAATTAGAATGGATCGTGCGAATAAATTAGAATTGATCATACGAATGAATTAGAATGGATCGTACGAATGAATTTGAATGGATCGTACGAACGAATTAGAATGGATCATATGAACGAATTAGAATGGATCGTACGAATGAATTAGAATGGATCGTACGAATGAATTAGAATGGATACATTCGAGCGAATGAATTAGAATGGATCGTACGAATGAATTAGAATGGATCATAGGAATGAATTAGAATGGATCGTGCAATTGAATTAGAATGGACACATTCGTGCGAATGAATTAGAATGGATCGTAGGAATGAATTAGAATGGATCGTACGAATGAATTAGAATGGTTACATTCGTGCGAATGAATTAGAATGGATCGTACGAATAATTTGAATGGATCGTGCGAATGAATTAGAATGGATCATACGAATGGATTAGAATGGATCGTACGAATGAATTAGAATGGATCATACAAATGGATTAGAAAGGTTACATTCGTGAGAATGAATTAGAATGGATCGTACGAATGAATTAGAATGGATCATGCGAATGAATTTGAATGGATCGTACGAATGAATTAGAATGGATCGAACGAATGAATTAGAATGGATACATTCGAGCGAATGAATTAGAATAGATCGTAGGAATGAATTAGAATGGATCATACGAATGAATTAGAATGGATCGTGCGAATGAATTAGAATGGATTGCACGAATGAATTAGAATGGATACATTCTTGCGAATGAATTAGTATGGATCGTATGAATGAATTAGAATGGATCATACTAATGAATTAGAGTGAATCATACGAATGAATTAGAATGGATCGTACGAATGAATTCGAATGGATACATTAGTACGAATAAATTAGAATGGATTGTACGAATGAATTAGAATGAATGTAACCATTCTAATTCATTCGTACGATCCATTCTAATCCATTCGTACGATCCATTCTAATTCATTCGCACGAATGTATCCATTCTAATTCATTTGTACAATCTATTCTAATTCATTCGCACGATCCATTCTAATTCATTCGTATGATCCATTCTAATTCATTCCTACGATCTATTCTAATTCATTCGCTCGAATGTATCCATTCTAATTTATTCGTTCGATCCATTCTAATTTATTCGTACGATCCATTCAAATTCATTCGCATGATCCATTCTAATTCATTCGTACGATCCATTCTAATTCATTCGTACAAATGTATCCATTCTAATTCATTCGTACAATCCATTCTAATTCATTCGCTCGAATGTATCAATTCTAATTCATTCGTACGATCCATTCTAATTCATTCGTACGATCCATTCTAATCCATTCGTATGATCCATTCTAATTCATTTGTTCGAATGAATTAGAATGGATCGTACGAATGAATTAGAATGGATCGTACGAATGGATTAGAACGCATTGTATGAATGAATTAGAATGGATCGTACGAATGGATTAGAATGGATCGAACTTCCTACGAATGAGTTAGAATGGATCATACGAATGAATTAGAATGGATCGTACAAATGAAATAGAATAGATCATGCGAATGAATTAGAATGGATCGTCCAAATGAATTAGAATGGATTGTACGAATGAATTAGAATGGATACATTCGTGCGAATGAATTAGAATGGATCGGAAGAATGAATTAGAATGGATCGTACAAATTAATTAGAATGGATCGTGCGAATGAATTAGAATGAATCGTACGAATACATTAGAATGGATACATTCGTGCGAATGAATTAGAATGGATCGTACGAATGGATTAGAATGGATCGTACGAATGAATTAGAATGGATCGTACAAATGAATTAGAAAGGTTACATTTGTGAGAATGAATTAGAATGGATCGTACGAATGAATTAGAATGGATCATACGAATGAATTAGAATTGATCGTACGAATGAATTAGATTGGTTACATTCGTGCGAATGAATTAGAATGGATCGTACGAATAGATTAGAATGGATCGTACGAATGGATTAGAACGCATTGTACGAATGAATTAGAATAGATACATTTGTGTCAATGAGTTAGATTACGTATGAATGAATTTGAATGGATTGTACGAATGAATTAGAATGAATCGTACGAATGAATTTGAATGGATCATACGAATGAATTAGAATAGATATATTCACGCGAATGAATTAGAATGGATCGTACGAACAAATTAGAATGGATCGTATGAACGAATTAGAATAGATCGTACGAATGAATTAGAATGGATATATTCGTGCGAATGAATTAGAATGGATCGAACGAATGAATTAGAATGGATCATACGAATGAATTAGAATAGATCGTATGAATGAATTAGAATGGATCGTACGAATGAATTAGAATGGATCGTATAAATGAATTAGAAAGGTTAGATTTGTGAGAATGAATTAGAATGGATCGTACGAATGAATTAGAATGGATCATACGAATGGATTAGAATGGATCATACGAATAGATTAGAATGGATCGTACGAATGAATTAGAATGGATCATACAAATGAATTAGAAAGGTTACATTCGTGAGAATAAATTATAATGGATCGTGCGAATGAATTAGAATTGATCATACGAATGAATTAGAATGGATCGTACGAATGAATAAGAATGGATCGTACGAATGAATTAGAATGGATACATTTGAGTGAATGAATTAGAATAGATCGTAGGAATGAATTAGAATGGATCATACGAATGAATTAGAATACGAATGAATTAGAATTGATCGTATGAATGAATTAGAATGGATCGTACGAATTAATTAGAATGGATACATTCGTGCGAATGAATTAGAATGGATCGTACGAATGAATTAGAATGAATCGTACGAATGAATTAGAATGGATCGTACGAATGAATTAGAATGGATACATTTGTACGAATAAATTAGAATGGATTGTACGAATGAATTAGAATAGATACATTCTTGCGAATAAATTAGAAGGGATCGTATATTCGTGCAAATAAATTATGGATCGTGCGAATGATTAGAATGAATCGTACGAATGCATTAGAATGGATCGTACGAATGGATTAGAATGAATCGTACGATCCATTCAAATTCATTTGTCCGATCCATTCTAATTCATTCGCACGAATGTATCCATTCTAATTCATTCATTCAATCCATTCTAATTCATTCGCACGATCCATTCTAATTCATTCGTATGATACATTTTAATTCATTCCTACGATCTATTCTAATTCATTCACTCGAATGTATCCATTCTAATTCATTCGTTCGATCCATTCTAATTCATTCGTATGATCCATTCAAATTCATTTGCATGATCCATTCTAATTCATTCGTACGATCCATTCTAATTCATTCTCACGAATGTAACCTTTCTAATTCATTTGTATGATCCATTCTAATTCATTCGTACGATCCATTCTAATCCATTCATACGATCCATTCTAATCCATTCGTACGATCCATTCTAATTCACTCGTACCATCCATTCTAATTCATTCTCACAAATATAACCTTTCTAATTCATTTGTACGATCCATTCTAATTCATTCGTACGATCCATTCTAATCTATTCGTACTATCCATTTTAATCCATTTGTACGATCCATTCTAATTCATTCGCACGAATGTAACCATTCTAATTCATTCGTACGATCCATTCTAATTCATTCCTACGATCCATTCTAATTAATTCGCATGAATGTATCCATTCTAATTCATTTGCACGATTCATTCTAATTCATTCTAATTCATTTGTACGATCCATTCTAATTCATTTGTACGATCCATTCTAATTCATTCACACGATCCATTCTAATTCATTCGTACGATCTATTCTAATTCATTCGCACGAATGTAACTATTCTAATTCATTCGTACGATTCATTCTAATTCATTCGTATGAGCCATTCTAATTCATTCGTACGATCCTTTCTAATCCATTCGTACGATCCATTCTAATTTATTCGTAGAATGGATCGTATGAATGAATAAGAATGGATCGTACGAATGAATTAGAATGGATCATGCGAATGAATTAGAATGAATCGTACGAATGAATTAGAATGGATACATTCGAGCGAATGAATTAGAATGGATCATAGGAATGAATTAGAATGGATCGTGCAAATGAATTAGAATGGATACATTCGTGCGAATGAATTAGAATGGATACATTCGTACGATCCATTCTAATTCATTCGCACGATCCATTCTAATTCATTTGTACGATCCATTCTAATTCATTGGCACGAATGTAACCATTCTAATTCATTCGTACGATCCATTCTAATTCATTCCTACGATCCATTCCAATTCATTCGCACGAATGTATCCATTCTAATTCATTTTCATGATCCATTCTAATTCATTCCTATGATCCATTCTAATTCCTTCGTATGATCTATTCTAATTCATTCGCACAATGTATCCATTCTAATTCATTCGTACGATCCATTCTAATTCGTTCATACGATCCATTCTAATTCGTTCGTACGATCCATTCTAATTCGTTCGTACGATCCATTCTAATTCATTCACACGATCCATTCTAATTCATTCGCACGATCCATTCTAATTCATTCTCACGAATGTAACCTTTCTAATTCATTTGTATGATCCATTCTAATTCATTCGTACGATCCAATCTAATTCATTCATACGATCCATTCTAATTTATTTGCATGATCCATTCTAATTCATTCCTATGATCCATTCTAATTCATTCGTACGATCCATTCTAATTCATTCGCTCGAATGTATCCATTCTAATTCATTCGTACGATCCATTCTAATTCATTCTCACGAATGTAACCTTTCTAATTCATTTGTATGTATCCATTCTAATTCATTCGTACGATCCATTCTAATTCATTCGCACGATCCATTCTAATTCATTCATACAATCCATTCTAATTCATTCGCACGATCCATTCTAATTCATTCGTACGATCCATTCTAATTCATTCGCACGAATGTATCCATTCTAAAGAATTCATACGATTCTTTCTAATTCATTCGCACGATCCATTCTAATTCATTCGTACGATCCATTCTAATTCATTCGTCCGATCCATTCTAATTCATTCGCACGAATGTATCCATTATAATTCATTCGTACAATCCATTCTAATTCATTCGCACGATCCATTCTAATTCATTCGTATGATCCATTCTAATTCATTCCTACGATCTATTCTAATTCATTCGCTCGAATGTATCCATTCTAATTCATTCGTTCGATCCATTCTAATTCATTCATACGATCCATTCTAATTCATTCGTACGATCCATTCTAACTTATTCGTAGGAATGAATTAGAATGGATCGTACGAATGAATTAGAATGGTTACATTCGTGCAAATGAATTAGAATGGATCGTACAAATGAATTAGAAAGGTTACATTTGTGAGAATAAATTAGAATGGATCGTACGAATGGATTAGAATGGATCGTACGAATGGATTAGAATGGATCATACGAATAAATTAGAATGGTTACATTCGTGAGAATGAATTAGAATGGATCGTGCGAATAAATTAAAATTGATCATACGAATGAATTAGAATGGATCGTACGAATGAATAAGAATGGATCGTACGAATGAATTAGAATGGATACATTCGAGCGAATGAATTAGAATAGATCGTAGGAATAAATTAGAATGGATCATATGAATGAATTAGAATGGATCGTATGAATGAATTAGAATGGATCGTACGAATTAATTAGAATGGATACATTCGTGCGAATGAATTAGATTGGATCGTACGAATGAATTAGAATGGATCGTACGAATGAATTAGAATGGATCGTATGAATGATTTAGAATGGATCATACGAATGAATTAGAATGGATTGTACGAATGAATTAGAATGGATATATTCGTGCGAATGAATTAGAATGGATCGGACGAATGAATTAGAATGGATCGTACGATTCATTCTAATTCATTCGTACGATCCATTCTAATGCATTCGTACGATTCATTCTAATTCATTCGCAAGATCCATTCTAATTTATTCGTATGATCCATTCTAATTTATTTGCACGAATATACGATCCATTCTAATTTATTCGCAAGAATGTATCCATTCTAATTCATTCGTACAATCCATTCTAATTTATTCGTACAAATGTATCCATTCTAATTCATTCGTACGATCCATTCTAATTCATTCGTACGATTCATTCTAATTCATTCGTACGATCCATTCTAATTCATTCGTACGATCTATTCTAATTCATTCGCACGAATGTATCCATTCTTATTCATTCGTACGATCCATTCTAATTCATTCGTATGATCAATTCTAATTCATTCGCACGATCCATTCTAATTCATTCTCACGAATGTAACCTTTCTAATTCATTTGTATGATCCATTCTAATTCATTCGTACGATCCATTCTAATCCATTCGTACGATCCATTCTAATCCATTCGTACGATCCATTCTAATTCATTCTCTCAAATGTAACCTTTCTAATTCATTTGTACGATCCATTCTAATTCATTCGTACGATCCATTCTAATCCATTCGTACGATCCATTCTAATTCATTCGCACGAATGTAACCATTCTAATTCATTCGTACGATCCATTCTAATTCATTCCCACGAATGAGTTAGAATGGATCATACAAATGAATTAGAATGGATCGTACAAATGAATTAGAATGGATCGAATGAATGAATTAGAATGGATACATTCGAGCGAATGAATTAGAATAGATCGTAGGAATGAATTAGAATGGATCATACGAATAAATTAGAATGGATCGTGCGAATGAATTAGAATGGATTGTACGAATGAATTATAATGGATACATTCGTGCGAATGAATTAGAATGGATCGGACGAATGAATTAGAATGGATCGTACGAATGAATTAGAATGGATCGTGCGAATGAGTTAGAATGAATCGTACGAATGCATTAGAATGGATACATTCGTGCGAATGAATTTGAATGGATCATATGAATGAATTAGAATGGATCGTGCGAATGAATTAGAATGGATCATACGAATGAATTAGAATGGATCGTGCGAATGAATTAAAATGGATCGTACGAATGAATTAGAATGGATACATACAAATGAATTAGAAAGGTTACATTCGTGAGAATGAATTAGAATGGATCGTACGAATGAATTAGAATGGATCGTACGAATGAATTAGAATGGATACATTCGAGCGAATGAATTAGAATGGATCGTACGAATGAATTAGAATGGATCATAGGAATGAATTAGAATGGATCGTGCAAATGAATTAGAAGGATCGTACGAATGGATTAGAATGGATCGTACGAATGAATTAGAATGGATCATACAAATGAATTAGAAAGGTTACATTCGTGAGAATGAATTAGAAGGGATCGTGCAAATGAATTAGAATGGATCGTACGAACGAATTAGAATGGATCGTACGAACGAATTAGAATGCATCGTATGAACGAATTAGAATGGATACATTCGAGCGAATGAATTAGAATGGATTGTACGAATGAATTAGAATGGATCATAGGAATGAATTAGAATGGATCGTGCAAATGAATTAGAATGGATACGTTCGTGCGAATGAATTAGAATGGATCGTAGGAATGAATTAGAATGGATCGTACGAGTGAATTAGAATGGTTACATTCGTGCGAATGAATTAGAATGGATTGTACGAATGAATTAGAATGGATCGTGCGAATGAATTAGAATGGATCGTACGAATGAATTAGAATGGATCGTGTGAATGAATTAGAATGAATCGTACGAATGTATTAGAATGGATCGTACGAATGAATTAGAATGAATCGTACGATCCATTCTAATTCATTCGTCCGATCCATTCTAATTCATTCGCACGAATGTATCCATTCTAATTCATTCGTACAATCCATTCTAATTCATTCGCACGATCCATTCTAATTCATTCGTATGATCCATTCTAATTCATTCCTACGATCTATTCTAATTCATTTGCTCGAATGTATCCATTCTAATTCATTCGTTCGATCCATTCTAATTTATTCGTACGATCCATTCAAATTCATTCGCATGATCCATTCTAATTCATTTGTACGATCCATTCTAATTCATTCTCACGAATGTAACCTTTCTAATTCATTTGTATGATCCATTCTAATTTATTCATACGATCCATTCTAATCCATTCGTACGATCCATTCTAATTCATTCTCACAAATGTAACCTTTCTAATTTATTTGTACGATCCATTCTAATTCATTCGTACGATCCATTCTAATCCATTCGTACGATCCATTCTAATCCATTCGTACGATCCATTCTAATTCATTCGCACGAATGTAACCATTCTAATTCATTCGTACGATCCATTCTAATTCATTCCTATGATCCATTCTAATTCATTCGCATGAATGTATCCATTCTAATTCGTTTGCACGATCCATTCTAATTCATTCCTATTATCCATTCTAATTCATTCGTACGATCCATTCTAATTCATTCGCTCGAATGTATCCATTCTAATTCATTCATACGATCCATTCTAATTCGTTCATACGATGCATTCAAATTCGTTCGTACGATCCATTCTAATTCATTCGTACGATCCATTCTAATTCATTCGCACGATCCATTCTAATTCATTTGTACGATCCATTTTAATTCATTCGCATGATCGTATGAATGAATTAGAATGGATCGTACGAATGGATTAGAATGGATCGTACGAATGGATCATGCGAATGAATTAGAATGGATCGTACGAATGAATTAGAATGGATCGTACGAATAAATTAGAATAGATCGTGCGAATAAAATAGAATGGATCATACGAATGAATTAGAATAGATATATTCATGCTAATGAATTAGAATGGATCGTACGAATGAATTAGAATGGATCGTGCGAATGAATTAGAATAGATTGTATGAATAAATTAGAATGGATCGTACGAATGAATTAAAATGGATACATTTGTGCGAATGAATTAGAATGGATCATACGATTGAATTTGAATGGATCATACGAATGAATTAGAATGGATACATTTGTGCGAATTAATTAGAATGGATCGTTCGAATGAATTAGAATGGATCGTACGAATGAATTAGAATGGATCGTATGAATGAATTAGAATGGATAGTGCGAATGAATTAGAATGGATCGTTCGAATGAATTAGAATGGATACATTCGTGCAAATGAATTAGAATGGATCGTACGAATGAATTAGAATAGATCGTACAAATGAATTAGAATGGATCGTGCAAATGAATTAGAATTGATCATATGAATGAATTAGAATGGATCGTACGAATGAATTAGAATAGATCGTGCGAATGAATTAGAATGGATCGTACAAATGAATTAGAATGGATATATTTGAACGAATAAATTAGAATGGATCATACGAATGAATTAGAATGGATCGTACGAATGAATTAGAATGGATCATGCGAATGAATTAGAATCGATCGTACGAATGAATTAGAATGGATCGGACGAATGAATTAGATCGTACGATTTAATTAGAATGGATCGTACGAATGAATTAAAATGGATACATTCATACGACTGAATTAGAATGGATTGTACGAATGAATTAGAATGGATCGTACGAATGAAATAGAATGGATCATACGAATGAATTAGAATGGATCGTGCGAATGAATTAGAATGGATCGTACGAATGAATTAGAATGGATATATTTGAACGAATAAATTAGAATGGATCATACGAATGAATTAGAATGGATCGTACGAATGAATTATAATGGATCGTGCGAATTAATTAGAATCGATCGTACGAATGAATTAGAATGGATCGTACGAATGAATTAGATCGTAAGAATGAATTAGAATGGATCGTACGAATGAATTAAATTGGATACATTCATACGACTAAATTAGAATGGATCGTGGGAATTAATTAGAATGGATCGTACGAATGAATTAGAATGGATCGAATGAATGAATCAGAATGGATACATTCGTGCGAATGAATTAGAATGGATCGGACGAATGAATTAGAATGGATCGTACGAATGAATTAGAATGGATCATATGAATGAATTAGAATGGTTACATTCGTGCTAATGAATTAGAATGGATCGTACGAATGGATTATAATAGATCGTGCGAATGGATTAGAACGCATTGTACGAATGAATTAGAATAGATACATTTGTGCGAATGAATTAGATTGCATCGTATGAATGAATTTGAATGGATTGTACGAATGAATTAGAATGGATCGTACGAATGAATTAAAATGGATCATGCGAATGAATTAGAATAGATCATACGAATAAATTAGAATGGATCGTACGAATAAATTAGAATGGGTCGTGCGAATGAATTAGAATGGATCGTACGAATGAATTAGAATGGATCTACCGAATGAGTTAGAATGGATCATACGAATGAATTAGAATGGATCGTACGAATGAATTAGAATGGATTGTGCGAATGAATTAGAATGGATACATTCGTGCGAATGAATTAGAATGGAATGTAAGAATGAATTTGAATGGATCGTACTAATGAATTAGAATGGATCCATTCGTACAAATGAATTAGAATGGATCGTACGAATGGATTAGAATGGATCGTACGAATGGATTAGAACGCATTGTACGAATGAATTAGAATGGATCGTACGAATGGATTAGAATGGATCGTACGAATGAATTAGAATGGATCATACGAATGAATTAGAATGGATACATTCGAGCGAATGAATTAGAATGGATCGTACGAATGAATTAGAATGGATCATAGGAATGAATTAGAATGGATCGTGCAATTGAATTAGAATGGATACATACGTGCGAATGAATTAGAATGGATCGTAGGAATGAATTAGAATGGATCGTAGAAATGAATTAGAATGGTTACATTCGTGCGAATGAATTAGAATGGATCGTACGAATGGATTAGAATGCATCGTACAAATGGATTAGAATGGATCGTACGAAGAAATTATAATGGATCGCACAAATGAATTAGAAAGGTTACATTTGTGAGAATGAATTAGAATGGATCGTACGAATGAATTAGAATGGATCGTACGAATGGATTAGAACGGATCGTACGAATGGATTAGAATGGATCGTACGAATGGATTAGAATGGATCGTACGAATGAATTAGAATGGATCATACAAATGAATTAGAAAGGTTACATTCGTGAGAATGAATTAGAATGGATCGTACGAATGAATTAGAATGGATCATGCGAATGAATTTGAATGGATCGTATGAATGAATTAGAATGGATCGAACGAATGAATTAGAATGGTTACATTCGAGCGAATGAATTAGAATAGATCGTAGGAATGAATTAGAATGGATCATACGAATGAATTAGAATGGATCGTGCGAATGAATTAGAATGGACTGTACGAATGAATTAGAATGGATACATTCGTGCGAATGAATTAGAATGGATCGTACGATTCATTCTAATTCATTCGTACGATCCATTCTAATGCATTCGTACGATTCATTCTAATTCATTCGCACGATCCATTCTAATTCATTCGTACAATCCATTCTTATTCATTCATACGATCCATTCTAATTCATTCATACGATCCATTCTAATTCATTCCTACGATCCATTCTAATTCATTCGCATAAATGTATCCATTCTAATTCATTTGCACGATCTATTCTAATTCATTCCTATTATCCATTCTAATTCATTCGTACGATCCATTCTAATTCATTCGCTCGAATGTATCCATTCTAATTCATTCGAACGATCCATTCTAATTCGTTCATACGATCCATTCTAGTTCGTTCGTACGATCCATTCTTATTCATTTACACGATCCATTCTAATTCATTCTCACGAATGTAACCTTTCTAATTCATTTGTATGATCCATTCTAATTCATTCGTACGATCCATTCTAATCCATTCGTACGATCCATTCTAATTCATTTGCACGATCCATTCTAATTCATTCGTATGATCCATTCTAATTCATTTGCTCGAATGTATCCATTCTAATTCATTCGTACGATCCATTCTAATTCATTCTCACGAATGTAACCTTTCTAATTCATTTGTATGTATCCATTCTAATTCATTCGTACGATCCATTCTAATTCATTCATACGATCCATTCTAATTCATTCGCACGAACCATTCTAATTCATTCGTATGATCCATTCTAATTCATTCGCACGAATGTATCCATTCTAATGTATTCGTACGATTTATTCTAATTCATTCGCACGATCCATTCTAATTTATTCGTACGATCCATTCTAATTCATTCGTCCGATCCATTCTAATTCATTCGCACGAATGTATCCATTCTAATTCATTCGTACAATCCATTCTAATTCATTCGCACGATCCATTCTAATTCATTCGTATGATCCATTCTAATTCATTCCTACTATCTATTCTAATTCATTCGCTCGAATGTATCCATTCTAATTCATTCGTTCGATTCATTCTAATTCATTTGTACGATCCATTCTAATTTATTCGTATGATCCATTCTAACTCATTCGTAGGAATGAATTAGAATGGATCGTACGAATGAATTAGAATGGTTACAGTCGTGCGAATAAATTAGAATGGATCGTACGAATGGATTAGAATGGATCGTACGAATGGATTAGAATGGTTTGTACGAATGAATTAGAATGGATCGTACAAATGAATTAGAAAGGTTACATTTGTGAGAATGTATTAGAATGGATCGTACGAATGGATTTGAATGGATCGTACGAATAGATTAGAATGGATCGTACGAATGGATTAGAATGGATCGTAGGAATGAATTAGAATGGATCATGCAAATGAATTAGAAAGGTTACATTCGTGAGAATGAATTAGAATGGATCGTGCGAATGAATTAGATTTGATCATACGAATGAATTAGAATGGATCGTACGAATTAATTAGAATGGATACATTCGAGCGAATGAATTAGAATAGATCGTAGGAATGAATTAGAATAGATTATACGAATGAATTAGAATGGATCGTATGAATGAATTAGAATGGATCGTACGAATTAATTAGAATGGATACATTCGTGTGAATGAATTAGAATGGATCGTACGAATGAATTAGAATGAATCGTCCGAATGAATTAGAATAGATCGTACGAATGGAATGGATACATTTGTACGAATAAATTAGAATGGATTGTACGAATGAATTAGAATGGATACATTCTTGTGAATAAATTAGAATGGATCGTATATTCGTGCGAATTAATTAGAATGGATCATACGAATGAATTAGAATGGATCGTGCGAATGAATTTGAATGAATCGTACGAATGCATTAGAATGGATC
Source organism: Chamaelirium japonicum (assembly GCA_947650365.1). NCBI lineage: Eukaryota > Viridiplantae > Streptophyta > Magnoliopsida > Liliales > Melanthiaceae > Chamaelirium > Chamaelirium japonicum. The sequence continues at coordinate 276,846 of CANTAL010000240.1, forward strand.
GTACGAATGGATTAGAATGAATCGTACGATCCATTCTAATTCATTCGTCCGATCCATTCTAATTCATTCGCACGAATGTATCCATTCTAATTCATTCGTACAATCCATTCTAATTCATTCGCACGATCCATTCTAATTCCTTCGTATGATACATTTTAATTCATTCCTACGATCTATTCTAATTCATTCACTCGAATGTATCCATTCTAATTCATTCGGTCGATCCATTCTAATTCATTCGTACGATCCACTCAAATTCATTTGCATGATCCATTCTAATTTATTCGTACGATCCATTCTAATTCATTCTCACGAATGTAACCTTTCTAATTCATTTGTATGATCCATTCTAATTCATTCGTACGATTCATTCTAATCCATTCATACGATCCATTCTAATGCATTCGTACGATCCATTCTAATTCACTCGTATGATCCATTCTAATTCATTCTCACAAATGTAACCTTTCTAATTCATTTGTACGATCCATTCTAATTCATTCGTACGATCCATTCTAATCTATTCGTACGATCCATTTTAATCCATTTGTACGATCCATTCTAATTCATTCGCACGAATGTAACCATTCTAATTCATTCGTATGATCCATTCTAATTCATTCCTACGATCCATTCTAATTCATTCGCACGAATGTATCCATTCTAATTCATTTGCACGATTCATTCTAATTCATTCCTAGGATCCATTTTAATTCATTCGTACGATCCATTCTAATTCATTCGCTCGAATGTATCCATTCTAATCCATTCGTACGATCTATTCTAATTCGTTCATACGATCCATTCTAATTCGTTCGTACGATCCATTCTAATTCATTCGTACGATCCATTCTAATCCATTCGTACGATCCATTCTAATTCATTCGTACAAATGAATTAGAATGGATCGTATGAATGAATAAGAATGGATCGTACGAATGAATTTGAATGGATCGTGCGAATGAATTAGAATGAATCGTACGAATGAATTAGAATGGATACATTCGAGCGAATGAATTAGAATGGATCATAGGAATGAATTAGAATGGATCGTGCAAATGAATTAGAATGGATACATTCGTGCAAATGAATTAGAATGGATCGTAGGAATGAATTAAAATGGATCGTACGAATGAATTAGAATGGATACATTCGTGCGAATGAATTTGAATGGATCGTACAAATGAATTAGAATGGATCGTGCGAATGAATTAGAATTGATCATACGAATGAATTAGAATGGATCGTACGATCTATTCTAATTCATTCGCACGATCTATTCTAAATCATTCATACGATCCATTCTAATTCATTCGCATGAATGTAACCATTCTAATTCATTCGTATGATCCATTCTAATTCATTCCTACGATCCATTCTAATTCATTCGCACAAATGTATCCATTCTAATTTATTTGCATGATCCATTCTAATTCATTCCTATGATCCATTCTAATTCATTCGTATGATCCATTCTAATTCATTCGCTCAATGTATCCATTCTAATTCATTCGTACGATCCATTCTAATTCGTTCATACGATCCATTCTAATTTGTTCGTACGATCCATTCTAATTCGTTCGTTCAATCCATTCTAATTCATTCGCACGATCCATTCTAATTCATTCGCACGATCCATTCTAATTCATTCTCACGAATGTAACCTTTCTAATTCATTTGTATGATCCATTCTAATTCATTCGTACGATCCAATCTAATCCATTCATACGATCCATTCTAATTTATTTGCACGATCCATTCTAATTCATTCCTATGATCCATTCTAATTTATTCGTACGATCCATTCTAATTCATTCGCTCGAATGTATCCATTCTAATTCAATCGTACGATCAATTCTAATTCATTCTCACGAATGTAACCTTTCTAATTCATTTGTATGTATCCATTCTAATTCATTCGTACGATCCATTCTAATTCATTCGCACGATCCATTTTAATTCATTCGTACAATCCATTCTAATTCATTCGCACGATCCATTCAAATTCATTCGTACGATCCATTCTAATTCATTCATACGAATGTATCCATTCTAATGCATTCGTACGATTCATTCAAATTCATTCGCACGATCCATTCTTATTCCTTCGTACGATCCATTCTAATTCATTCGTCTGATCCATTCTAATTCATTCGCACGAATGTATCCATTCTAATTCATTCGTACAATCCATTCTTGTTCATTCGCACGATCCATTCTAATTCATTCGTATGAAACATTCTAATTCATTCCTACGATCTATTCTAATTCATTCGTTCGATCCATTCTAATTCATTCGTACGATCCATTCAAATTCATTCGCATGATCCTTTCTAATTCATTCGTAAGATCCATTCAAATTCATTCGTACGATCCATTCTAATTCATTCGTACGATCTAATTCATTCGTACGATCCATTCTAATTCATTCGCACGATCCATTCTAATTCATTCGTACGATCCATTCTAATTCATTCGTACGATCCATTCTAATTTATTCGTTCAAATATATCCATTCTAATTCATTCGTACGATCCATTCTAATTCATTCGCACGAGCCATTTTAATTCATTCGCACGAATGTATCCATTCTAATTCATTTGCACGATCCATTCTAATTCATTCCTATGATCCCTTCTAATTCATTCGTACGATCCATTCTAATTCATTCGCTCGAATGTATCCATTCTAATTCATTCGAACGATCCATTCTAATTCATTCATACGATCCATTCTAATTCGTTCGTACGATCCATTCTAATTCGCTCGTACGATCCATTCTAATTCATTCGTATGATCCATTCTAATTCATTCCTACGATCTATTCTAATTCATTCGCTCGAATGTATCCATTGTAATTCATTCGTTCGATCTATTCTAATTTATTCGTACGATCCATTCAAATTCATTCGCATGATCCATTCTAATTCATTCGTACGATCCATTCTAATTCATTCTCATGAATGTAACCTATCTAATTCATTTGTATGATCCATTCTAATTCATTCGTACGATCCATTCTAATCCATTCGTACGATCCATTCTAATTCATTCGTACGATCCATTCTAATTCCTTCTCACAAATGTAACCTTTCTAATTCATTTGTACGATCCATTCTAATTCATTCGTATGATCCATTCTAATCTATTCGTACGATCCATTCTAATCCATTTGTACGATCCATTCTAATTCATTCGCACGAATGCAGCCATTCTAATTCATTCGTACGATCCATTCTAATTCATTCCTACGATCCATTGTAATTCATTCGCACGAATGTATCCATTCTAATTCATTTGCACGATCCATTCTAATTCATTCCAATGATCCATTCTAATTTATTCGTACGATCCATTCCAATTCATTCTCACGAATGTAACCTTTCTAATTCATTTGTATGATCCATTCTAATCCTTTCGTACGATCCTTTCTAATTCATTCTCACAAATGTAACCTTTATAATTCATTTGTATGATCCATTCTAATCCATTCGTACGATCCATTCTAATCCATTCGTACGATCCATTCTAATCCATTCATACGATCCATTCTAATTAATTCGCACGAATGTAACCATTCTAATTCATTCGTACGATCCATTCTAATTCATTCCTACGATCCATTCTAATTTATTCGCACGAATGTATCCATTCTAATTCATTTGCACGATCCATTCTAATTCAATACTATGATCCATTCTAATTCATTCGTACGATCCATTCTAGTTCATTCGTACGATCCATTCTACTTCATTCGTATGATCCATTCTAATTTATTCGCATGATCCATTCGTACGATCCATTCTAATTCGTTCATACGATCCATTCTAATTCGTTCGTACGATCCATTCTAATTCGTTCGTACGATCCATTCTAATTCATTCTTACGATCCATTCTAATTCATTCGTACGATCCATTCTAATTCATTCGTACGATCCATTCTAATTCATTCATACGATCCATTCTAATTCATTCGTATGATCCATTCTAACTCATTCGCACAAATGTATCCATTCTAATTCATTCGTACGATCCATTCTAATTCATTCGCACGATCCATTCTAATTCATTCGTACGATCAATTCTAATTCATTCGCACAAATGAATCCATTCTAATTCATTTGTATGATCCATTCTAATTCATTCGTACGATCCATTCTAATCCATACGTATGATCCATTCTAATCCATTCGTACGATCCATTCTAATTCATTCGTACGATCCATTCTAATTCATTCGTATGAATGTATCCATTCTAATTTATTCGTACGATCCTGTCTAATTCATTCGTACGATCCATTCTAATTCATTCGAACGAATGTATCTATTCTAATTCATTCGTACGATCCATTCTAATTCATTCGTATGATCCATTCTAATTCATTCGCACGATCCATTCAAATTCATTCGCACGATCCTTTCTAATTCATTCGTTCGATCCATTCTAATTCATGCATACGATCTAGTCTAATTCATTCGCACGAATGTATCCATTCTAATTCATTTGTTCGATCCATTCTAATTCATTCGCATAAATATATCCATTCTAATTCATTCATACGATCCATTCTAATTCATTCGTAAGAATGTATCCATTCTAATTCATTCGCACGATCAATTCTAATTCATTCGTACGATCCATTCTAATTCATTCGCACGAATGTATCCATTCTAATTCATTCGTACAATCCATTCTAATTCATTCGCACGATCTATTCTAATTCATTCGTATGATCCATTCTAATTCATTCCTACGATCTATTCTAATTCATTCGTTCGAATGTATCCATTCTAATTCATTCGTACAATCCATTCTAATTCATTCGCACGATCCATTCTAATTCATTCATATGACCCATTCTAATTCATTCCTACGATCTATTCTAATTCATTCGCTCGAATGTATCCATTCTAATTCATTCATTCGATCCATTCTAATTCATTCGTACGATCCATTCAAATTCATTCGCATGATCCATTCTAATTCATTCGTACGATCCATTCTAATTCATTCTCACGAATGTAACCTTTCTAATTCATTTGTATGATCCATTCTAATTCATTCGTACGTTCCATTCTAATACATTTGTACGATCCATTCTAATCCATTCTTATGATCCATTCTAATCCATTCGTACGATCCATTCTAATTCATTCGCACAATCCATTCTAATTCATTCGCACGAATGTATCCATTCTAATTCATTCGCACGATCCATTCTAATTCATTCGCACAAATGTATCCATTCTAATTCATTCGTACGATCCATTCTAATGCATTCGTACGACTCATTATAATTCATTCGCACGATCCATTCTAATTCATTCGTACGATCCATTCTTATTCATTCATACGATCCATTCTAATTTATTCGTATGATCCATTCTAATTCATTCCTATGATCCATTCTAATCCATTCGTACGATCCATTCTAATTCATTCGCACGAATATATCCATTTTAATTCATTCGTACGATCCATTCTAATTCATTCGTATGATCCATTCTAATTCATTCGCACGAATATATCCATTCTAATTCATTTGCACGATCCATTCTAATTCATTCCTATGATCCATTCTAATACATTCGTACGATCCATTCTAATTCATTCGCTCGAATGTCTCCATTCTAATTCATTCGTACGATCCATTCTAATTCGTTCATACGATCCATTCTAATTTGTTCGTACGATCCATTCTAATTCGTTCATACGATCCATTCTAACTCATTTGTATGATCCATTCTAATTCATTCCTACGATCTATTCTAATTCATTCGCTCGAATGTATCCATTCTAATTCATTATTTCGATCCATTCTAATTCATTCGTACGATCCATTTAAATTCATTCGCATGATCCATTCTAATTCATTCGTACGATCCATTCTAATTCATTCTCACGAATGTAACCTTTCTAAATCATTTGTATGATCCATTCTAATTTATTCGTACTATCCATTCTAATCCATTCGTACGATCCATTCTAATCCATTCGTACGATCCATTCTAATCCATTCGTACGATCCATTCTAATTCATTCTCACAAATGTAACCTTTCTAATTCATTCGTACGATCCATTCTAATTCATTCGTATGATCCATTCTAATCCATTCGTACGATCCATTCTAATCCATTCGTACGATCCATTCTAATTCATTCGCACGAATGTAACTATTCTAATTTATTCGTACGATCCATTCTAATTCATTCCTACGATCCATTCTAATTCATTCGCACGAATGTATCCATTCTAATTCATTTGCACGAACCATTCTAATTCATTCCTATGATCGATTCTAATTCATTCGTACGATGCATTCTAATTCATTCGCTCGAATGTATCCATTCTAATTAATTCGTACGATCCATTGTAATTCATTCATACAATCCATTCAGATTCATTCGCACAAATATATCCATTCAAATTCATTCGTACGATCCATTCTAATTAATTCGCACGATCCATTCTAATTCAGTCGTATGAATGTATCCATTTTAATTCATTCGTACGATCGATTCTAATTCATTCGTACGATCTAATTCATTCGTACGATCCATTCTAATTCATTCGTACGATTGATTCTAATTTATTCGCACGATCCATTCTAATTCATTCGTATGATCTAATTCATTCGTACGATCCATTCTAATTTATTCGTACGATCGATTCTAATTTATTCGCACGATCCATTGTAATTCATTCGTACGATCCATTTTAATTCATTCGTATGATCCATTCTAATTTATTCGTTCAAATATATCCATTCTAATTCATTCGTACGATCCATTCTAATTCATTCGCACGATCCATTCTAATTCATTCGTATGATCAATTCTAATTCATTCGTACAATTCATTCTAATTCAGTCGTATGAATGTATCATACGAATGAATTAGAATGGATCATGCGAATGAATTAAAATAGATCGCTCCATTCTTATTCATCGCACAAATGTATCCATTCTAATTTATTCGTACGATCCATTCAAATTCAATCGTATGATCCATTCTAATTCATTCGCACAAATGTATCCATTTTAATTCATTCGTACGATCCATTCTAATTTATTCATACGATCCATTCTAATTTATTCGCACGATCCATTCTAATTCATTCGCATGAATATATCTATTCTAATTCATTCGTATGATCCGTTCTAATTTATTCGCACGATCTATTCTAATTCATTCGTACGATCCATTCTAATTCATTCGTACAATCCATTCTAATTCATTCGCTCGAATGTATCATACAAATGAATTAGAATGGATCATGCGAATGAATTAAAATGGATCGTACAAATGAATTAGAATGGATCGTGCGAATGAATTAGAATGGATTGTACGAACGAATTAGAATGGATCGCACGAACGAATTAGAATGGATCGTATGAACGAATTAGAATGGATCGTACGAATGAATTAGAAAGGATACATTCGAGCGAATGAATTAGAATGGATCATAGGAATGAATTAGAATAGATCGTGCAAATGAATTAGAATGGATACATTCGTGCGAATGAATTAGAACGCATTGTACGAATGAATTAGAATGGATCGTACGAATGGATTAGAATGGATCGTACGAATAAATTAGAATGGATACATTCGAGTGAATGAATTAGAATGAATCGTACGAATGAATTAGAATGGATCATAGGAATGAATTAGAATGGATCGTGCAAATGAATTAGAATGGATACATTCGTGCGAATGAGGTAGAATGGATCGTAGGAATGAATTAGAATGGATCGTATGAATGAATTAGAATGGTTACATTCGTGCGAATGAATTAGAATGGATCGTACGAATGGATTAGAATGGATCGTACGAATAAATTAGAATGGATCGTACAAATCAATTAGAAAGGTTACATTTGTGAGAATGAATTAGAATGGATCGTACGAATGAATTAGAATGGATCGTACGAATGGATTAGAATGGATCGTACGAATGAATTAGAATGGATCGTACGAATGCATTAGAATGGATACATTCGTGCGAATGAATTAGAATGGATCGTACGAATGAATTAGAATGGATCGTGCGAATGAATTAGAATGGAACTTACGAATGAATTAGAATGGATCGTGCGAATGAATTAGAATGGATCGTACGAATGAATTAGAATGGATACATTTGTGCGAATGAATTAGAATGGATCGTACGAATGAATTAGAATGGATCGTACGAATGAATTAGAATGGATCGTACAAATGAATTAGAATGGATACATTTGTGCGATGAATAAGAATGGAGCGTACGAATGAATTAGAATAGAGCGTACGAATGAACTAGAATAGATACATTCGTGCGAATGAATTAGAATGGATTGCACGAATGAATTAGAATGGATACATTCGTGCGAATGAATTAGAATGGATCGTACGAATGAATTAGAATGGATCGTGCGAATGAATTAGAATGAACCGTACGAATGAATTAGAATATATCGTGCGAATAAATTAGAATGGATCATACGAATGAATTAGAATAGATATATTCATGTGAATGAATTAGAATGGATCGTACGAATGAATTAGAATGGATCGTGCGAATGAATTAGAATGGATCGTATGAATAAATTAGAATGGATCGTACGAATGAATTAAAATGGATACATTTGTGCGAATTAGAATGGATCGTACGAATGGATTAGAATTAGATCGTACGAATGAATTAGAATGGATCGTACGAATGAATTAGAATGAATCATATGAATGCATTAGAATGGATCATACGAATGGATTAGAATGGATCGTACGAATGAATTAGAATGGATCGTACGAATGGATTAGAATGGATCATACGAATGAATTAGAATGGATCATACAAATGAATTAGAAAGGTTACATTCGTGAGAATGAATTAGAACGGATCGTACGAATGAATTAGAATGGATCATGCGAATGAATTTGAATGGATCGTACGAATGAATAAGAATGGATCGTACGATTGAATTCGAATGGATACATTCGAGCGAATGAATTAGAATAGATCGTAGGAATAAATTAGAATGGATCATACGAATGAATTAGAATGGATCGTGCGAATGAATTAGAATGGATTGTACGAAAGAATTAGAATGGATACATTCGTGCGAATAAATTAGAATGGATCGGACGAATGAATTAGAATGGATCGTACGATTCATTCAAATTCATTCGTATGATCCATTCTAATGCATTCGTACGATTCATTCTAATTCATTCGCACGATCCATTCTAATTCATTCGTACGATCCATTCTTATTCATTCATATGATCCATTCTAATTCATTCACACAATCCATTCTAATTCATTCGTACGATCCATTCTAATTCATTCATTTGATCCATTCTAATTCATTCGCACGAATGTATCCATTCTAATTCATTCGTACAATCCATTCTAATTCATTCGTACGATCCATTCTAATTCATTCGTACGATCCATTCTAATTAATTCTGATGATCCATTCTAATTCATTCCTACGATCTATTTAATTCTTTCACTCGAATGTAACCTTTCTAATTAGAATGGATCGTACAAATGAATTAGAAAGGTTACATTCGTGAGAATGAATTAGAATGGATCGTACGAATGAATTAGAATGGATACATTCAAGCGAATGAATTAGAATGGATCGTACGAGCGAATTAGAATGGATCATAGGAATGAATTAGAATGGATCGTGCAAATGAATTGGAATTTATCGTGCGAATGAATTACAATGAATCGTACGAATGGATTAGAATGGATTCGTGCGAATGAATTAGAATGGATCGTACGAATGAATTAGAATGGATCATACAAATGAATTAGAAAGGTTACATTCGTGAGAATGAATTAGAATGGATCGTACGAATGAATTAGAATGGATCATGCGAATGAATTTGAATGGATCGTACGAATGAATTAGAATGGATCATAGGATTGAATTAGAATGGATCGTGCAAATGAATTAGAATGGATCGTACGAATGGATTAGAATGGATCGTACGAATGAATTAGAATGGATTGTACAAATGAATTAGAAAGGTTACATTCGTGAGAATGAATTAGAATGGATCGTATGAACGAATTAGAATGGATCGTACGAATGAATTAGAATGGATTAGAATGGATCGTACGAATGGATTAGAATAGATCGTACAATGAATTTGAATGGATTGTACGAATGAATTAGAATGGATACATTCGTGCAAATAAATTAGAATGGATCGGACGAATGAATTAGAATGGATCGTACGAATGAATTAGAATGGTTACATTCGTGCGAATGAATTAGAATGGATCGTACGAATGTATTACAATGGATCGTACGAATGGATTAGAATGGATCGTACGAATGAATTAGAATGGATCGTACAAATGAATTAGAAAGGTTAGATTTGTGAGAATGAATTAGAAGGGATCGTACGAATGGATTAGAATGGATCGTACGAATGGATTAGAATAGATTATACGAATGGATTAGAATGGATACATTCGAGTGAATGAATTAGAATAGATCGTAGGAATGAATTAGAATGGATCGTGCGAATGAATTAGAATGGATCGTACGAATGAATTAGAATGGGTCGTACGAACGAATTAGAATGGATCGTGCGGATTGTATGAATGAATTACAATGGATCGTACGAAAGAATTAGAATGGATCGTAAGAATGAATTAGAATAGCTCATACGAATGAATTAGAATGAATCGTACGAATGAATTAGAATGGTTACATTCGTGCGAATGAATTAGAATGGATAACACGAAAGAATTAGAATGGATCATAGGAATGAATTAGAATGGATCGTGCAAATGAATTAGAATAGATACATTCATGCGAATGAATTAGAATGGATCGTGCGAATGAATTAGAATGGATCGTATGAATGAATTAAAATGGGTACATTTGTGCGAATGAATTAGAATGGATCATACGATTGAATTTGAATGGATCGTAGGAATGAATTAGAATGGATACATTCGTGCGAATGAATTAGAATGGATCGTAGGAATAAATTAGAATGGATCGTACGAATGAATTAGAATAGTTACATTCGTGTGAATGAATTAGAATGGATCGTACGAATGGATTAGAATAGATCGTACGAATGAATTAGAATGGATCGTACAAATGAATTAGAAAGGTTACATTTGTGAGAATGAATTAGAATGGATCGTACGAATGGATTAGAATGGATCGTACGAATGGATTAGAATGGATCATACGAAAGGATTAGAATGGATCATACGAATGAATTAGAATGGATCATAGAAATGAATTAGAAATGTTACATTCGTGAAATGAATTAGAATGGATCGTACGAATTAATTAGAATGGATACATTTGTGCGAATGAATTAGAATGGATCGTAGGAATGAATTAGAATGGATTATAGGAATGAATTCGAATGGATCGTGCAAATGAATTAGAATGAATCGTACGATCCATTCTAATTCATTCGTACGATCCATTCTAATTCGTTCGCCCGAATATAACCATTCTAATTCATTCGTACGATCCATTCTAATTTATTCACACGAATGTAACCATTCTAATTCATTTGTACGATCCATTTTAATTTATTCGCCCGATCCATTCTAATTCATTCGTACGATCCATTCTAATTCATTCGCTCGAATGTATCCATTCTAATTCATTCGTACAATCCATTCTAATTCATTCATTTGATCCATTCTAATTCATTCGTACGAATGAATTAGAATGGATCATACGAATGAATTAGAATGGATACATTTGTGCGAATGAATTAGAATGGATCGTACGAATGAATTAGAATGGATCGTACGAATGAATTGGAATGGATCATGCGAATGAATTAGAATGGATTGTACGAATGAATAAGAATGGATACATTTGTGCGAATGAATTAGAATGGATACATTTGTGCGAATGAATTAGAATGGATCGTGTGAATGAATTTGAATGGATCGTACGAATGGATTAGAATCGATCGTACGAATGAATTAGAATGGATCGTACGAACGAATTAGAATGGTTACATTCGTGCGAATGAATTAAAATGGATCGTACGAATAGATTAGAATGGATCGTACGAATGGATTAGAATGGATCGTACGAATGAATTAGAATGGATCGTACAAATAAATTAGAAAGGTTACATTTGTGAGAATGAATAAGAATGGATCGTACGAATGAATTAGAATGGATCGTACGAATGAATTAGAATGGATCGTACGAATGAATTAGAATGGATACATTCGAGTGAATGAATTAGAATGGATCGTACGAATGAATTAGAATGGATCAAAGGAATGAATTAGAATGGATTGTGCAAATGAATTAGAATGGATACATTCGTGCAAATGAATTACAATGGATCGTAGGAATGAATTAGAATGTATCGTACGAATGAATTAGAATGGTTACATTCGTACGAATGAATTAGAATGGATCGTACGAATGAATTAGAATGGATCGTACAAATGAATTAGAAATGTTACATTTAGGCGAATGAATTAGAATGGATCGTACGAATGAATTAGAATGGATCGTACGAATGAATTAGAATGGATCGTACGAATTAATTAGAATGGATCGTACGAATGAATTAGAATAGATCGAACGAATGAATTAGAAAGGATACATTCAAGCGAATGAATTAGAATAGATCGAAGGAATGAATTAGAATGGATCATACGAATGAATTAGAATGGATCGTGCGAATGAATTAGAATGGATTGTAAGAATGAAATAGAATGGATACATTGGTGCGAATGAATTAGAATGGATCGTACGAATGAATTAGAATGGATCATGCGAATGAATTAAAATGGATCGTACAAATGAATCGTACGAATGAATTAGAATGGATTAGAATAGATCGTACGAAGGGATTAGAATGGATTGTACGAATGAATTAGAATGGATCGTACGAATGGATTAGAATAGATCGTACGAATGAATTAGAATGGATCGTACAAATGAATTAGAAAAGTTACATTTGTGAGAATGAATTAGAATGGATCGTACGAATGAATTAGAATCGATCGTACGAATGGATTAGAATGGATCGTACGAATGGATTAGAATGGATCGTACGAATGAATTAGAATGGTTACATTCGTGCGAATGAATTAGAATGGATCATGCGAATGAATTAGAATGGATCGTACGAATGAATTAGAATGGATCGTACAAATGAATTTGAAAGGTTATATTCGTGCGAATGAATTTGAATGGATCATATGAATGGATTAGAATGGATCGTACGAACGAATTAGAATGGATCGTATGAACGAATTAGAATGGATCGTGCGAATGAATTTGAATGGATCGTGCGAATGAATTAGAATGGATCAAACGAATGAATTAGAATAGATCGTATGAATGAATTAGAATGGATCGTACGAATGAATTAGAATGGATTGTGCGAATGAATTAGAATGGATCATGCGAATGAATTAGAATAGATCGTGCGAATAAATTAGATTGGATCATACGAATGAATTAGAATGGATCGTACGAAAGGATTAGAATGGATCGTACGAATGAATTAGAATGGATCGTACGAATGAATTAGAATGGATACAATTGTGCGAATGAGTTAGAATGGATCATACGAATGAATTAGAATGGATCGTACGAATGAATTAGAATGGATCATACGAATGAATTAGAATGGATCATGCGAATGAATTAGAATGGATTGTACGAATGTCAAATTCATTCGTACAATGCGTTCTAATCCATTCGTACGATCCATTCTAATTCATTCGCACGATCCATTCTAATTCATTTGCACGATCTATTCTAATTCATTCGCATGATCCATTCTAATTCATTCGTACAATCCATTCAAATTCATTCGTACGATCCATTCTAATTCATTCGTACGATCCATTCTAATTCATTTGCACGATCCGTTCTAATCCATTCGTACGATCCATTCTAATTCATTCGTACGATCCATTCTAATTCATTCGCACAAATATATCCATTCTAATTCATACGATCCATTCTAATTCGTTCATACGATCCATTCAAATTCATTCGCATGAATGTATCCATTCTAATTCATTTGTACGATCCATTCTAATTCATTCCTACGATTCATTCTAATTCATTCGTATGATCCATTCTAATTCATTCGTACGATCCATTCTAATTCATTCTCACGAATGTAACCTTTCTAATTCATTTGTATGATCCATTCTAATTCATTCATACGATCCATTCTAATTCATTCGCACGAATGTATCCATTCTAATGCATTCGTATGATTCATTCTAATTCATTCGCACGATCCATTCTAATTCGTTTGTACGATCCATTCCAATTCATTCGCACGATCCATTCTAATTCATTCGTACGATCCATTCTAATTCATTCGCACGATCCATTCTAATTCATTCGTACGATCCATTCTAATTCATTCGCACGAATGTATCCATTCTAATGCATTTGTACGATCCATTTTAATTCATTCATATGATCCATTCTAATCCATTCATACGATCCATTCTAATTCATTTGTACGATCCATTCTAATTCATTCTCACAAATGTAACCTTTCTAATTCATTTGTACGATCCATTCTAATTCATTCGTATGATCCATTCTAATTCATTCACACGATCCATTGTAATTCATTCGTACGATCCATTCTAATTCATTCTCATGAATATAACCTTTCTAATTCATTTGTACGATCCATTCTAATTCATTCGTACGATCCATTCTAATTCATTCGAACGATCCATTCTAATTCATTTGTACGATCCATTCTAATTCATTCGCACAAATGTATCCATTCTAATTTATTCGTACGATCCATTCAAATTCAATCGTATGATCCATTCTAATTCATTCGCACAAATGTATCCATTCTACTTCATTCGTACGATCCATTCTAATTCATTCGTTCGATCCATTCTAATTCATTCGTACGATCTATTCTAATCCATTCGTACAATCCATTCTAATCCATTCGTACGATCCATTCTAATCCATTCGTACGATCCATTCTAATTCATTCGCTCGAATGTATCCATTCTAATTCATTCGTTCGATCCATTCTAATTCATTCATACGATCCATTCTAATTCATTCGTACGATCCATTCTTATTCATTCATACGATCCATTCTAATTCATTCACACAATCCATTCTAATTCATTCGTACGATCCATTGTAATTCATTCGTATGATCCATTCTAACTCATTTTAGAATGGATCGTACGAACAAATTAGAATGGATCGTACAATGAATTTGAATGGATTAGAATAGATCGTACAATGAATTTGAATGGATTGTACGAATGAATTAGAATGGATACATTCGTGCAAATAAATTAGAATGGATCGGACGAATGAATTAGAATGGATCGTACGAATGAATTAGAATGGTTACATTCGTGCGAATGAATTAGAATGGATCGTACGAATGTATTAGAATGGATCGTACGAATGGATTAGAATGGATCGTACGAATGAATTAGAATGGATCGTACAAATGAATTAGAAAGGTTAGATTTGTGAGAATGAATTAGAAGGGATCGTACGAATGGATTAGAATGGATCGTACGAATGGATTAGAATAGATCATACGAATGGATTAGAATGGATACATTCAAGTGAATGAATTAGAATAGATCGTAGGAATGAATTAGAATGGATCATACGAATGAATTAGAATGGATCGTGCGAATGAATTAGAATGGATCGTACGAATGAATTAGAATGGGTCGTACGAACGAATTAGAATGGATCGTGCGGATTGTATGAATAATTACAATGGATCGTACGAAAGAATTAGAATGGATCGTAAGAATGAATTAGAATAGCTCATACGAATGAATTAGAATGAATCGTACGAATGAATTAGAATGGTTACATTCGTGCGAATGAATTAGAATGGATCACACGAAAGAATTAGAATGGATCATAGGAATGAATTAGAATGGATCGTGCAAATGAATTAGAATAGATACATTCATGCGAATGAATTAGAATGGATCGTGCGAATGAATTAGAATGGATCGTATGAATGAATTAAAATGGGTACATTTGTGCGAATGAATTAGAATGGATCATACGATTGAATTTGAATGGATCGTAGGAATGAATTAGAATGGATACATTCGTGCGAATGAATTAGAATGGATCGTAGGAATAAATTAGAATGGATCGTACGAATGAATTAGAATGGTTACATTCGTGTGAATGAATTAGAATGGATCGTACGAATGGATTAGAATGGATCGTACGAATGAATTAGAATGTATCGTACAAATGAATTAGAAAGGTTACATTTGTGAGAATGAATTAGAATGGATCGTACGAATGGATTAGAATGGATCGTACGAATGGATTAGAATGGATCATACGAAAGGATTAAAATGGATCGTACGAATGAATTAGAATGGATCATAGAAATGAATTAGAAATGTTACATTCGTGAAATGAATTAGAATGGATCGTACGAATTAATTAGAATGGATACATTTGTGCGAATGAATTAGAATGGATCGTAGGAATGAATTAGAATGGATTATAGGAATGAATTCGAATGGATCGTGCAAATGAATTAGAATGAATCGTACGATCCATTCTAATTCATTCGTACGATCCATTCTAATTCGTTCGCCCGAATATAACCATTCTAATTCATTCGTACGATCAATTCTAATTTATTCACACGAATGTAACCATTCTAATTCATTTGTACGATCCATTTTAATTTATTCGCCCGATCCATTCTAATTCATTCGTACGATCCATTCTAATTCATTCGCTCGAATGTATCCATTCTAATTCATTCGTACAATCCATTCTAATTCATTCATTTGATCCATTCTAATTCATTCGTACGAATGAATTAGAATGGATCATACGAATGAATTAGAATGGATACATTTGTGCGAATGAATTAGAATGGATCGTACGAATGAATTAGAATGGATCGTACGAATGAATTGGAATGGATCATGCGAATGAATTAGAATGGATTGTACGAATGAATTAGAATGGATACATTTGTGCGAATGAATTAGAATGGATACATTTGTGCGAATGAATTAGAATGGATCGTGTGAATGAATTTGAATGGATCGTACGAATGGATTAGAATCGATCGTACGAATGAATTAGAATGGATCGTACGAACGAATTAGAATGGTTACATTCGTGCGAATGAATTAAAATGGATCGTACGAATAGATTAGAATGGATCGTACGAATAGATTAGAATGGATCGTACGAATGAATTAGAATGGATCGTACAAATAAATTAGAAAGGTTACATTTGTGAGAATGAATAAGAATGGATCGTACGAATGAATTAGAATGGATCGTACGAATGAATTAGAATGGATCGTACGAATGAATTAGAATGGATACATTCGAGTGAATGAATTAGAATGGATCGTACGAATGAATTAGAATGGATCAAAGGAATGAATTAGAATGGATCGTGCAAATGAATTAGAATGGATACATTTGTGCGAATGAATTACAATGGATCGTAGGAATGAATTAGAATGTATCGTACGAATGAATTAGAATGGTTACATTCGTACGAATGAATTAGAATGGATCGTACGAATGAATTAGAATGGATCGTACAAATGAATTAGAAATGTTACATTTAGGCGAATGAATTAGAATGGATCGTACGAATGAATTAGAATGGATCGTACGAATGAATTAGAATGGATCGTACGAATGAATTAGAATAGATCGAACGAATGAATTAGAAAGGATACATTCAAGCGAATGAATTAGAATAGATCGAAGGAATGAATTAGAATGGATCATACGAATGAATTAGAATGGATCGTGCGAATGAATTAGAATGGATTGTAAGAATGAAATAGAATGGATACATTGGTGTGAATGAATTAGAATGGATCGTACGAATGAATTAGAATGGATCGTGCGAATGAATTAAAATGGATCGTAAAAATGAATCGTACGAATGAATTAGAATGGATTAGAATAGATCGTACGAAGGGATTAGAATGGATTGTACGAATGAATTAGAATGGATCTTACGAATGAATTAGAATGGATCGTACAAATGAATTAGAAAAGTTACATTTGTGAGAATGAATTAGAATGGATCGTACGAATGAATTAGAATCGATCGTACGAATGGATTAGAATGGATCGTACGAATGGATTAGAATGGATCGTACGAATGAATTAGAATGGTTACATTCGTGCGAATGAATTAGAATGGATCGTGCGAATGAATTAGAATGGATCGTACGAATGAATTAGAATGGATCGTACAAATGAATTTGAAAGGTTACATTCGTGCGAATGAATTTGAATGGATCATATGAATGGATTAGAATGGATCGTACGAACGAATTAGAATGGATCGTATGAACGAATTAGAATGGATCGTGCGAATGAATTTGAATGGATCGTGCGAATGAATTAGAATGGATCAAACGAATGAATTAGAATAGATCGTATGAATGAATTAGAATGGATCGTACGAATGAATTAGAATGGATTGTGCGAATGAATTAGAATGGATCATGCGAATGAATTAGAATAGATCGTGCGAATAAATTAGATTGGATCATACGAATGAATTAGAATGGATCGTACGAAAGGATTAGAATGGATCGTACGAATGGATTAGAATGGATCGTACGAATGAATTAGAATGGATACAATTGTGCGAATGAGTTAGAATGGATCATACGAATGAATTAGAATGGATCGTACGAGTGAATTAGAATGGATCATACAAATGAATTAGAATGGATCATGCGAATGAATTAGAATGGATTGTACGAATGTCAAATTCATTCGTACAATGCGTTCTAATCCATTCGTACGATCCATTCTAATTCATTCGCATGATCCATTCTAATTCATTTGCACGATCTATTCTAATTCATTCGCATGATCCATTCTAATTCATTCGTACAATCCATTCAAATTCATTCGTACAATCCATTCTAATTCATTCGTACGATCCATTCTAATTCATTTGCACGATCCGTTCTAATCCATTCGTACGATCCATTCTAATTCATTCGTACGATCCATTCTAATTCATTCGCACAAATATATCCATTCTAATTCATACGATCCATTCTAATTCGTTCATACGATCCATTCAAATTCATTCGCATGAATGTATCCATTCTAATTCATTTGTACGATCCATTCAAATTCATTCGTACGATTCATTCTAATTCATTCGTATGATCCATTCTAATTCATTCGTACGATCCATTCTAATTCATTCTCACGAATGTAACCTTTCTAATTCATTTGTATGATCCATTCTAATTCATTCATACAATCCATTCTAATTCATTCGCACGAATGTATCCATTCTAATGCATTCGTATGATTCATTCTAATTCATTCGCACGATCCATTCTAATTCGTTTGTACGATCCATTCCAATTCATTCACACGATCCATTCTAATTCATTCGTACGATCCATTCTAATTCATTCGCACGATCCATTCTAATTCATTCGTACGATCCATTCTAATTCATTCGCACGAATGTATCCATTCTAATGCATTTGTACGATCCATTTTAATTCATTCGTATGATCCATTCTAATCCATTCATACGATCCATTCTAATTCATTTGTACGATCCATTCTAATTCATTCTCACAAATGTAACCTTTCTAATTCATTTGTACGATCCATTCTAATTCATTCGTATGATCCATTCTAATTCATTCACACGATCCATTGTAATTCATTCGTACGATCCATTCTAAT
Source organism: Chamaelirium japonicum (assembly GCA_947650365.1). Lineage (NCBI taxonomy): Eukaryota > Viridiplantae > Streptophyta > Magnoliopsida > Liliales > Melanthiaceae > Chamaelirium > Chamaelirium japonicum. The sequence goes on from CANTAL010000240.1 coordinate 296,577, forward strand.
TCATTCTCATGAATATAACCTTTCTAATTCATTTGTACGATCCATTCTAATTCATTCGTACGATCCATTCTAATTCATTCGTACGATCCATTCTAATTCATTTGTACGATCCATTCTAATTCATTCGCACAAATGTATCCATTCTAATTTATTCGTACGATCCATTCAAATTCAATCGTATGATCCATTCTAATTCATTCGCACAAATGTATCCATTCTACTTCATTCGTACGATCCATTCTAATTCATTCGTTCGATCCATTCTAATTCATTCGTACGATCTATTCTAATCCATTCGTACAATCCATTCTAATCCATTCGTACGATCCATTCTAATCCATTCGTACGATCCATTCTAATTCATTCGCTCGAATGTATCCATTCTAATTCATTCGTACGACCCATTCTAATTCGTTCGTACGATCCATTCTAATTAATTTGTACGATCCATTCTAATTCATTCGCACAAATGTATCCATTCTAATTTATTCGTACGATCCATTCAAATTCAATCGTATGATTCATTCTAATTCATTCGCACAAATGTATCCATTCTAATTCATTCGTATGATCCATTCTAATTCATTCGTTCGATCCATTCTAATTCATTCGTACGATCCATTCTAATTCATTCGTACGATCCATTCTTATTCATTCATACGATCCATTCTAATTCATTCACACAATCCATTCTAATTCATTCGTACGATCCATTGTAATTCATTCGTATGATCCATTCTAACTCATTTTAGAATGGATCGTACGAACAAATTAGAATGGATCGTATGAACGAATTAGAATGGATCGTACGAATGAATTAGAATGGATACATTCGAGCGAATGAATTAGAATGGATCGTACAAATGAATTAGAATGGATCGTATAAAAGGATTAGAATGGATCGTACGAATGGATTAGAATGGATCGTATAAATGGATTAGAATGGATCGTACGAATGAATTAGAATGGATCGAACGAACGAATTAGAATGGATCGTACGAATGAATGAGAATGGATACATTTGTGCGAATGAATTAGAATGTATCATACGATTGAATTTGAATGGATCATACGAATAAATTAGAATGGATACATTTGTGCGAAGTATTAGAATGGATCGTACAAATGAATTAGAATGGATCGTACGAATGATACGATTCTTTCTAATTCATTCATACGATCTATTCTAATGCATTCGTACGATTCATTCTAATTCATTCGCACGATCCATTCTAATTCATTCGTACGATCCATTCCTATTCATTCATACGATCCATTCAAATTCATTCGCACAATCCATTCTAATTCATTCGTACGATCCATTCTAATTCATTCGTATGATCCATTCTAACTCATTCGGTGGATCCATTCTAATTCATTCGTACGATCCATTCTAATTCATTCGTACAATCCTTTCTAATTCATTCACACGATCCATTCTAATTCATTCGTACGATCTATTCTAATTCATTCGCACGAATATAACCATTCTAATTCATTCGTACGATTCATTCTAATTCATTCGCATGAGCTATTCTAATTCATTCGTATAATCCATTCTAATTCATTCATACGATCTATTCTAATTCATTCGCACAATCCATTCTAATTCATTCGTACGATCCATTCTAATTCATTCGTATGATCCATTCTAACTCATTCGGTGGATCCATTCTAATTCATTCGTACGATCCATTCTAATTTATTCGCACGATCCATTCTAACTCATTCGTATGATCCATTCTAATTCATTTGTACGATCCATTCTAATTTATTTGCACGAATATACGATCCATTCTAATTCATTCACACAAATATATCCATTCTAATTCATTCGTACGATCCATTCTAATTCATTCGTATGATCTATTCTAATTCATTCGCACGAATGTAACCATTCTTATTCATTCGTACGATTCATTCTAATTCATTCGTATGAGCTATTCTAATTCATTCATACGATCCATTCAAATTCATTCGTACGATCCATTCTAATCCATTCGTACGATCCATTCTAATTCATTCGCATGATCCGTTCTAATTCATTCGTATGATCCATTCTAATTCAAACCTACGATCCATTCTAATTCATTCGCTCGAATGTATCCATTCTAATTCATTCGTACGATCCATTCTCATTCATTCGTATGATCCATTCTAACTCATTCGGTGGATCCATTCTAATTCATTCCTACGATCCATTCTAATTCATTCGTACGATCCATTCTAATTCATTCGTACGATCCCTTCTAATTCATTCGCACGAATGAAACCATTCAAATTCATTCGTACGATCCATTCTAATTCATTCGCTCAAATATATCCATTCTAATTCATTCGTACGATCCATTCTAATTCATTCGCATAATCCATTCTAATTCATTCGTACGATCCATTCTAACTCATTCGTACGATCCATTCTAATTCATTCGTACGATGCAATCTAATTCATTCGCACAAATGTATCTATTCTAATTCATTCGTACAATGCATTCTAATCCATTCGTACGATCCATTCTAATCCATTCATACGATCCATTCTAATTCATTCGCACGAATGTAACCATTCTAATTCATTCGTACGATCTATTCTAATTCATTCGTACGATCCATTCTAATTCGTTCGTACGATCCATTCTAATTCATTCGTACGATCCATTCTAATTCATTCTCACAAATGTAACCTTTCTAATTCATTTGTACGATCCATTCTAATTCATTCGTACGATCCATTCTAATCCATTCGTACGATCCATTCTAAAGCATTCGTACGATCCATTCTAATTCATTCGCACGAATGTAACCATTCTAATTCATTCGTATGATCCATTCTAATTCATTCCTACGATCCATTCTAATTCATTCGCACGAATGTATCCATTCTAATTCATTTGCATGATCCATTCTAATTCATTCCTTTGATCCATTCTAATTCATTCATACGATCTATTTTAATTAATTCATACGATCTATTCTAATTCATTTGCATGAATGTAACCATTCTAATTCATTCGTACGATTCATTCTAATTCATTTGTACGATCCATTCTAATTCATTTGTACGATCTATTCTAATTCATTTGCACGAATGTAACCATTCTAATTCATTCGTACGATTCATTCTAATTCATTCGTATGAGCTATTCTAATTCATTCGTACGATCCATTCTAATTCATTCGTACGATCCATTCTAATTCATTCGCACGAATGTATCATACGAATGAATTAGAATGGATCATGCGAATGAATTAAAATGGATCGTACAAATGAATTAGAATGGATCGTGCGAACGAATTAGAATGGATCGTACGAACGAATTAGAATGGATCGTACGAACGAATTAGAATGGATCGTACGAACGAATTAGAATGGATCGTACGAATGAATTAGAATGGATACATTCGAGCGAATGAATTAGAATGGATCGTACAAATGAATTAGAATGGATCATAGGAATGAATTGGAATGGATCGTGCAAATGAATTAGAATGGATACATTCGTGCGAATGAATTAGAATGGATCATAGGAATGAATTAGGATGGATTGTACGAATGAATTAGAATGGTTACATTCGAGCGAATGAATTAGAATGGATCGTACGAATGGATTAGAATGGATTGTACGAATGGATTAGAATGGATCGTACGAATGAATTAGAATGGATCATACAAATGAATTAGAAAGGTTACATTTGTGAGAATGACTTAGAATGGATCGTACGAATGAATTAGAATGGATCGTACGAATGGATTAGAATGCATCGTATGAATGAATTAGAATGGATCGTACGAATGATTTGGATTGGATCATAGGAATGAATTAGTATGGATCGTGCAAATGAATTAGAATGGATCTTGCGAATAAATTAGAATAGATCGTACGAATGAATTAGAATGGATCGTGCGAATGAATTTGAATGGATCGTACGAATGAATTAGAATGGATCGAACGAATGAATTAGAATAGATACATTCGAGCGAATGAATTAGAATAGATCGTAGGTGTTGGGGGTCGCTGAAACTCGCACAGGAGTTCGTCCTCTCCCCCGTGTTCACCAGATCATCTTGGCAGGGAGCGAGATCCACATTGGGCTGAAGGGGGCCAAGGCAAAGAACTCGCCAAGCTCGTTCAGGAGCTCGCCTAGGCTCTCCCAGGAGCTCGCCCGAGCTCGGTCAGGAGCTCGCCTAGGCTCTACCAGGAGCTCGCCCAATCGCTCAGGAGCTCGCCCTCTCAGCCCGAAAGAAGCTCGCCACCGAATGGAGCTGGATGGACACTTTGTATCTGAGTGCAGCTCGCCCCTCCCAGACTCCGCAGGAGCTCGCCCAAATTTGGAAAATGGCTTAGACAAAGAGCGCGAAGGAGCTCGCCCAAGCCCTCTCAGGAGATTGCCAAGCTCGTTCGGGAACTCGCCCAAGCTCGTTCGGGAGCTCGCCCAAGCTCGTTCAGGAGCTCGCCTAGGCTCTCCTAGGAGCTCGCCCGAGCTCGGTCAGGAGGTCGCCTAGGCTCGCTCAGGAGATCGCCCAAGCTCGCCCGGGCCCCTGTTTATCGAAGAGGTCGCTCCCGCGAGGTCCGACTCTTGATAGATATGGACGAAAGGACGGAGCAGTGCAGGGCGAGCTTGCCTTTGCTTTCTCCCTGAGACCGCCCAGACTTGAACATTCCAGAATAGCCACCTGGCCACGACAGGAAAGATGCTCTCCCCCCACTCAAACCGCCTGGCAGGCTTTACGACAGAATGTCAGGGCGCGAGTACCCAGGACTGTCAGACCCACGCGAGCCAGAACGTGGGGGTCTAAAAGGCCCTGGAAGAATCTCCACGTGTCGGGCCACGGTAGGCCGCCTATAGCAACGTGGGGGTCTAGAAGGCCCTGGAAGAATCTCCACGTGTCGGGCCATGGTAGGTCGCCTATTGCTATAAATGCTCACCCCCAGGCTCCATAGTACAGGTTCGAATCCCATTTCCCTACCACTTTGGTATACAACAGCTCGCCGTTGTGCTACCGGAACTGACTTGAGCGTCGGAGGGTCTGCGCTCCTAAGGGAGCCAGCCGTTCTCACGTTCTTTTTTCTTTGTCTTACAGGTGGCTCTCAAGGACCAGTGAAAAATTCCCCCAAACAGTAGGAATGAATTAGAATGGATCATACGAATGAATTAGAATGGATCGTGCGAATGAATTAGAATGGATCGTACGAATGAATTAGAATGGGTCGTACGAACGAATTAGAATGGATCGTGCGGATTGTATGAATGAATTATAATGGATCGTACGAAAGAATTAGAATGGATCGTAAGAATGAATTAGAATAGCTCATACGAATGAATTAGATTAAATCGTACGAATGAATTAGAATGGTTACATTCGTGCGAATGAATTAGAATAAATCGTACGAATGAATCAGAATGGATCGTACGAATAAATTAGAATGGATCGTGCGAATGAATTAGAATGGATCGTACGAATGAATTAGAATGGATCCACCGAATGAGTTAGAATGGATCATACGAATTAATTAAAATGGATCGTATGAATGAATTAGAATGGATTGTGCGAATGAATTAGAATGGATCGTATGAATGAATAAGAATGGATCATGCGAATGAGTTAGAATGGATCGTGCGAATGAATTAGAATAGATCGTACGAATGAATTAGAATAGATCCACCGAATGAGTTATAATGGATCATACGAATGAATTAGAATGGATCGTACGAATGAATTAGAATGGATTGTGCGAATGAATTAGAATGGATCGTACGAATGAATTAGAATGGATCGTGCGAATGAATTAGAATGGATCGTGTGAATAAATTAGAATGGATCGTACAAATGAATTAGAAAGGTTACATTTGTGAGAATGAATTAGAATGGATCGTACGAATGAATTAGAATGGATCGTACGAATGGATTAGAATGGATCTATGAATGAATTAGAATGGATCATACAAATGAATTAGAAAGGTTACATTCGTGACACTGAATTAGAATGGATCGTACGAATGAATTAGAATGGATCATGCGAATGAATTTGAATGGATCGTATGAATGAATTAGAATGGATTAGAATGGATACATTCGAGCGAATGAATTAGAATAGATCGTAGGAATGAATTAGAATGGATCATACGAATGAATTAGAATGGATCGTGCGAATGAATTAGAATGGATTGTACGAATGAATTAGAATGGATACTTTCGTGCGAATGAATTAGAATGGATCGGACGAATAAATTAGAATGGATCGTACGATTCATTCTAAGTTATTCGTATGATCCATTCTAATGCATTCGTACGATTTATTCTAATTCATTCGCACGATCCATTCTAATTCATTCGTACGATCCATTCTAATTCATTCGTACGATCCATTCTAATTCATTCGTACGATCCATTCTAATTCATTCGTATGATCCATTCTAACTCATTCGGTGGATCCATTCTAATTCATTCGTACGATCCATTCTAATTCATTCGCACGATCCATTCTTATTTATTCGTACGATCCATTCTAATTCATTCGTACGATCTATTCTAATTCATTCGCACGAATGTAACCATTCTAATACATTCGTATGATTCATTCTAATTCATTCGTATGAGCTATTCTAATTTATTTGTATGATCCATTCTAATTCATTTGTACGATCCATTGTAATTCATTCAGACAATCCGTACGATCCATTCTAATTCGTTCGTACGATCCATTCTAATTCATTCGTACGATCCATTCTAATTCATTCGCACGATCCATTCTAATTCATTCGTATGATCCATTCTAATTCATTCCTACGATCTATTCTAATTCATTCGCTCGAATGTATCCATTCTAATTCATTTGTTCGATCCATTCTAATTCATTCGTACGATCCATTCAAATTCATTCGCACGATCCATTCTAATTCACTCGTACGATCCATTCTAATTCATTCGCACGAAATTAGAATGGATCGTACGAATGAATTAGAATGGTTACATTTGTGCGAATGAATTAGAATAGATCGTACGAATGGATTAGAATGGAACGTACGAATAAATTAGAATGGATTAGAATGGATCGTACGAATAAATTTGAATGGATCGTACGAATGAATTATAATGGATCGTACGAATGGATTAGAATGGATCGTACGATCCATTCTAATTCATTTGCATGAATGTATCCATTCTAATTTATTCGTAAGATCCAGTCTAATTCATTCGTACGATCCATTCTAATTCATTCGCACAAATATATCCATTCTAATTCATTCGTACGATCCTTTCTAATTTATTCGCACGATCCATTCTAATTCTTTCATATGGTCCATTCTAATTCATTCGCACGAATGTATCCATTCTAGTTCATTCGTATGCTCCATTCTAATTCATTCGTACGCTCCATTCTTATTCATCGCACAAATGTATCCATTCTAATTTATTCGTACGATCCATTCAAGTTCAATCATATGATCCATTCTAATTCATTCGCACAAATGTATCCATTTTAATTCATTCGTACGATCCATTCTAATTTATTCATACTATCCATTCTAATTCATTCGCGCGATCCATTCTAATTCATTCGTACGATCCATTCTAATTCATTCGCATGAATGTATCTATTCTAATTCATTCGTATGATCCATTCTAATTCATTCATATGATCTATTCTAATTCATTCGTACGATCTATTCAAATTCATTCGTACGAATGAATTAGAATGGATCATACAAATGAATTAGAAAGGTTACATTCGTGAGAATGGATCGTACGAATGAATTAGAACGGATCGTGCGAATGAATTAGAATAGATCATACGAATGAATTAGAATGGATCGTACGAATAAATTAGAATGGATCGTGCGAATGAATTTGAATGGATCGTACGAATGAATTAAAATAGATCGTGCGAATAAAATAGAATGGATCATACGAATGAATTTGAATAGATATATTCATGCGAATGAATTAGAATGGATCGTACAAATGAATTAGAATGGATCATGCTAATGAATTAGAATGGATCGTATGAATAAATTAAATGGAACGTACGAATGAATTAAAATGGATACATTTGTGCGAATGAATTAGAATGGATCATACAAATGGATCGTACGAATGAATTAGAATGAATTAGAATAGATTGTACGAATGGATTAGAATGGATCGTACGAATGAATTAGAATGGACCGTAGAAATGAATTAGAAAGGTTACATTTGTGAGAATGAATTAGAATGGATCGTACGAATGAGTTAGAATGGATCATACGAATGGATTAGAATGGATCGTACGAATGAATTAGAATAGCTCATACGAATGAATGAATCGTACGAATAAATTAGAATGGTTACATTCGTGCGAATGAATTAGAATAGATCGTACGAATGAATTAGAATGGATCGTACGAATAAATTAGAATGGATCGTGCGAATAAATTTGAATGGATCGTACGAATGAATTAGAATGGATCCACCGAATGAGTTAGAATGGATCATATGAATAAATTAGAATGGATCGTACGAATGAATCAGAATGGATTGTGCGAATGAATTAGAATGGATACATTTGTGCGATGAATAAGAATGGAGCGTACGAATGAATTAGAATGGAGCGTACGAATGAACTAGAATGGATAGATTCGTAGGAATGAATAAGAATGGATCGTACGAATGGATTAGAATGGTTACATTCATGCGAATGAATTAGAATAGATCATACGAATGAATTAGAATGGATCGTATGAATGAATTAGAATGGATCGTACGAATGCATTAGAATGGATCGTGCGAATGAATTAGAATGGATACATTCGAGCAAATGAATTAGAATAGATCATGCGAATGAATTAGAATGGATCGTACGAATAAATTAGAATGGATCGTACGAATGAATTAGAATTGATCGTACAAATGAATTAGAATGGATCGTACAAATGAATTAGAAAGGTTACATTTGTGAGAATGAATTAGAATGGATCGTACGAATGGATTAGAATGGATCGTACGAATAGATTAGAATGGATCGTACGAATGGATTGTGCGAATGAATAAGAATGGATCGTACGAATGGATTAGAATGGATCGTACGAATGGATTAGAATGGATCGTACGAATGGATTAGAATGGATCGTACGAATGAATTAGAATGGATCATACAAATGAATTAGAAATGTTACATTCATGAGAATGAATTAGAATGGATCGTGCGAATGAATTAGAATGGATCGTACGAACGAATTTGAATGGATCGGACGAACGAATTAGAATGGATCGTACGAACGAATTAGAATGGATCCTACGAATGAATTAGAATAGGTATATTTGTGTGAATGAATTAGAATGGATCATACGAATGAATTAGAATGGATCGTGCGAATGAATTAGAATGGATTGTACGAATGAATTAGAATGGATACATTCGTGCGAATGAATTAGAATGGATCGGACGAATAAATTAGAATGGATCGTACGATTCATTCTAAGTTATTCGTATGATCCATTCTAATGCATTCGTACGATTCATTCTAATTCATTCGCACGATCCATTCTAATTCATTCGTACGATCCATTCTTATTCATTCATACGATCCATTCTAATTCATTCGCACAATCCATTCTAATTCATTCGTACGATCCATTCTAATTCATTCGTATGATCCCTTCTAACTCATTCGGTGGATCCATTCTAATTCATTCGTACGATCCATTCTAATTCATTCGCACGATCCATTCTAATTTATTCGTACAATCCATTCTAATTCATTCGTACGATCTATTCTAATTCATTCGCACAAATGTAACCATTCTAATTCATTCGTACGATTCATTCTAATTCATTCGTATGAGCTATTCTAATTTATTTGTACGATCCATTCTAATTCATTTGTACGATCCATTGTAATTCATTCAGACAATCCGTACGATCCATTCTAATTCGTTCGTACGATCCATTCTAATTCATTCGTACGATCCATTCTAATTCATTCGCACGATCCATTCTAATTCATTCGTATGATCCATTCTAATTCATTCCTACGATCTATTCTAATTCATTCGCTCCAATGTATCCATTCTAATTCATTCGTTCGATCCATTCTAATTCATTCGTACGATCCATTCAAATTCATTCGCACGATCCATTCTAATTCATTCGTACGATCCATTCTAATTCATTCCCACGAAATTAGAATGGATCGTACTAATGAATTAGAATGGTTACATTCGTGCGAATGAATTAGAATGGATCGTATGAATGGATTAGAACGGATCGTACGAATAAATTAGAATGGATTAGAATGGATCGTACGAATAAATTTGAATGGATCATACGAACTAATTACAATGGATCGTACGAATGGATTAGAATATATCGTACGATCCATTCTAATTCATTTGCATGAATGTATCCATTCTAATTCATTCGTACGATCCAGTCTAATTCATTCGTACGATCCATTCTAATTCATTCGCACAAATATATCCATTCTAATTCATTCGTACGATCCTTTCTAATTTATTCGCACGATCCATTCTAATTCTTTCATATGATCCATTCTAATTCATTCGCACGAATGTATCCATTCTAGTTCATTCGTATGCTCCATTCTAATTCATTCGTACGCTCTATTCTTATTCATCGCACAAATGTATCCATTCTAATTTATTCGTACGATCCATTCAAATTCAGTCGTATGATCCATTCTAATTCATTCGCACAAATGTATCCATTTTAATTCATTCGTACGATCCATTCTAATTTATTCATACGATCCATTCTAATTCATTCGCACGATCCATTCTAATTCATTCGTACGATCCATTCTAATTCATTCGCATGAATGTATCTATTCTAATTCATTCGTATGATCCATTCTAATTTATTCGCACGATCTATTCTAATTCATTCGTACGATCCATTCTAATTCATTCGCACGATCCATTCTAATATATTCGTACGATCCATTCTAATTCATTCGTACGATCTATTCTAATTCATTCGTACGATCCATTCATATTCATTCGTACGAATGAATTAGAATGGATCATACAAATGAATTAGAAAGGTTACATTCGTGAGAATGGATCGTACGAATGAATTAGAATGGATCGTGCGAATGAATTAGAATAGATCATACGAATGAATTAGAATGGATCGTATGAAAAAATTAGAATGGATCGTGCGAATGAATTAGAATGGATCGTAAGAATGAATTAAAATAGATCGTGCGAATAAAAAAGAATGGATCATACGAATGAATTTGAATAGATATATTCATGCGAATGAATTATAATGGATCGTACAAATGAATTAGAATGGATCGTGCTAATGAATTAGAATGGATCGTATGAATAAATTAGAATGGATCGTACGAATGAATTAAAATGGATACATTTGTGCGAATGAATTAGAATGGATCATACAAATAGATCGTACGAATGAATTAGAATGAATTAGAATAGATCGTACGAATGGATTAGAATGGATCGTACGAATGAATTAGAATGGACCGTACAAATGAATTAGAAAGGTTACATTTGTGAGAATGAATTAGAAAGGATCATGCAAATGAATTAGAATGGATCGTACGAATGGATTAGAATGGATCGTACGAATGAATTAGAATGGATCGTACGAATGAATTAGAATAGCTCATATGAATGAATGAATCGTATGAATAAATTAGAATGGTTACATTCGTGCGAATGAATTAGAATAGATCGTACGAATGAATTAGAATGGATCGTACGAATAAATTAGAATGGATCGTGCGAATAAATTTGAATGGATCGTACAAATGAATTAGAATGGATCCACCGAATGAGTTAGAATGGACCATATGAATGAATTAGAATGGATCGTACGAATGAATCAGAATGGATTGTGCGAATGAATTTGAATGGATACATTTGTGCGATGAATAAGAATGGAGCATACGAATGAATTAGAATGGAGTGTACGAATGAACTAGAATGGATAGATTCGTAGGAATGAATAAGAATGGATCATATGAATGGATTAGAATGGTTACATTCAAGCGAATGAATTAGAATAGATCATACGAATGAATTAGAATGGATCGTATGAATGAATTAGAATGGATCGTATGAATGCATTAGAATGGATCGTATGAATGAATTAGAATGGATACATTCGAGCAAATGAATTAGAATGGATCGTGCGAATGATTTAGAATGGATCGTAAGATAAATTAGAATGGATCGTACAAATGAATTTGAATTGATCGTACAAATGAATTAGAATGGATCGTACAAATGAATTAGAAAGGTTACATTTGTGAGAATGAATTAGAATGGATCGTACGAATGGATTAGAATGGATCGTACGAATGGATTAGAATGGATCTTACCAATGGATTGTTCGAATGAATAAGAATGGAGGGTACGAATGAATTAGAATGGATCGTACGAATGGATTAGAATGGATCGTACGAATGGATTAGAATGGATCGTACGAATGAATTAGAATGGATCATACAAATGAATTAGAAATGTTACATTCGTGAGATTGAATTAGAATGGATCGTGCGAATGAATTAGAATGGATCGTACGAACGAATTAGAATGGATCGTACGAACGAATTAGCATTGATCGTACGAACGAATTAGAATGGATCGTACGAATGAATTAGAATAGGTACATTTGTGTGAATGAATTAGAATGGATCGTACGAACGAATTAGAATGGATCATACAAATGAATTAGAATGGATTAGAATGGATCGTATGAATGAATTAGAATGGATCATGCAAATGAATTTGAATGGATCGTACGAATGAATTAGAATGGATCATATGAACGAATTAGAATGGATCATACGAATGAATTAGAATGGATCGTGCGAATGAATTAGAATGGATCGTACGAATGAATTAGAATGGATATATTTGTGCGACGAATTAGAATGGATCGTACGAATGAATTAGAATGGATTGTACGAATGAATTAGAATGGATCGGACGAATGGCATTCGTACGCTCCATTCTAATTCATTCGTACGCTCCATTCTTATTCATCGCACAAATGTATCCATTCTAATTCATTCGTACGATCCATTCTAATTCATTCGCACGATCCATTCTAATTCATTCGTACATCGTACGATCCATTCTAATCTATTCGTACGATCCATTCTAATTCATTCGCACGAATATAACCATTCTAATTCATTCGTATGATTGATTCTAATTCATTCGTACGATCCATTCTAATTCATTCGTTCGATCCATTCTAATTCATTTGTACGATCCATTCTAATTCATTCGCACAAATGTATCCATTTTAATTCATTCGTACGATCCATTCTAATTCACTCGCACAAATGTATCCATTCTAATTCATTAGTACGATCCATTCTAATTCATTCCTACGATCTATTCTAATTCATTCGCTCGAATGTATCCATTCTAATTCATTCGCACGATCCATTCTAATTCATTCGCACGATCCATTCTAATTCATTCGTACGATCCATTCTAATTCATTCATACGATCTATTCTAATTCATTCGCACGAATGTATCCATTCTAATTCATTTGCACAATCCAATCTAATTCAAACGTACGATCTATTCTAATTCATTCGCACGAATGTATCCATTCTAATTCATTCGCACAATCCAATCTAATTCAAACGTACGATCCATTCTAATTCATTCGCACGATCGATTCTAATTCATTCGCACGATCTATTCTAATTCATTTGTACGATCCATTCTAATTCATTCGTACGATTCATTCTAATCCATTCATACGATCCATTCTAATCCATTCGTATGATCCATTCTAATTCATTCGCACGAATGAAACCATTCTAATTCATTCGTACGATCCATTCTAATTCATTCCTACGATCCATTATAATTCATTCGCACGAATGTATCCATTCTAATTTATTTGCACGATCCATTCTAATTCATTCCTATGATCCATTCTAATTCATTCGTACATTTGAATGGATCGTACGAATGAATAAGAATGGATCGAACGAATGAATTAGAATATGTATCGTACGAATGTATCCATTCTAATTCATTCGTTCGATCCATTCTAATTCGTTCATATGATCCATTCTAAATCATTCGTACGATCCATTCAGATTCATTCGTACGATCCATTCAAATTCATTCGCATGATCCATTCTAATTCATTCGTACGATCTATTCTAATCCATTCGTACGATCCATTCTAATTCATTCATACGATCCATTCTAATCCTTTCGTACGATCCATTCTAATCCATTCGTACGATCCATTCTAATTCATTCGTACGATCCATTCTAATTCATTCGCACGAATGTATCCATTCTAATTCATTCGTACAATCCATTCTAATTCATTCGCACGATCCATTCTAATTCATTCGTATGATCCATTCTAATTCATTCCTACGATCTATTCTAATTCATTCGCTCGAATGTATCCATTCTAATTCATTCGTACGATCCATTCTTATTCATTCGTACGATCCATTCAAATTCATTTGCAAGATCCATTCTAATTCATTCGTACGATCCATTCTAATTCATTCTCACGAATGTAACCTTTCTAATTCATTTGTATGATCCATTCTAATTCATTCGCACGATCCATTCTAATTCATTTGTACGATCCATTCTAATTCATTCGCACGATCCATTCTAATTCATTCGTAAGATCCATTCTAATTCATTCGTACGATTCATTCTAATTCATTCGTATGATCCATTCTAATTTATTCGCACGATCTATTCTAATTCATTCGTATGATCCATTCTAATTCTTTCATATGATCCATTCTAATTCATTCGCTGGAATGTATCCATTCTAATTCATTCATACGATCCATTCTAACTCATTCATACGATCCATTCTAATTCATTCGCATGAATGTATGTATCTATTCTAGTTCATTCGCAGGATCCATTCTAATTCATACGTACAATCCATTCTAATTCATTCGCACGAATGTATCCATCACGATCCATTCTAATTTTTTCATACGATCCATTCTAATTCATTCGTACAATCTATTCTAATTCATTCGCACGAATGTAACCATTCTAATTCATTCGTACGATTCATTCTAATTCATTCGTATGAACTATTCTAATACATTCGTACGATCCATTCTAATTCATTCGTACGATCCATTGTAATTCATTCATACAATCCATTCAGATTCATTCGCACAAATGTATCCATTCAAATTCATTTCTACGATCCATTCTAATTAATTCGCACGATCCATTCTAATTCATTCTCACGAATGTAACCTTTCTAATTTATTTGTATGATCCATTCTAATTCATTCTTACGATCCATTCTAATCCATTCGTACTATCCATTCTAATCCATTCGTACGATCCATTCTAATTCATTCGTACGATCCATTCTAATTCATTCTCACAAATGTGACCTTTCTAATCCATTCTAATTCATTCGCTCGAATGTATCCATTCTAATTCATTCGTACGAATGAATTAGAATGGATCGTACAAATGAATTTGAATGGTTACATTCGTGCGAATGAATTAGAATGGATCATAGGAATAAATTAGAATGGATCGTGCAAATGAATTAGAATGTATCGTACGAATGAATTAGAATGGATCGTACGAATGAATTAGAATGGATCGAACGAATGAATTAGAATGGATAGTACGAATGAATTAGAATGGATTGTGTGAATGAATTAGAATGGATCGTATGAATAAATTAGAATGAATCGTACGATCCATTCTAATTCATTCGTTCGATCCATTCTAATTCATTCGCACGAATGTATCCATTCTAATTCATTCGTACAATCCATTCTAATTCATTCGCACGATCCATTCTAATTCATTCGTATGATCCATTCTAATTCATTCCTACGATCTATTCTAATTCATTCGCTCGAATGTATCCATTCTAATTCATTCGTTCGATCCATTCTAATTCTTCGTACGATCCATTCAAATTCATTCGCACGATCCATTCAAATTCATTCGTATGATCCATTCTAATTCATTCGCTTGAATGTATACATTCTAATTCATTCGTACGATCCATTCTAATTCATTCATACGATCCATTCTTATTCGTTCGTACGATCCATTCTAATTCATTTGTACGATCCATTCTAATTCATTCGCACCATCCATTCTAATTCATTCGTATGATCCATTCTAATTCATTCCTACGATCTATTCTAATTCATTCGCTCGAATGTATCCATTCTAATTCATTCGTATGATCCATTCTAATTAATTCGTACGATCCATTCTAATTCATTCCTACGATCTATTCTAATTTATTCGTTCAAATATATCCATTCTAATTCATTCGTACGATCCTTTCTAATTCATTCGCACGATCCATTCTAATTCATTCGTATGATCCATTCTAATTCATTCATATGATCAATTCTAATTCATTCGTACAATCCATTTTAATTCAGTCTCACGAATGTAACCATTCTAATTCATTTGCACGATCCATTCTAATTCATTCGTACGATCCATTCTAATTCATTCGTACGATCCATTCTAATTCATTCATATGATCCATTCTAATTCATTCGTACGATCCATTCTAATTCATTCGTATGATCCATTCTAATTCATTCGTATGATCTATTCTAATTCATTCGCACGAATGTAACCATTCTATTTCATTCGTACGATTCATTCTAATTCATTCATATAAGCTATTCTAATTCATTCGTACGATCCATTCTAATTCATTCGTACGATCCATTCTAATCCATTCGTACGATCCATTCTAATTCATTCGTACGATCCATTCTAATTCATTCTCACAAATGTAACCTTTCTAATTCATTTGTACGATCCATTCTAATTCATTCGTATGATACGTTTTAATCCATTCATACGATCCATTCTAATCCATTCGTACGAATGAATTAGAATCGATCGTACGAATGGATTAGAATGGATCGTACGAATGGATTAGAATGGATCGTGCGAATGAATTAGAATGGATCGTACGAATGAATTAGAATAGATCGTGCGAATGAATTAGAATGAATCGTACGAATGCATTAGAATGAATCGTACGAATGAATTAGAATGGATACATTCGAGCGAATGAATTAGAATGGATCGTACGAATGAATTAGAATGGATCATAGGAATGAATTAGAATGGATCGTGCAAATGAATTAGAATGGATACATTCGTGCGAATGAATTAGAATGGATCGTAGGAATGAATTAGAATGGATCATGCGAATGAATTAGAATGGATCATACGAATGGATTAGAATGGATCGTACGAATGAATTAGAATGGATCGTACAAATGAATTAGAAAGGTTACATTTGTGAGAATGAATTAGAATGGATCGTACGAATGAATTAGAATGGATCGTACGAATGGATTAGAATGGATCGTACGAATGGATTAGAATGGATCATACGAATGGATTAGAATAGATCGTACGAATGAATTAGAATGGATCATAAAAATGAATTAGAAAGATTACATTCGTAAGAATGAATTAGAATGGATCGTGCGAATGAATTAGAATTGATCATACGAATGAATTAGAATGGATCGTACGAATGAATTAGATTGCATCGTATGATCCATTCTAATTCATTCGCACGATCCATTCTAATTCATTCGTATGATCAATTCTAATTCATTTGCACGATCCATTCTAATTCATTCGTACGATCCATTCTAATTCATTCGCATGAATATATCTATTCTAATTCATTCGTATGATCCATTCTAATTTATTCGCACGATCTATTCTAATTCATTCGTACGATCCATTCTAATTCATTCACACGATCCATTCTAATTCATTCGTACGATCCATTCTAATTCATTCGCACGATCCATTCTAATTCATTCGTACGATCCATTCTAATTCATTCGCTCGAATGTATCCATTCGAATTCATTCGTACGATCCATTCTAATTCATTCATACGATCCTTTCTAATTCATTTGTACGATCCATTCTAATTCATTCGTACGATCCATTCTAATCCATTCGTACGATCCATTCTAATTTATTCGCACGAATGTAACCATTCTAATTCATTCGTACGATCCATTCTAATTCATTCGCACAATCCATTCTAATTCATTCGTATGATCCATTCTAATTCATTCTCACAAATGTAACCTTTCTAATTCATTTGTACGATCCATTCTAATTCATTCGTGCGATCCATTCTAATTCATTCTAATTCATTCGTACGATCTATTCTAATTCGTTCGTACGATCCATTCTAATTCATTCCTATGATCTATTCTAATTCATTCCTACGATCTATTCTAATTCATTCGCTCGAATGTATCCATTCTAATTCATTCGTTCGATCCATTCTAATTCTTCGTACGATCCATTCAAATTCATTCGCACGATCCATTCAAATTCATTCGTATGATCCATTCTAATTCATTCGATTGAATGTATACATTCTAATTCATTCGTACGATCCATTCTAATTCATTCATACGATCCATTCTTATTCGTTCGTACGATCCATTCTAATTCATTTGTATGATCCATTCTAATTCATTCGCACCATCCATTCTAATTCATTCGTATGATCCATTCTAATTCATTCCTACGATCTATTCTAATTCATTCGCTCGAATGTATCCATTCTAATTCATTCGTATGATCCATTCTAATTCATTCGTACGATCCATTCTAATTCATTCCTACGATCTATTCTAATTTATTCGTTCAAATATATCCATTCTAATTCATTCGTATGATCCTTTCTAATTCATTCGCACGATCCATTCTAATTCATTCGTACGATCCATTCTAATTCATTCATATGATCAATTCTAATTCATTCGTACAATCCATTTTAATTCAGTCTCACGAATGTAACCATTCTAATTCATTTGCACGATCCATTCTAATTCATTCGTACGATCCATTCTAATTCATTCGTACGATCCATTCTAATTCATTCATACGATCCATTCTAATTCATTCGTACGATCCATTCTAATTCATTCGTACGATCCATTCTAATTCATTCGTACGATCCATTCTAATTCATTCGTATGATCCATTCTAATTCATTCGTATGATCTATTCTAATTCATTCGCACGAATGTAACCATTCTATTTCATTCGTACGATTCATTCTAATTCATTCATATAAGCTATTCTAATTCATTCGTACGATCCATTCTAATTCATTCGTACGATCCATTCTAATCCATTCGTACGATCCATTCTAATTCATTCGTACGATCCATTCTAATTCATTCTCACAAATGTAACCTTTCTAATTCATTTGTACGATCCATTCTAATTCATTCGTACGATACATTTTAATCCATTCGTACGATCCATTCTAATCCATTCGTACGAATGAATTAGAATCGATCGTACGAATGGATTAGAATGGATCGTACGAATGGATTAGAATGGATCGTGCGAATGAATTAGAATGGATCGTACGAATGAATTAGAATGGATCGTGCGAATGAATTAGAATGAATCGTACGAATGCATTAGAATGAATCGTACGAATGAATTAGAATGGATACATTCGAGCGAATGAATTAGAATGGATCGTACGAATGAATTAGAATGGATCATAGGAATGAATTAGAATGGATCGTGCAAATGAATTAGAATGGATACATTCGTGCGAATGAATTAGAATGGATCGTAGGAATGAATTAGAATGGATCATGCGAATGTATTAGAATGGATCATACGAATGGATTAGAATGGATCGTACGAATGAATTAGAATGGATCGTACAAATGAATTAGAAAGGTTACATTTGTGAGAATGAATTAGAATGGATCGTACGAATGAATTAGAATGGATCGTACGAATGGATTAGAATGGATCGTACGAATGGATTAGAATGGATCGTACAAATGGATTAGAATAGATCGTACGAATGAATTAGAATGGATCATACAAATGAATTAGAAAGGTTACATTCGTAAGAATGAATTAGAATGGATCATGCGAATGAATTAGAATTGATCATACGAATGAATTAGAATGGATCGTACGAATGAATTAGATTGCATCGTATGATCCATTCTAATTCATTCGCACGATCTATTCTAATTCATTCGTATGATCAATTCTAATTCATTTGCACGATCCATTCTAATTCATTCGTACGATCCATTCTAATTCATTCGCATGAATATATCTATTCTAATTCATTCGTATGATCCATTCTAATTTATTCGCACGATCTATTCTAATTCATTCGTACGATCCATTCTAATTCATTCACACGATCCATTCTAATTCATTCGTACGATCCATTCTAATTCATTCGCTCGAATGTATCCATTCGAATTCATTCGTACGATCCATTCTAATTCATTCGTACGATCCTTTCTAATTCATTTGTACGATCCATTCTAATTCATTCGTACGATCCATTCTAATCCATTCGTACGATCCATTCTAATTTATTAACACGAATGTAACCATTCTAATTCATTCGTACGATCCATTCTAATTCATTCGCACAATCCATTCTAATTCATTCGTATGATCCATTCTAATTCATTCTCACAAATGTAACCTTTCTAATTCATTTGTACGATCCATTCTAATTCATTCGTGCGATCCATTCTAATTCATTCTAATTCATTCGTACGATCTATTCTAATTCGTTCGTACGATCCATTCTAATTCATTCCTATGATCTATTCTAATTCATTCCTACGATCTATTCTTATTCATTCGCTCGAATGTATCCATTCTAATTCATTCGTTCGATCCATTCTAATTCTTCGTACGATCCATTCAAATTCATTCAAACGATCCATTCAAATTCATTCGTATGATCCATTCTAATTCATTCGCTTGAATGTATACATTCTAATTCATTCGTACGATCCATTCTAATTCATTCATACGATCCATTCTTATTCGTTCGTACGATCCATTCTAATTCATTTGTAAGATCCATTCTAATTCATTCGCACCATCCATTCTAATTCATTCGTATGATCCATTCTAATTCATTCCTACGATCTATTCTAATTCATTCGCTCGAATGTATCCATTCTAATTCATTCGTATGATCCATTCTAATTCATTCGTACGATCCATTCTAATTCATTCCTACGATCTATACTAATTTATTCGTTCGAATATATCCATTCTAATTCATTCGTACGATCCTTTCTAATTCACTCGCACGATCCATTCTAATTCATTCGTACGATCCATTCTAATTCATTCATATGATCAATTCTAATTCATTCGTATAATCCATTTTAATTCAGTCTCACGAATGTAACCATTCTAATTCATTTGCACGATCCATTCTAATTCATTCGTACGATCCATTCTAATTCATTCGTACGATCCATTCTAATTCATTCATACGATCCATTCTAATTCATTCGTACGATCTATTCTAATTCATTCGTATGATCCATTCTAATTCATTCGTATGATCTATTCTAATTCATTCGCACGAATGTAACCATTCTATTTCATTCGTACGATTCATTCTAATTCATTCATATAAGCTATTCTAATTCATTCGTACGATCCATTCTAATTCATTCGTACGATCCATTCTAATCCATTCGTACGATCCATTCTAATTCATTCGTACGATCCATTCTAATTCATTCTCACAAATGTAACCTTTCTAATTCATTTGTACGATCCATTCTAATTCATTCGTACGATACATTTTAATCCATTCGTACGATCCATTCTAATCCATTCGTACGAATGAATTAGAATCGATCATACGAATGGATTAAAATGGATCGTACGAATAGATTAGAATGGATCGTGCGAATGAATTAGAATGGATCGTACGAATGAATTAGAATGGATCGTGCGAATGAATTAGAATGAATCGTACGAATGCATTAGAATGAATCGTACGAATGAATTAGAATGGATACATTCGAGCGAATGAATTAGAATGGATCGTACGAATGAATTAGAATGGATCATAGGAATGAATTAGAATGGATCGTGCAAATGAATTAGAATGGATACATTCGTGCGAATGAATTAGAATGGATCTTAGGAATGAATTAGAATGGATCATGCGAATGAATTAGAATGGATCATACGAATGGATTAGAATGGATCGTACGAATGAATTAGAATGGATCGTACAAATGAATTAGAAAGGTTACATTTGTGAGAATGAATTAGAATGGATCGTACGAATGAATTAGAATGGATCGTACGAATGGATTAGAATGGATCGTACGAATGGATTAGAATGGATCGTACGAATGGATTAGAATAGATCGTACGAATGAATTAGAATGGATCATACAAATGAATTAGAAAGGTTACATTCGTAAGAATGAATTAGAATGGATCATGCGAATGAATTAGAATTGATCATACGAATGAATTAGAATGGATCGTACGAATGAATTAGATTGCATCGTATGATCCATTCTAATTCATTCGCACGATCCATTCTAATTCATTCGTATGATCAATTCTAATTCATTTGCACGATCCATTCTAATTCATTCGTACGATCCATTCTAATTCATTCGCATGAATATATCTATTCTAATTCATTCGTATGATCCATTCTAATTTATTCGCACGATCTATTCTAATTCATTCGTACGATCCATTCTAATTCATTCACACGATCCATTCTAATTCATTCGTACGATCCATTCTAATTCATTCGCTCGAATGTATCCATTCGAATTCATTCGTACGATCCATTCTAATTCATTCGTACGATCCTTTCTAATTCATTTGTACGATCCATTCTAATTCATTCGTACGATCCATTCTAATCCATTCGTACGATCCATTCTAATTTATTCGCACGAATGTAACCATTCTAATTCATTCGTACGATCCATTCTAATTCATTCGCACAATCCATTCTAATTCATTCGTATGATCCATTCTAATTCATTCTCACAAATGTAACCTTTCTAATTCATTTGTACGATCCATTCTAATTCATTCGTGCGATCCATTCTAATTCATTCTAATTCATTCGTATGATCTATTCTAATTCGTTCGTACGATCCATTCTAATTCATTCCTATGATCTATTCTAATTCATTCCTACGATCTATTCTA
Organism: Chamaelirium japonicum; assembly: GCA_947650365.1. NCBI lineage: Eukaryota > Viridiplantae > Streptophyta > Magnoliopsida > Liliales > Melanthiaceae > Chamaelirium > Chamaelirium japonicum. Next base: position 319,616 of record CANTAL010000240.1, read on the forward strand.
ATTCATTCGCTCGAATGTATCCATTCTAATTCATTCGTTCGATCCATTCTAATTCTTCGTACGATCCATTCAAATTCATTCGCACGATCCATTCAAATTCATTCGTATGATCCATTCTAATTCATTCGCTTGAATGTATACATTCTAATTCATTCGTACGATCCATTCTAATTCATTCATACGATCCATTCTTATTCGTTCGTACGATCCATTCTAATTCATTTGTACGATCCATTCTAATTCATTCGCACCATCCATTCTAATTCATTCGTATGATCCATTCTAATTCATTCCTACGATCTATTCTAATTCATTCGCTCGAATGTATCCATTCTAATTCATTCGTATGATCCATTCTAATTCATTCGTACGATCCATTCTAATTCATTCCTACGATCTATTCTAATTTATTCGTTCAAATATATCCATTCTAATTCATTCGTACGATCCTTTCTAATTCATTCGCACGATCCATTCTAATTCATTCGTACGATCCATTCTAATTCATTCATATGAACAATTCTAATTCATTCGTACAATCCATTTTAATTCAGTCTCACGAATGTAACCATTCTAATTCATTTGCACGATCCATTCTAATTCATTCGTACGATCCATTCTAATTCATTCGTACGATCCATTCTAACATACGATCCATTCTAATTCATTCGTACGATCTATTCTAATTCATTCGTATGATCCATTCTAATTCATTCATATGATCTATTCTAATTCATTCGCACGAATGTAACCATTCTATTTCATTCGTACGATTCATTTTAATTCATTCATATAAGCTATTCTAATTCATTCGTACGATCCATTCTAATTCATTCGTACGATCCATTCTAATCCATTCGTACGATCCATTCTAATTCATTCGTACGATCCATTCTAATTCATTCTCACAAATGTAACCTTTCTAATTCATTTGTACGATCCATTCTAATTCATTCGTACGATACATTTTAATCCATTCGTACGATCCATTCTAATCCATTCGTACGAATGAATTAGAATCGATCGTACGAATGGATTAGAATGGATCGTACGAATAGATTAGAATGGATCGTGTGAATGAATTAGAATGGATCGTACGAATGAATTAGAATGGATCGTGCGAATGAATTAGAATGAATCGTACGAATGCATTAGAATGAATCGTACGAATGAATTGGAATGGATACATTCGAGCGAATGAATTAGAATGGATCGTACGAATGAATTAGAATGGATCATAGGAATGAATTAGAATGGATCGTGCAAATGAATTAGAATGGATACATTTGTGCGAATGAATTAGAATGGATCTTAGGAATGAATTAGAATGGATCATGCGAATGAATTAGAATGGATCATACGAATGGATTAGAATGGATCGTACGAATGAATTAGAATGGATCGTACAAATGAATTAGAAAGGTTACATTTGTGAGAATGAATTAGAATGGATCGTACGAATGAATTAGAATGGATCGTACGAATGGATTAGAATGGATCGTACGAATGGATTAGAATGGATCGTACGAATGGATTAGAATAGATCGTACGAATGAATTAGAATGGATCATACAAATGAATTAGAAAGGTTTCATTCGTAAGAATGAATTAGAATGGATCATGCGAATGAATTAGAATTGATCATACGAATGAATTAGAATGGATCGTACGAATGAATTAGATTGCATCGTATGATCCATTCTAATTCATTCGCACGATCCATTCTAATTCATTCGTATGATCAATTCTAATTCATTTGCACGATCCATTCTAATTCATTCGTACGATCCATTCTAATTCATTCGCATGAATATATCTATTCTAATTCATTCGTATGATCCATTCTAATTTATTCGCACGATCTATTCTAATTCATTCGTACGATCCATTCTAATTCATTCACACGATCCATTCTAATTCATTCGTACGATCCATTCTAATTCATTCGCTCGAATGTATCCATTCGAATTCATTCGTACGATCCATTCTAATTCATTCGTACGATCCTTTCTAATTCATTTGTACGATCCATTCTAATTCATTCGTACGATCCATTCTAATCGATTCGTACGATCCATTCTAATTTATTCGCACGAATGTAACCATTCTAATTCATTCGTACGATCCATTCTAATTCATTCGCACAATCCATTCTAATTCATTCGTATGATCCATTCTAATTCATTCTCACAAATGTAACCTTTCTAATTCATTTGTACGATCCATTCTAATTCATTCGTGCGATCCATTCTAATTCATTCTAATTCATTCGTACGATCTATTCTAATTCGTTCGTACGATCCATTCTAATTCATTCCTATGATCTATTCTAATTCATTCCTACGATCTATTCTAATTCATTCGCTCGAATGTATCTATTCTAATTCATTCGTTCGATCCATTCTAATTCTTCGTACGATCCATTCAAATTCATTCGCACGATCCATTCAAATTCATTCGTATGATCCATTCTAATTCATTCGCTTGAATGTATACATTCTAATTCATTCGTACGATCCATTCTAATTCATTCATACGATCCATTCTTATTCGTTCGTACGATCCATTCTAATTCATTTGTACGATCCATTCTAATTCATTCGCACCATCCATTCTAATTCATTCGTATGATCCATTCTAATTCATTCCTACGATCTATTCTAATTCATTCGCTCGAATATATCCATTCTAATTCATTCGTATGATCCATTCTAATTCATTCGTACGATCCATTCTAATTCATTCCTACGATCTATTCTAATTTATTCGTTCAAATATATCCATTCTAATTCATTCGTACGATCCTTTCTAATTCATTCGCACGATCCATTCTAATTCATTCGTACGATCCATTCTAATTCATTCATATGATCAATTCTAATTCATTCGTACAATCCATTTTAATTCAGTCTCACGAATGTAACCATTCTAATTCATTTGCACGATCCATTCTAATTCATTCGTACGATCCATTCTAATTCATTCGTACGATCCATTCTAATTCATTCATACGATCCATTCTAATTCATTCGTACGATCTATTCTAATTCATTCGTATGATCCATTCTAATTCATTCGTATGATCTATTCTAATTCATTCGCACGAATGTAACCATTCTATTTCATTCGTACGATTCATTCTAATTCATTCATATAAGCTATTCTAATTCATTCGTACGATCCATTCTAATTCATTCGTACGATCCATTCTAATCCATTCGTACGATCCATTCTAATTCATTCGTACGATCCATTCTAATTCATTCTCACAAATGTAACCTTTCTAATTCATTTGTACGATCCATTCTAATTCATTCGTACGATACATTTTAATCCATTCGTACGATCCATTCTAATCCATTCGTACGAATGAATTAGAATCGATCGTACGAATGGATTAGAATGGATCGTACGAATAGATTAGAATGGATCGTGCGAATGAATTAGAATGGATCGTACGAATGAATTAGAATGGATCGTGCGAATGAATTAGAATGAATCGTACGAATGCATTAGAATGAATCGTACGAATGAATTAGAATGGATACATTCGAGCGAATGAATTAGAATGGATCGTACGAATGAATTAGAATGGATCATAGGAATGAATTAGAATGGATCGTGCAAATGAATTGGAATGGATACATTCGTGCGAATGAATTAGAATGGATCTTAGGAATGAATTAGAATGGATCATGCGAATGAATTAGAATGGATCATACGAATGGATTAGAATGGATCGTACGAATGAATTAGAATGGATCGTACAAATGAATTAGAAAGGTTACATTTGTGAGAATGAATTAGAATGGATCGTACGAATGAATTAGAATGGATCGTACGAATGGATTAGAATGGATCGTACGAATGGATTAGAATAGATCGTACGAATGAATTAGAATGGATCATACAAATGAATTAGAAAGGTTACATTCGTAAGAATGAATTAGAATGGATCATGCGAATGAATTAGAATTGATCATACGAATGAATTAGAATGGATCGTACGAATGAATTAGATTGCATCGTATGATCCATTCTAATTCATTCGCACGATCCATTCTAATTCATTCGTATGATCAATTCTAATTCATTTGCACGATCCATTCTAATTCATTCGTACGATCCATTCTAATTCATTCGCATGAATATATCTATTCTAATTCATTCGTATGATCCATTCTAATTTATTCGCACGATCTATTCTAATTCATTCGTACGATCCATTCTAATTCATTCACACGATCCATTCTAATTCATTCGTACGATCCATTCTAATTCATTCGCTCGAATGTATCCATTCGAATTCATTCGTACGATCCATTCTAATTCATTCGTACGATCCTTTCTAATTCATTTGTACGATCCATTCTAATTCATTCGTACGATCCATTCTAATCCATTCGTACGATCCATTCTAATTTATTCGCACGAATGTAACCATTCTAATTCATTCGTACGATCCATTCTAATTCATTCGCACAATCCATTCTAATTCATTCGTATGATCCATTCTAATTCATTCTCACAAATGTAACCTTTCTAATTCATTTGTACGATCCATTCTAATTCATTCGTGCGATCCATTCTAATTCATTCTAATTCATTCGTACGATCTATTCTAATTCGTTCGTACAATCCATTCTAATTCATTCCTATGATCTATTCTAATTCATTCCTACGATCTATTCTAATTCATTCGCTCGAATGTATCCATTCTAATTCATTCGTTCGATCCATTCTAATTCTTCGTACGATCCATTCAAATTCATTCGCACGATCCATTCAAATTCATTCGTATGATCCATTCTAATTCATTCGCTTGAATGTATACATTCTAATTCATTCGTACGATCCATTCTAATTCATTCATACGATCCATTCTTATTCGTTCGTACGATCCATTCTAATTCATTTGTACGATCCATTCTAATTCATTCGCACCATCCATTCTAATTCATTCGTATGATCCATTCTAATTCATTCCTACGATCTATTCTAATTCATTCGCTCGAATGTATCCATTCTAATACATTCGTATGATCCATTCTAATTCATTCGTACGATCCATTCTAATTCATTCCTACGATCTATTCTAATTTATTCGTTCAAATATATCCATTCTAATTCATTCGTACGATCCTTTCTAATTCATTCGCACGATCCATTCTAATTCATTCGTACGATCCATTCTAATTCATTCATATGATCAATTCTAATTCATTCGTACCATCCATTTTAATTCAGTCTCACGAATGTAACCATTCTAATTCATTTGCACGATCCATTCTAATTCCTTCGTACGATCCATTCTAATTCATTCGTACGATCCATTCTAATTCATTCATACGATCCATTCTAATTCATTCGTACGATCCATTCTAATTCATTCGTATGATCCATTCTAATTCATTCGTATGATCTATTCTAATTCATTCGCACGAATGTAACCATTCTATTTCATTCGTACGATTCATTTTAATTCATTCATATAAGCTATTCTAATTCATTCGTACGATCCATTCTAATTCATTCGTACGATCCATTCTAATCCATTCGTACGATCCATTCTAATTCATTCGTACGATCCATTCTAATTCATTCTCACAAATGTAACCTTTCTAATTCATTTGTACGATCCATTCTAATTCATTCGTACGATACATTTTAATCCATTCGTACGATCCATTCTAATCCATTCGTACGAATGAATTAGAATCGATCGTACGAATGGATTAGAATGGATCGTACGAATGGATTAGAATGGATCGTGCGAATGAATTAGAATGGATCGTACGAATGAATTAGAATGGATCGTGCGAATGAATTAGAATGAATCGTACGAATGCATTAGAATGAATCGTACGAATGAATTAGAATGGATACATTCGAGCGAATGAATTAGAATGGATCGTACGAATGAATTAGAATGGATCATAGGAATGAATTAGAATGGATCGTGCAAATGAATTAGAATGGATACATTCGTGCGAATGAATTAGAATGGATCGTAGGAATGAATTAGAATGGATCATGCGAATGAATTAGAATGGATCATACGAATGGATTAGAATGGATCGTACGAATGAATTAGAATGGATCGTACAAATGAATTAGAAAGGTTACATTTGTGAGAATGAATTAGAATGGATCGTACGAATGAATTAGAATGGATCATACGAATGGATTAGAATGGATCGTACGAATGGATTAGAATGGATCGTACGAATGGATTAGAATAGATCGTACGAATGGATTAGAATGGATCGTACGAATGGATTAGAATAGATCGTACGAATGAATTAGAATGGATCATACAAATGAATTAGAAAGGTTACATTCGTAAGAATGAATTAGAATGGATCATGCGAATGAATTAGAATTGATCATACGAATGAATTAGAATGGATCGTACGAATGAATTAGATTGCATCGTATGATCCATTCTAATTCATTCGCACGATCTATTCTAATTCATTCGTATGATCAATTCTAATTCATTTGCACGATCCATTCTAATTCATTCGTACGATCCATTCTAATTCATTCGCATGAATATATCTATTCTAATTCATTCGTATGATCCATTCTAATTTATTCGCACGATCTATTCTAATTCATTCGTACGATCCATTCTAATTCATTCACACGATCCATTCTAATTCATTCGTACGATCCATTCTAATTCATTCGCTCGAATGTATCCATTCGAATTCATTCGTACGATCCATTCTAATTCATTCGTACGATCCTTTCTAATTCATTTGTACGATCCATTCTAATTCATTCGTACGATCCATTCTAATCCATTCGTACGATCCATTCTAATTTATTAACACGAATGTAACCATTCTAATTCATTCGTACGATCCATTCTAATTCATTCGCACAATCCATTCTAATTCATTCGTATGATCCATTCTAATTCATTCTCACAAATGTAACCTTTCTAATTCATTTGTACGATCCATTCTAATTCATTCGTGCGATCCATTCTAATTCATTCTAATTCATTCGTACGATCTATTCTAATTCGTTCGTACGATCCATTCTAATTCATTCCTATGATCTATTCTAATTCATTCCTACGATCTATTCTTATTCATTCGCTCGAATGTATCCATTCTAATTCATTCGTTCGATCCATTCTAATTCTTCGTACGATCCATTCAAATTCATTCAAACGATCCATTCAAATTCATTCGTATGATCCATTCTAATTCATTCGCTTGAATGTATACATTCTAATTCATTCGTACGATCCATTCTAATTCATTCATACGATCCATTCTTATTCGTTCGTACGATCCATTCTAATTCATTTGTAAGATCCATTCTAATTCATTCGCACCATCCATTCTAATTCATTCGTATGATCCATTCTAATTCATTCCTACGATCTATTCTAATTCATTCGCTCGAATGTATCCATTCTAATTCATTCGTATGATCCATTCTAATTCATTCGTACGATCCATTCTAATTCATTCCTACGATCTATACTAATTTATTCGTTCGAATATATCCATTCTAATTCATTCGTACGATCCTTTCTAATTCACTCGCACGATCCATTCTAATTCATTCGTACGATCCATTCTAATTCATTCATATGATCAATTCTAATTCATTCGTATAATCCATTTTAATTCAGTCTCACGAATGTAACCATTCTAATTCATTTGCACGATCCATTCTAATTCATTCGTACGATCCATTCTAATTCATTCGTACGATCCATTCTAATTCATTCATACGATCCATTCTAATTCATTCGTACGATCTATTCTAATTCATTCGTATGATCCATTCTAATTCATTCGTATGATCTATTCTAATTCATTCGCACGAATGTAACCATTCTATTTCATTCGTACGATTCATTCTAATTCATTCATATAAGCTATTCTAATTCATTCGTACGATCCATTCTAATTCATTCGTACGATCCATTCTAATCCATTCGTACGATCCATTCTAATTCATTCGTACGATCCATTCTAATTCATTCTCACAAATGTAACCTTTCTAATTCATTTGTACGATCCATTCTAATTCATTCGTACGATACATTTTAATCCATTCGTACGATCCATTCTAATCCATTCGTACGAATGAATTAGAATCGATCATACGAATGGATTAAAATGGATCGTACGAATAGATTAGAATGGATCGTGCGAATGAATTAGAATGGATCGTACGAATGAATTAGAATGGATCGTGCGAATGAATTAGAATGAATCGTACGAATGCATTAGAATGAATCGTACGAATGAATTAGAATGGATACATTCGAGCGAATGAATTAGAATGGATCGTACGAATGAATTAGAATGGATCATAGGAATGAATTAGAATGGATCGTGCAAATGAATTAGAATGGATACATTCGTGCGAATGAATTAGAATGGATCTTAGGAATGAATTAGAATGGATCATGCGAATGAATTAGAATGGATCATACGAATGGATTAGAATGGATCGTACGAATGAATTAGAATGGATCGTACAAATGAATTAGAAAGGTTACATTTGTGAGAATGAATTAGAATGGATCGTACGAATGAATTAGAATGGATCGTACGAATGGATTAGAATGGATCGTACGAATGGATTAGAATGGATCGTACGAATGGATTAGAATAGATCGTACGAATGAATTAGAATGGATCATACAAATGAATTAGAAAGGTTACATTCGTAAGAATGAATTAGAATGGATCATGCGAATGAATTAGAATTGATCATACGAATGAATTAGAATGGATCGTACGAATGAATTAGATTGCATCGTATGATCCATTCTAATTCATTCGCACGATCCATTCTAATTCATTCGTATGATCAATTCTAATTCATTTGCACGATCCATTCTAATTCATTCGTACGATCCATTCTAATTCATTCGCATGAATATATCTATTCTAATTCATTCGTATGATCCATTCTAATTTATTCGCACGATCTATTCTAATTCATTCGTACGATCCATTCTAATTCATTCACACGATCCATTCTAATTCATTCGTACGATCCATTCTAATTCATTCGCTCGAATGTATCCATTCGAATTCATTCGTACGATCCATTCTAATTCATTCGTACGATCCTTTCTAATTCATTTGTACGATCCATTCTAATTCATTCGTACGATCCATTCTAATCCATTCGTACGATCCATTCTAATTTATTCGCACGAATGTAACCATTCTAATTCATTCGTACGATCCATTCTAATTCATTCGCACAATCCATTCTAATTCATTCGTATGATCCATTCTAATTCATTCTCACAAATGTAACCTTTCTAATTCATTTGTACGATCCATTCTAATTCATTCGTGCGATCCATTCTAATTCATTCTAATTCATTCGTATGATCTATTCTAATTCGTTCGTACGATCCATTCTAATTCATTCCTATGATCTATTCTAATTCATTCCTACGATCTATTCTAATTCATTCGCTCGAATGTATCCATTCTAATTCATTCGTTCGATCCATTCTAATTCTTCGTACGATCCATTCAAATTCATTCGCACGATCCATTCAAATTCATTCGTATGATCCATTCTAATTCATTCGCTTGAATGTATACATTCTAATTCATTCGTACGATCCATTCTAATTCATTCATACGATCCATTCTTATTCGTTCGTACGATCCATTCTAATTCATTTGTACGATCCATTCTAATTCATTCGCACCATCCATTCTAATTCATTCGTATGATCCATTCTAATTCATTCCTACGATCTATTCTAATTCATTCGCTCGAATGTATCCATTCTAATTCATTCGTATGATCCATTCTAATTCATTCGTACGATCCATTCTAATTCATTCCTACGATCTATTCTAATTTATTCGTTCAAATATATCCATTCTAATTCATTCGTACGATCCTTTCTAATTCATTCGCACGATCCATTCTAATTCATTCGTACGATCCATTCTAATTCATTCATATGATCAATTCTAATTCATTCGTACAATCCATTTTAATTCAGTCTCACGAATGTAACCATTCTAATTCATTTGCACGATCCATTCTAATTCATTCGTACGATCCATTCTAATTCATTCGTACGATCCATTCTAACATACGATCCATTCTAATTCATTCGTACGATCTATTCTAATTCATTCGTATGATCCATTCTAATTCATTCATATGATCTATTCTAATTCATTCGCACGAATGTAACCATTCTATTTCATTCGTACGATTCATTTTAATTCATTCATATAAGCTATTCTAATTCATTCGTACGATCCATTCTAATTCATTCGTACGATCCATTCTAATCCATTCGTACGATCCATTCTAATTCATTCGTACGATCCATTCTAATTCATTCTCACAAATGTAACCTTTCTAATTCATTTGTACGATCCATTCTAATTCATTCGTACGATACATTTTAATCCATTCGTACGATCCATTCTAATCCATTCGTACGAATGAATTAGAATCGATCGTACGAATGGATTAGAATGGATCGTACGAATAGATTAGAATGGATCGTGTGAATGAATTAGAATGGATCGTACGAATGAATTAGAATGGATCGTGCGAATGAATTAGAATGAATCGTACGAATGCATTAGAATGAATCGTACGAATGAATTGGAATGGATACATTCGAGCGAATGAATTAGAATGGATCGTACGAATGAATTAGAATGGATCATAGGAATGAATTAGAATGGATCGTGCAAATGAATTAGAATGGATACATTTGTGCGAATGAATTAGAATGGATCTTAGGAATGAATTAGAATGGATCATGCGAATGAATTAGAATGGATCATACGAATGGATTAGAATGGATCGTACGAATGAATTAGAATGGATCGTACAAATGAATTAGAAAGGTTACATTTGTGAGAATGAATTAGAATGGATCGTACGAATGAATTAGAATGGATCGTACGAATGGATTAGAATGGATCGTACGAATGGATTAGAATGGATCGTACGAATGGATTAGAATAGATCGTACGAATGAATTAGAATGGATCATACAAATGAATTAGAAAGGTTTCATTCGTAAGAATGAATTAGAATGGATCATGCGAATGAATTAGAATTGATCATACGAATGAATTAGAATGGATCGTACGAATGAATTAGATTGCATCGTATGATCCATTCTAATTCATTCGCACGATCCATTCTAATTCATTCGTATGATCAATTCTAATTCATTTGCACGATCCATTCTAATTCATTCGTACGATCCATTCTAATTCATTCGCATGAATATATCTATTCTAATTCATTCGTATGATCCATTCTAATTTATTCGCACGATCTATTCTAATTCATTCGTACGATCCATTCTAATTCATTCACACGATCCATTCTAATTCATTCGTACGATCCATTCTAATTCATTCGCTCGAATGTATCCATTCGAATTCATTCGTACGATCCATTCTAATTCATTCGTACGATCCTTTCTAATTCATTTGTACGATCCATTCTAATTCATTCGTACGATCCATTCTAATCCATTCGTACGATCCATTCTAATTTATTCGCACGAATGTAACCATTCTAATTCATTCGTACGATCCATTCTAATTCATTCGCACAATCCATTCTAATTCATTCGTATGATCCATTCTAATTCATTCTCACAAATGTAACCTTTCTAATTCATTTGTACGATCCATTCTAATTCATTCGTGCGATCCATTCTAATTCATTCTAATTCATTCGTACGATCTATTCTAATTCGTTCGTACGATCCATTCTAATTCATTCCTATGATCTATTCTAATTCATTCCTACGATCTATTCTAATTCATTCGCTCGAATGTATCTATTCTAATTCATTCGTTCGATCCATTCTAATTCTTCGTACGATCCATTCAAATTCATTCGCACGATCCATTCAAATTCATTCGTATGATCCATTCTAATTCATTCGCTTGAATGTATACATTCTAATTCATTCGTACGATCCATTCTAATTCATTCATACGATCCATTCTTATTCGTTCGTACGATCCATTCTAATTCATTTGTACGATCCATTCTAATTCATTCGCACCATCCATTCTAATTCATTCGTATGATCCATTCTAATTCATTCCTACGATCTATTCTAATTCATTCGCTCGAATATATCCATTCTAATTCATTCGTATGATCCATTCTAATTCATTCGTACGATCCATTCTAATTCATTCCTACGATCTATTCTAATTTATTCGTTCAAATATATCCATTCTAATTCATTCGTACGATCCTTTCTAATTCATTCGCACGATCCATTCTAATTCATTCGTACGATCCATTCTAATTCATTCATATGATCAATTCTAATTCATTCGTACAATCCATTTTAATTCAGTCTCACGAATGTAACCATTCTAATTCATTTGCACGATCCATTCTAATTCATTCGTACGATCCATTCTAATTCATTCGTACGATCCATTCTAATTCATTCATACGATCCATTCTAATTCATTCGTACGATCTATTCTAATTCATTCGTATGATCCATTCTAATTCATTCGTATGATCTATTCTAATTCATTCGCACGAATGTAACCATTCTATTTCATTCGTACGATTCATTCTAATTCATTCATATAAGCTATTCTAATTCATTCGTACGATCCATTCTAATTCATTCGTACGATCCATTCTAATCCATTCGTACGATCCATTCTAATTCATTCGTACGATCCATTCTAATTCATTCTCACAAATGTAACCTTTCTAATTCATTTGTACGATCCATTCTAATTCATTCGTACGATACATTTTAATCCATTCGTACGATCCATTCTAATCCATTCGTACGAATGAATTAGAATCGATCGTACGAATGGATTAGAATGGATCGTACGAATAGATTAGAATGGATCGTGCGAATGAATTAGAATGGATCGTACGAATGAATTAGAATGGATCGTGCGAATGAATTAGAATGAATCGTACGAATGCATTAGAATGAATCGTACGAATGAATTAGAATGGATACATTCGAGCGAATGAATTAGAATGGATCGTACGAATGAATTAGAATGGATCATAGGAATGAATTAGAATGGATCGTGCAAATGAATTGGAATGGATACATTCGTGCGAATGAATTAGAATGGATCTTAGGAATGAATTAGAATGGATCATGCGAATGAATTAGAATGGATCATACGAATGGATTAGAATGGATCGTACGAATGAATTAGAATGGATCGTACAAATGAATTAGAAAGGTTACATTTGTGAGAATGAATTAGAATGGATCGTACGAATGAATTAGAATGGATCGTACGAATGGATTAGAATGGATCGTACGAATGGATTAGAATAGATCGTACGAATGAATTAGAATGGATCATACAAATGAATTAGAAAGGTTACATTCGTAAGAATGAATTAGAATGGATCATGCGAATGAATTAGAATTGATCATACGAATGAATTAGAATGGATCGTACGAATGAATTAGATTGCATCGTATGATCCATTCTAATTCATTCGCACGATCCATTCTAATTCATTCGTATGATCAATTCTAATTCATTTGCACGATCCATTCTAATTCATTCGTACGATCCATTCTAATTCATTCGCATGAATATATCTATTCTAATTCATTCGTATGATCCATTCTAATTTATTCGCACGATCTATTCTAATTCATTCGTACGATCCATTCTAATTCATTCACACGATCCATTCTAATTCATTCGTACGATCCATTCTAATTCATTCGCTCGAATGTATCCATTCGAATTCATTCGTACGATCCATTCTAATTCATTCGTACGATCCTTTCTAATTCATTTGTACGATCCATTCTAATTCATTCGTACGATCCATTCTAATCCATTCGTACGATCCATTCTAATTTATTCGCACGAATGTAACCATTCTAATTCATTCGTACGATCCATTCTAATTCATTCGCACAATCCATTCTAATTCATTCGTATGATCCATTCTAATTCATTCTCACAAATGTAACCTTTCTAATTCATTTGTACGATCCATTCTAATTCATTCGTGCGATCCATTCTAATTCATTCTAATTCATTCGTACGATCTATTCTAATTCGTTCGTACAATCCATTCTAATTCATTCCTATGATCTATTCTAATTCATTCCTACGATCTATTCTAATTCATTCGCTCGAATGTATCCATTCTAATTCATTCGTTCGATCCATTCTAATTCTTCGTACGATCCATTCAAATTCATTCGCACGATCCATTCAAATTCATTCGTATGATCCATTCTAATTCATTCGCTTGAATGTATACATTCTAATTCATTCGTACGATCCATTCTAATTCATTCATACGATCCATTCTTATTCGTTCGTACGATCCATTCTAATTCATTTGTACGATCCATTCTAATTCATTCGCACCATCCATTCTAATTCATTCGTATGATCCATTCTAATTCATTCCTACGATCTATTCTAATTCATTCGCTCGAATGTATCCATTCTAATACATTCGTATGATCCATTCTAATTCATTCGTACGATCCATTCTAATTCATTCCTACGATCTATTCTAATTTATTCGTTCAAATATATCCATTCTAATTCATTCGTACGATCCTTTCTAATTCATTCGCACGATCCATTCTAATTCATTCGTACGATCCATTCTAATTCATTTATATGATCAATTCTAATTCATTCGTACCATCCATTTTAATTCAGTCTCACGAATGTAACCATTCTAATTCATTTGCACGATCCATTCTAATTCCTTCGTACGATCCATTCTAATTCATTCGTACGATCCATTCTAATTCATTCATACGATCCATTCTAATTCATTCGTACGATCCATTCTAATTCATTCGTATGATCCATTCTAATTCATTCGTATGATCTATTCTAATTCATTCGCACGAATGTAACCATTCTATTTCATTCGTACGATTCATTTTAATTCATTCATATAAGCTATTCTAATTCATTCGTACGATCCATTCTAATTCATTCGTACGATCCATTCTAATCCATTCGTACGATCCATTCTAATTCATTCGTACGATCCATTCTAATTCATTCTCACAAATGTAACCTTTCTAATTCATTTGTACGATCCATTCTAATTCATTCGTACGATACATTTTAATCCATTCGTACGATCCATTCTAATCCATTCGTACGAATGAATTAGAATCGATCGTACGAATGGATTAGAATGGATCGTACGAATGGATTAGAATGGATCGTGCGAATGAATTAGAATGGATCGTACGAATGAATTAGAATGGATCGTGCGAATGAATTAGAATGAATCGTACGAATGCATTAGAATGAATCGTACGAATGAATTAGAATGGATACATTCGAGCGAATGAATTAGAATGGATCGTACGAATGAATTAGAATGGATCATAGGAATGAATTAGAATGGATCGTGCAAATGAATTAGAATGGATACATTCGTGCGAATGAATTAGAATGGATCGTAGGAATGAATTAGAATGGATCATGCGAATGAATTAGAATGGATCATACGAATGGATTAGAATGGATCGTACGAATGAATTAGAATGGATCGTACAAATGAATTAGAAAGGTTACATTTGTGAGAATGAATTAGAATGGATCGTACGAATGAATTAGAATGGATCGTACGAATGGATTAGAATGGATCGTACGAATGGATTAGAATGGATCGTACGAATGGATTAGAATAGATCGTACGAATGGATTAGAATGGATCGTACGAATGGATTAGAATAGATCGTACGAATGAATTAGAATGGATCATACAAATGAATTAGAAAGGTTACATTCGTAAGAATGAATTAGAATGGATCATGCGAATGAATTAGAATTGATCATACGAATGAATTAGAATGGATCGTACGAATGAATTAGATTGCATCGTATGATCCATTCTAATTCATTCGCACGATCCATTCTAATTCATTCGTATGATCAATTCTAATTCATTTGCACGATCCATTCTAATTCATTCGTACGATCCATTCTAATTCATTCGCATGAATATATCTATTCTAATTCATTCGTATGATCCATTCTAATTTATTCGCACGATCTATTCTAATTCATTCGTACGATCCATTCTAATTCATTCACACGATCCATTCTAATTCATTCGTACGATCCATTCTAATTCATTCGCTCGAATGTATCCATTCGAATTCATTCGTACGATCCATTCTAATTCATTCGTACGATCCTTTCTAATTCATTTGTACGATCCATTCTAATTCATTCGTACGATCCATTCTAATCCATTCGTACGATCCATTCTAATTTATTCGCACGAATGTAACCATTCTAATTCATTCGTACGATTTATTCTAATTCATTCGCACAATCCATTCTAATTCATTCGTATGATCCATTCTAATTCATTCTCACAAATGTAACCTTTCTAATTCATTTGTACGATCCATTCTAATTCATTCGTGCGATCCATTCTAATTCATTCTAATTCATTCGTACGATCTATTCTAATTCGTTCGTACGATCCATTCTAATTCATTCCTATGATCTATTCTAATTCAATCCTACGATCTATTCTAATTCATTCGCTCGAATGTATCCATTCTAATTCATTCGTTCGATCCATTCTAATTCTTCGTACGATCCATTCAAATTAATTCGCACGATCCATTCAAATTCATTCGTATGATCCATTCTAATTCATTCGCTTGAATGTATACATTCTAATTCATTCGTACGATCCATTCTAATTCATTCATACGATCCATTCTTATTCGTTCGTACGATCCATTCTAATTCATTTGTACGATCCATTCTAATTCATTCGCACCATCCATTCTAATTCATTCGTATGATCGATTCTAATTCATTCCTACGATCTATTCTAATTCATTCGCTCGAATGTATCCATTCTAATTCATTCTTATGATCCATTCTAATTCATTCGTACGATCCATTCTAATTCATTCCTACGATCTATTCTAATTTATTCGTTCAAATATATCCATTCTAATTCATTCGTACGATCCTTTCTAATTCATTCGCACGATCCATTCTAATTTATTCGTACGATCCATTCTAATTCATTCATATGATCAATTCTAATTCATTCGTACAATCCATTTTAATTCAGTCTCACGAATGTAACCATTCTAATTCATTTGCACGATCCATTCTAATTCATTCGTACGATCCATTCTAATTCATTCGTACGATCCATTCTAATCCATTCGTACGATCCATTCTAATTCATTCGTACGATCCATTCTAATTCATTCTCACAAATGTAACCTTTCTAATTCATTTGTACGATCCATTCTAATTCATTCGTACGATACATTTTAATCCATTCGTACGATCCATTCTAATCCATTCTTACGAATGAATTAGAATCGATCGTACGAATGGATTAGAATGGATCGTACGAATGGATTAGAATGGATCATGCGAATGAATTAGAATGGATCGTACGAATGAATTTGAATGGATCGTGCGAATGAATTAGAATGAATCGTACGAATGCATTAGAATGAATCGTACGAATGAATTAGAATGGATACATTCGAGCGAATGAATTAGAATGGATCGTACGAATGAATTAGAATGGATCATAGGAATGAATTAGAATGGATCGTGCAAATGAATTAGAATGGATACATTCGTGCGAATGAATTAGAATGGATCGTAGGAATGAATTAGAATGGATCATGCGAATGAATTAGAATGGATCATACGAATGGATTAGAATGGATCGTACGAATGAATTAGAATGGATCGTACAAATGAATTAGAAAGGTTACATTTGTGAGAATGAATTAGAATGGATCGTACGAATGAATTAGAATGTATCGTACGAATGGATTAGAATGGATCGTACGAATGGATTAGAATGGATCGTACGAATGGATTAGAATATATCGTACGAATGAATTAGAATGGATCATACAAATGAATTAGAAAGGTTATATTCGTAAGAATGAATTAGAATGGATCATGCGAATGAATTAGAATTGATCATACGAATGAATTAGAATGGATCGTACGAATGAATTAGATTGCATCGTATGATCCATTCTAATTCATTCGCACGATCCATTCTAATTCATTCGTATGATCAATTCTAATTCATTTGCACGATCCATTCTAATTCATTCGTACGATCCATTCTAATTCATTCGCATGAATATATCTATTCTAATTCATTCGTATTATCCATTCTAATTTATTCGCACGATCTATTCTAATTCATTCGTACGATCCATTCTAATTCATTCACACGATCCATTCTAATTCATTCGTACGATCCATTCTAATTCATTCGCACGATCCATTCTAATTCATTCGTACGATCCATTCTAATTCATTCGCTCGAATGTATCCATTCGAATTCATTCGTACGATCCATTCTAATTCATTCGTACGATCTTTTCTAATTTATTTGTACGATCCATTCTAATTCATTCGTATGATCCATTCTAATCCATTCGTACGATCCATTCTAATTTATTCGCACGAATGTAACCATTCTAATTCATTCGTACGATCCATTCTAATTCATTCGCACAATCCATTCTAATTCATTCGTATGATCCATTCTAATTCATTCTCACAAATGTAACCTTTCTAATTCATTTGTACGATCCATTCTAATTCATTCGTGCGATCCATTCTAATTCATTCTAATTCATTCGTACGATCTATTCTAATTCGTTCGTACGATCCATTCTAATTCATTCCTATGATCTATTCTAATTCATTCGTACGATCCATTCTAATTCATTCGCTCGAATGTATCCATTCTAATTCATTCATACAATCCATTCTAATTCATTCGTACGATACGATCCATTCTAATTCAGTCATATGAATATGTCCATTTTAATTCATTCGTACGATCCATTCTAATTCATTCGTACGATGTAATTCATTCGTACGATCCATACTAATTCATTTGTACGATCGATTCTAATTCATTCACACGATCCATTCTAATTCATTCGTACGATCCATTCTAATTCATTCGTATGATCCATTCTAATTTATTCGTTGAAATATATCCATTCTAATTCATTCGTAAGATCCATTCTAATTCATTCGCACGATCCATTTTAATTCACTCGCACGAATGTATCCATTCTAATTTTTTTGCACGATCCATTCTAATTCATTCGTACGATCCATTCTTATTCATTCATACGATCCATTCTAATTCATTCGCACAATCCATTCTAATTCATTCGTACGATCCATTCTAATTCATTTGCATGAATGTATCCATTCTAATTTATTCGTACGATCTTTGTGCGAATGAATTAGAATGGATCATACGATTGAATTAGAATGGATCGTACGAATGAATTAGAATGGATCATGTGAATGAATTTGAATAGATCGTACGAATGAATTAGAATGGATCGAACGAATGAATTAGAATGGATACATTCGAGCGAATGAATTAGAATAGATCGTAGGAATGAATTAGAATAGATCGTAGGAATGAATTAGAATGGATCGTGCGAATGAATTAGAATGGATTGTACGAATGAATTAGAATGGATACATTCGTGCGAATGAATTAGAATGGATCGGACGAATGGATTAGAATGGATCGTACGAATGCTAATAGAATGGATCATACGAATGAATTAGAATGGATACATTCGAGCGAATGAATTAGAATGGATCGTGCGATGAATTAGAATGGATCATACAAATGAATTAGAATGGATTCTAATCCATTCGTATGATCCATTCTAATCTATTCTAATTCATTCGCACAAATGTATCCATTCTAATTCATTCTCACGAATGTAACCTTTCTAATTCATTTGTATGATCCATTCAAATTCATTCGTACGAATGAATAGAATGGATCGTACGAATGAATCGTACGAATGAATTAGAATGGATCATGCGAATGAATTAGAATGGGTCGTACGAATGAATTAGAATGGATCGTACGAATAAATTAGAATGGATCGTGCGAATGAAATAGAATGGATCGTATGAATGAATTAGAATGGATCCACCAAATGAGTTAGAATGGATCATATGAATGAATTAGAATGGATCGTACGAATGAATTAGAATGGATACATTCGAGCGAATGAATTAGAATAGATCGTAGGAATGAATTAGAATGGATCATATGAATGAATTAGAGTAGATCATGCGAATGAATTAGAATTTATCATACGAATGAATTAGAATGGATCGTATGAATGAATTAGATTGCATCATACGATCCATTCTAATTCAATCGCACGATCCATTCTAATGCATTCGTACGATTCATTCTAATTCATTCGCACGATCCATTCTAATTCATTCGTACGATCCATTCTTATTCATTCATATGATTCATTCTAATTCATTCGCACAATCCATTCTAATTCATTCGTACGATCCATTCTAATTCATTCGTATGATCCATTCTAACTCATTCGGTGGATCCATTCTAATTCATTCGTACAATCCATTCTAATTCATTCACACGAATGTATCCATTCTAATTCATTCGTACGATCCATTCAAATTCATTCATACGATTCATTCTAATTCATTCGCACGATCCATTCTAATTCATTCCTACGATCTATTCTAATTCATTCGCTCGAATGTATCCATTCTAATTCATTCGTTCGATCCATTCTAATTCATTCGTACGATCCATTCAAATTCATTCACATGATCCATTCTAATTCATTCGTACGATCCATTCTAATTCATTCTCACGAATGTAACCTTTCTAATTCATTTGTATGATCCATTCTAATTCATTCGTACGATCCATTCTAATTCATTCGCACGAATCCGTTCTAATTCATTCTAATTCATTCGCATGATCCATTCTAATTCATTTGCACGATCCATTCTAATTCATTCCTATGATCCATTCTAATTCGTTCGTACGATCCATTCTAATTCATTCGCTAGAATGTATCCATTCTAATTCATTCGTACGATCCATTCTAATTCATTCGTACGATCCATTCTAATTCATTCTCACGAATGTAACCTTTCTAATTCATTTGTACGATCCATTCTAATTAGGAAGGTTACATTCGAGCGAATGAATTAGAATAGATCATAGGAATGAATTAGAATGGATCATACGAATGAATTAGAATGGATCGTGCGAATGAATTTGAATGAATCATACGAATGCATTAGAATGGATCATACGAATGAATTAGAATGAATCGTACGAACGAATTAGAATGGATCGTACGAACGAATTAGAATGGATCGTACGAACGAATTAGAATAGATCGTACGAATGAATTAGAATGGATACATTCGAGCGAATGAATTAGAATGGATCGTACGAATGAATTAGAATGGATCAAAGGAATGAATTAGATTGGATCGTGCAAATAAATTAGAATGGATACATTCGTGCGAATGAATTAGAATAGATCATACGGATGAATTAGAATGGATCGTACGAATGAATTCGAATGGATTGTGCGAATGAATTAGAATGAATCGTACGAATGAATTAGAATGGATCGTACGAATGGATTAGAATGGATCGTACGAATGGATCATGCGAATGAATTAGAATGGATCGTACGAATGAATTAGAATGGATCGTACGAATGAATTAGAATGGATACATTCGAGCGAATGAATTAGAATGGATCGTACGAATCAATTAGAATGGATCATAGGAATGAATTAGAATGGATCGTGCAAATGAATTAAAATGGATACATTCGTGCGAATGAATTAGAATGGATCGTAGGAAAGAATTAGAATGGATCGTACGAATGAATTAGAATGGTTACATTCGTGCGAATGAATTAGAATGGATCATAGGAAGGAAATAGAACGGATCGTGCGAATGAATTAGAATGGATCGTACGAATGAATTAGAATGGATCGTACGAATGAATTAGAATGGATACCTTTGTGCATATGAATTAGAATGGATCGTGCGAATGAATTAGAATGGATCATAGGAATGAATTAGAATGGATTGTACGAATGAATTAGAATGGTTACATTCGTGCGAATGAATTAGAATGGATCGTACAAATGGATTAGAATGGATCGCACGAATGGATTAGAATGGATCGTGCGAATGAATTAGAATGGATACATTCGAGCGAATGAATTAGAATGGATCGTACGAATGAATTAGAATGGATCATAGGAATGAATTAGAATGGATCGTGCAAATAAATTAGAATGGATACATTCGTGCGAATGAATTAGAATGGATCGTGCGAATGAATTAGAATGGATCGTACGAATGAATTAGAATGGTTACATTCGTGCGAATGAATTAGAATGGATCATAGGAATGAATTAGAATGGATCGTACGAATGAATTAGAATGGTTACATTCGTGCGAATGAATTAGAATGGATCGTACGAATGAATTAGAATGGATACATTCGAGCGAATGAATTAGAATAGATCATAGGAATGAATTAGAATGGACCATACGAATGAATTAGAATGGATCGTGCGAATGAATTAGAATAGATTGTACGAATGAATTAGAATGGATACATTCGTGCAAATGAATTAGAATGGATCGGACGAATGAATTAGAATGGACCGTACGATTCATTCTAATTCATTCGTACGATCCATTCTAATGCATTCGTACAAGTCATTCTAATTCATTCGCACGATCCATTCTAATTCATTCGTACGATCCATTCGAGCGAATGAATTAGAATGGATCATGAGAATGAATTAGAATGGATCGTACGAATGGATTAGAATGGATCGTATGAATGAATTAGAATGCATTGTACGAATGAATTAGAATAGATACATTTGTGCGAATGAATTAAATTGCATCATACGAATGATTTTGAATGGATTGTACGAATGAATTAGAATGGATCGTACGAATGAATTAGAATGGATCATGCGAATGAATTAGAATAGATCATACGAATGAATTAGAATGGATCGTGCGAACGAATTAGAATGGATCGTATGAACGAATTAGAATGGATCGTACGAATAAATTAGAATGGATCGTACAAAGGAATTAGAAAGCTTACATTTGTGAGAATGGATTAGAACGCATTGTATGAATGAATTAGAATGGATCCTACGAACGAATTAGAATGGATCGTATAAACGAAATTGAATGGATCGTATGAATGAATTAGAATGGATACATTCGAGCGAATGAATTAGAATGGATCGTACGAATGAATTAGAATGGATCATAGGAATGAATTAGAATGGATCGTACGAATGGATTAGAACGCGCTGTACGAATGAATTAGAATAGATCATATGAATGAATTAGAATGGTTACATTCGTGCGAATGAATTAGAATGGATCGTACGAATGAATTTGAATGTATCGTGCGAATGAATTAGAATGGATCGTACGAATGAATTAGAATGGATCGTACGATTCATTCTAATTCATTCGTACGATCCATTCTAACGCATTCGTGCGAATGAATTAGAATGGATCGTACGAATGAATTAGAATGGATCATGAAAATAAATTAGAATTGATCATACGAATGAATTAGAATGTATCATCTGATCCATTCTAATTCATTCGCACGATCCATACTAATTCATTCGTACGATCCATTCTAATTTGCGAATGAATTAGAATGGATCGTAGGAATGAATTACAATGGATCGTACGAATGAATTAGAATGGTTACATTCGTGCGAATGCATTAGAATGGATCGTACGAATGGATTAGAATGGATCGTACAAATCGATTAGAATGGATCGTACGAATGAATTAGAATGGATCGTACAAATGAATTAGAAAGGTTACATTTGTGTGATTGGATTAGAATGGATCGTACGAATGGATTAGAATGGATCGTACGAATGGATTTGAATGGATCGTACGAATGAATTAGAATGGATCATACAAATGAATTAGAAAGGTTACATTCGTGAGAATGAATTAGAATGGATCGTACAAATGAGTTAGAATGGATCATACGAATGAATTAGAATGGATCGTACGGATGGATTAGAATGGATCGTACGAATGGATTAGAATGAATCGTACGAATGAATTAGAATGGATCGTACAAATGAATTAGAATGGTTACATTTGTGAGAGTGATTTAGAATGGATCGTACGAATGAATTAGAATGGATCGTACGAATGGATTAGAATGGATCGTACGAATGAATTAGAATGGATCGTACGAATGCATTATAATGCATACATTCGTGCGAATGAATTAGAATGGATCATACGAATGAATTAGAATGGATCGTGCGAATGAATTAGAATGGATCATACGAATGAATTAGAATGGATCGTGCGAATGAATTAGAATGGATCGTACGAATGAATTAGAATGGTTACATTCGTGCGAATGAATTAGATTGGATCGTACGAATGGATTAGAATGGATCGTACGAATGAATTAGAATGGATCGTACAAATGAATTAGAAAGGTTACATTTGTGAGAATGAATTAGAATGGATCGTACGAATGGATTAGAATGGATTGTACGAATGGATTAGAATGGATCGTACGAATGGATTAGAATGCATCGTGCGAATGAATTAGAATGGATCATACAAATGAATTAGAAAGGTTACATTCGTGAGTGTGAAGTAGAATGGATCGTACGAATGAATTAGAATGGATCGTATGAATAAATTAGAATGGATTGTACGAATGAATTAGAATGGATACATTTGTGCGAATGAATTATAATGGATCGTACGAAAGAATTTGAATGGATCATTCGAATGAATTAGAATAGATCGTACGAATGGATTAGAATGGATCGTACGAATGAATTAGAATGGATCGTACAAATGAATTAGAATAGTTACATTCGTGCGAATGAATTAGAATGGATCGTACGAATGAATTAAAATGAATACATTCATACGATTGAATTAGAATGGATCGTAAGAATGAATTAGAATGGATCGTACGAATGAATTAGAATGGATCATAGGAATGAATTAGAATGGATCGTACAAATAAATTAGAATGGATCGTACGAATGAATTAGAATGGATCGTACGAACGAATTAGAATGGATCGTACGAACGAATTAGAATGCATCATACGAACGAATTAGAATGGATCGTATGAATGAATTAGAATGGATCGTATGAATGGAATAGAATGGATCGTACGA
This sequence comes from Chamaelirium japonicum, assembly GCA_947650365.1. Taxonomy (NCBI): domain Eukaryota; kingdom Viridiplantae; phylum Streptophyta; class Magnoliopsida; order Liliales; family Melanthiaceae; genus Chamaelirium; species Chamaelirium japonicum. The sequence continues at coordinate 344,717 of CANTAL010000240.1, forward strand.
ATGGATCATGCGAATGAATTAGAATGGATCGTATGAATGAATTAGAATGGATCGTACGAATGAATTAGAATGGATACATTCGTGCGAATGAATTAGAATGGATTAGAATGGATTGTACGAATGAATTAGAATGGATTGTGCGTATGAATTAGAATGGATCGTGCGAATGAATTAGAATGGATCGTATGAATGAATTAGAATGGATCGTGCGAATGAATTAGAATGGATCGTATGAATGAATAAGAATGGATCGTACGAATGAATTAGAATGGATACATTCGAGCGAATGAATTAGAATGGATTAGAATGGATTGTACAAATGAATTAGAATGGATCGTACGAATGAATTAGAATGAATCGTACAAATAAATTAGAATGGATCGTACGAATGAATTAGAATGGATCGTATGAATTGATTAGAACGCATTGTACGAATGAATTAGAATGGATCGTACGAATGGATTAGAATGGATCGTACGAATGAATTAGAATGGATCATATGAATGAATTAGAATGGATACATTCGAGCGAATGAATTAGAATGGAACGTACGAATGAATTAGAATGGATCATAGGAATGAATTAGAATGGATCGTGCAAATGAATTAAAATGAATACATTCGTGCGAATGAATTAGAATGGATCGTAGGAATGAATTAGAATGGATTGGACGAATGAATTAGAATGGTTACATTCGTATGAATGAATTAGAATGGATACATTCGAGCGAATGAATTAGAATGGATCGTACGAATGGATTAGAATGGATCGTACGAATTAGAATGGATCATAGGAATGAATTAGAATGGATCGTACGAATGAATTAGAATGGATCATAGGAATGAATTAGAATGGATCGTGCAAATAAATTAGAATGGATACATTCGTGCGAATGAATTAGAATGGATCGTAGGAATGAATTAGAATAGATCGTACGAATGAATTAGAATGGTTACATTCGTGCGAATGAATTAGAATGGATCGAAGGAATTAATTAGAATGGATCGTACGAATGAATTAGAATGGTAACATTCGTGCGAATGAATTAGAATGGATCGTACGAATGAATTAGAATGAATCATACAAATGAATTAGAATGGATCGTGCGAATGAATTTGAATGGATCGTACGAATGAATTAGAATGGATACATTCATGCGAATGAATTAGAATGGATCGTACGAATGAATTAGAATGGATCGTGCGAATGAATTAGAGTGGATCGTATGAATAAATTAGAATGGATACATTTGTATGAATAAATTAGAATGGATTATACGAATGAATTAGAATGGATACATTCTTGCGAATAAATTAGAATGGATCGTATATTCGTGCAAATAAATTAGAATGGATCATACGAATGAATTAGAATGGATCGTGCGAATGAATTAGAATGAATCGTACGAATGCATTAGAATGGATCGTACGAATGAATTAGAATGAATCGTACGATCCATTCTAATTCATTCGTACAATCCATTCTAATTAATTCGCACGATCCATTCTAATTCATTCGTATGATCCATTCCAATTCATTCCTACGATCTATTCTAATTCATTCGCTCGAATGTATCCATTCAAATTCATTCGTTCGATCGATTCTAATTCATTCGTACGATCCATTCAAATTCATTCGCATGATCCATTCTAATTCATTTGTACGATCCATTCTAATTCATTCTCACGAATGTAACCTTTCTAATTCATTTGTATGATCCATTCTAATTTATTCGTACGATCCATTCTAATCCATTTGTACGATCCATTCTAATCCATTCGCACGATTCATTCTAATCCATTCGTACGATCCATTCTAATCCATTCGTACGATCCATTCTAATTCATTCTCACAAATGTAACCTTTCTAATTCATTTGTACGATCCATTCTAATTCATTCGTACGATCCATTCTAATACATTCGTACGATCCATTGTAATCCATTCGTACAATCCATTCTAATTCATTCGCACGAATGTAACCATTCTAATTCATTCGTACGATCCATTCTAATTCATTCCTACGATCCATTCTAATTCATTCGCACGATCCATTCTAATTGATATACACAAAGGTATCCATTCTAATTCATTCGTACGATCCATTCTAATTCATTCGTACGATCCATTCTAATTCATTCGCACGATCTGTTCTATTTCATTCCTAAGATCCATTCTAATTCATTCGCACGAATGTAACTATTCTAATTCATTCGTACGATCCATTCTAATTCATTCCTACGATCCATTCTAATTCATTCGCACGAATGTATCCATTCTAATTCATTTGCACGATCTATTCTAATTCATTCCTATGATCCATTTAATTCATTCGTACGATCCATTCTAATTCATTCGCTCGAATATATCCATTCTAATTCATTCGAATGATCCATTCTAGTTCATTCGTACGATCCATTCTAATTCATTCTCACGAATGTAACCATTCTAATTCATTTGTATGATCCATTCTAATTCATTCGTACGATCCATTCTAATCCATTCGCCATTCTAATTCATTCCTATGATCCATTCTAAATCATTCGTACGATCCATTCTAATTCATTCGCTCGAATGTATCCATTCTAATTCATTCGTACGATCCATTCTAATTCGTTCCTACGATCCATTCTAATTCGTTCGTATGATCCATTCTAATTCGTTCGTACGATCCATTCTAATTCATTCGTACGATCCATTCTAATTCATTCGCACGAATGTATCCATTCTAATGCATTCGTACGATTCATTCTAATTCATTCGCACGATCCATTCTAATTCATTCGTATGATCCATTCTTATTCATTCATATGATCCATTCTAATTTATTTGCACGAATATACGATCCATTCTAATTTATTCGCAAGAATGTATCCATTCTAATTCATTCGTACAATCCATTCTAATTTATTCGTACGAGCCATTCTAATCCATTCGTACGATTCATTCTAATCCATTCGTACGATCCATTCTAATCCATTCGTATGATCCATTCTAATTTATTTGTACGATCCATTTTAATTCATTCGCATGATCCATTCTAATTCATTCGTATAATACATTCATACGACTGAATTAGAATGGATCGTAAGAATGAATTAGAATGGATACATTCGAGTGAATGAATTAGAATGGATCGTACGAATGAATTAGAATGGATCAAAGGAATGAATTAGAATGGATCCACCGAATGAGTTAGAATGGATCGTACGAATGGATTAGAATGGATCGTACGAATGAATTAGAATGGATACATTCGAGCGAATGAATTAGAATGGATCCTACGAACGAATTAGAATGGATCATAGGAATGAATTAGAATGGATCGTGCAAATGAATTAGAATGGATCGTGCGAATGACTTAGAATTAATCGTACGAATGCATTAGAATGGATCCACTGAATGAGTTAGAATGGATCATACGAATGAATTAGAATGGATCGTACGAATGGATTAGAATCGATCGTACGAATGGATTAGAATGGATCGTACGAATGAATTAGAATGAATCGTACGAATGCATTAGAATGAATCGTACGAACGAATTAGAATGAATCGTACGAACGAATTAGAATGGATCGTACGAACAAATTAGAATGGATCGTATGAAAGAATTAGAATGGATCGTACGAATAAATTAGAATGGATACATTCTAGCGAATGAATTAGAATGGATCGTACGACAATTCTAATTCATTCGCACGATCCATTCTAATTCATTCTCACGAATATAACCTTTCTAATTCATTTGTATGATCCATTCTAATTCATTCGTACGATCTATTCTAATCCATTCGTACGATCCATTCTTATTCATTCGTACGATTCATTCTAATTCATTCGCACGATCCATTCTAATTCATTCGTATGATCCATTCTAATTCATTCGCACGAATGTATCCATTCTAATTTATTCGTACGATCCATTCTAATCCATTCGTACGATCCATTCTAATTCATTCGCATGATCCATTCTAATTCATTCGTATGATCCATTCTAATTCATTCGCACGATCCATTCAAATTCATTCGCACGATCTATTCTAATTCATTAGTACGATCCATTCTAATTCATTTGTACGATCCATTCTAATTCATTCGCACGATCCATGCTAATTCATTTGTACGAATGTATCAATTTTAATTCATTTGCACGATCCATTCTAATGCATTCGTACGATTCATTCTAATTCATTTGCACGATCCATTCTAATTCATTCGTACGATCCATTCTAATTCGTTCGCACGATCCATTCTAATTCATTCGCACGATCCATTCTAATTCATTCGCACGATCCATTCTAATTCATTCATACGATCCATTCTAATTCATTCATACGATCTATTCTAATTCATTCGCACGAATGTATCCATTCTAATTCATTCGCACAATCCAATCTAATTCAAACGTACGATCCATTCTAATTCATTCACATGATGTATTCTAATTCATTCTTGTGATTCATTCTAATTCATTCCTACGATCTATTCTAATTCATTCGTATGATCCATTCTAATTAATTCGTACGAATGTATCCATTCTAATTCATTCGTACGATCCATTCTAATTCATTCGTACGATCCATTCTAATTCATTCGTATGATCCATTCTAATCCATTCGTATAATCAAATTCTAATCCATTCGTACGATCCATTCTAATTCGTTCGTATGATCCATTCTAATTCATTCGTATGATACATTCGTGAGAATGAATTAGAATGGATCGTACGAATAAATTAGAATGGATACATTCGTGCGAATGAATTAGAATGGATCGTACAAATGAATTAGAATGGATCGTACGAATGAATTAGAATGGATCACGCAAATGAATTAGAATGGATTGTACGAATGAATTAGAATGGATACATTTGTGCAAATAAATTAGAATGGATCGTGCGAATGAATTAGAATGGATCGTACGAATGGACTAGAATAGATCGTACGAATGAATTAGAATGGATCGTACGAACGAATTAGAATGGATCGTGCGAATGAATTAGAATGAATCGTACGAATGAATTAAAATGGATACATTTGTGCGAATGAATTAGAATGGATCATACGATTGAATTTGAATGGATCGAATGAATGAATTAGAATGGATATATTTGTGCGAATTAATTAGAATGGATCGTATGAATGAATTAGAATGGATCGTACGAATAAATTAGAATGGATCGTACGAATGAATTAGAATGGATCTTGCGATTGAATTAGAATAGATCGTACGAATGAATTAGAATGGATACATTCGTGCGAATGAACTAGAATGGATACATACATTCATGCGAATGAATTTGAATAGATCGTATCAATGAGTTAGAATGGATCGTATGAATGAATTAGAATGGATTGCATGAATTAATTAGAATGGATCATATGAATGAATTGGAAAGGATCGTACAAATGAATTAGAATGGATACATTCATGCAAATGAATTAGAATGGATCGTGCGAATGAATTAGAATGGATCATACGAATGAATTAGAATGGATATATTCGTGCGAATGAATTAGAATGGATCGTACGAATGAATTAGAATGGATCGTACGAATGAATTAGAATGGATTATAGGAATGAATTGGAATGGATCGTGCAAATGAATTAGAATGGATCGTATGAATGAATAAGAATGGATCGTACGAATGAATTAGAATGGATACATTTGTGCGAATGAATTAGAATGGATACATTCGTGCGAATGAATTAGAATGGATCGTACGAATGAATTAGAATGGATCATAGGAATGAATTAGAATGGATCGTGCAAATGAATTAGAATGGATACATTCGTGCGAATGAATTAGAATGGATCGTAGGAATGAATTAGAATGGATTGTACGAATGAATTAGAATGGTAACATTCGTGCGAATGAATTAGAATGGATCGTAGGAATGAATTAGAATGGATCGTATGAATGAATTAGACTGGTTACATTCGTGCGAATGAATTAGAATGGATCGTACGAATGAATTAGAATGAATCATACGAATGAATTAGAATGGATCGTGCGAATGAATTTGAGTGGATCGTACGAATGAATTAGAATGGATACATTCATGCGAATGAATTAGAATGGATCGGACGAATGAATGGATCGTGCGAATGAATTAGAATAGATCGTGCGAATGAATTAGAATGGATCATACAAATGAATTAGAAAGGTTACATTCGTGAGAATGAATTAGAATGGATCGTATGAATGAATTAGAATGGATCATGCGAATGAATTAGAATGGATACATTCGTGCGAATGAATTAGAATGGATCATACGAATGAATTAGAATGGATCATACGAATGGATTAAAATGGATCGTACGAATGGATTAGAAAGGATAGTACTAATGGATTAGAATGGATCGTACGAATGGATTAGAATGGATCGTACGAATGAATTAGAATGGATCATACAAATGGATTAGAATGGATCGAACGACTGAATTAGAATGGATCGTACGAATGAATTAGAATGGATCATACGAATGAATTAGAATGGATCGAACGAATGAATTAGAATGGATACATTCGAGCGAATGGATTAGAATAGATCGTAGGAATGAATTAGAATGGATCGTACGAATGGATTAGAATGGATCGTACGAATGGATTAGAATGGATCGTACGAATGGATTAGAATGGATCGTACGAATGAATTAGATCGTACAAATGAATTAGAATGGATCGTACGAATGAATTAAAATGGATACATTCGTGCGAATGAATTAGAATGGATTGTACGAATGGATTAGAATGGATCATAGAAATGAATTAGAATGGATCGTACGAATGAATTAGAATGGATCGTACAAATGAATTAGAAAGGTTATATTTGTGAGAATGAATTAGAATGGATCGTACGATTCATTCTAATTTATTCGTACGATCCATTCAAATTCATTCACACGATCCATTCTAATTCATTCGCACGATCCATTCTAATTCATTCGTACGATCCATTCTAATTCATTCGCACGATCCATTCTAATTCATTCGTACGATCCATTCTAATTCATTCGTACGATCCATTCTAATTCATTCGCACGAATGTATCCATTCTAATGCATTCGTACGATTCATTCTAATTCATTCGCACGATCCATTCTAATTCATTTGTACGATCCATTCTAATTCATTCGTCCGATCCATTCTAATTCATTCGCACGAATGTATCCATTCTAATTCATTCGTACAATCCATTCTAATTCATTCGCACGATCCATTCTAATTCATTCTTATGATCCATTCTAATTCATTCCTACGATCTATTCTAATTCATTCGCTCGAATTTATCCAATCTAATTCATTTGTACGATCCATTCTAATTCATTCGTATGATGCAGTCTAACTCATTCGTACGATCCATTGTAATTCATTCTCACGAATGTAACCTTTCTAATTCATTCGTACAATCCATTCTAATCCATTCGAACGATCCATTCTAATCCATTCGTACGATCCATTCTTATCCATTCGTACGATCCATTCTAATTCATTCGTACGATCCATTCTAATTCATTCTCACAAATATAACCTTTCTAATTCATTTGTATGATCTATTCTAATTCATTCGTACGATCCATTTTAATCCATTCGTACGATCCATTCTAATTCATTCGTACGATACATTCGAGCGATCCATTCTAATTCATTTGCACGATCCATTCTAATTCATTCCTATAATCCATTCTAATTCATTCGTACGATCCATTCTAATTCATTCGCTCGAATGTATCCATTCTAATTCATTCGTACGATCCATTCTAATTCGTTCATACGATCTATTCTAATTCGTTCTTACGATCCATTCTAATTCGTTCGTACGATCCATTCTAATACATTTGCACGATCTATTCTAATTCATTCGTACGATCCATTCTAATCCATTCGTATGATCAATTCTAATTCATTCGGACGATCCATTCTAATTCATTCTCACGAATGTAACCTTTCTAATTCATTTGTATGATCCATTCTAATTCATTCGTACGATCCATTCTAATCTATTCGTACGATCCATTCTAATTCAATTCGTGCAATCCATTCAAATTCATTCGCACAAATGTATCCATTCTAATTCATTTGTATGATCCATTCTAATTCATTCGCACGAATGTATCTATTCTAATGCATTCATACGATCCATTCTAATTCATTCACACGATCCATTCTAATTCATTCGTATGATCAATTCTAATTCATTCGCACGATCCATTCTAATTCATTCGTACGATCTAATTCATTCGTACGATCCATTCTAATTCATTCGTACGATCGATTTTAATTCATTCGCACGATCCATTCTAATTCATTTGCATGAATGTATCTATTCATATTTATTCGTACGATCTAGTCTAATTCATTCGTACGATCCATTCTAATTCATTCGCACGAATATATCCATTCTAATTCATTCGTACGATCCTTTCTAATTCATTCGCACGATCCATTCTAATTCTTTCATATGATCCATTCTAATTCATTCGCACGAATGTATCCATTCTAGTTCATTCGTACGGTTTATTGTAATTCATTCGTACGCTCCATTCTTATTCATCGCACAAATGTATCCATTCTAATTTATTCGTACGAGCCATTCAAATTCAATCGTATGATGCATTCTAATTCATTCGCACGATCAATTCTAATTCATTCGTCCGATCCATTCTAATTCATTCGCACGAGTGTATCCATTCTAATTCATTCGTACGATCCATTCTAATTCATTCGCATGATCCATTCTAACTCATTCGGTGGATCCATTCTAATTCATTCGTACGATCTATTCTAATTCATTCGCACGATCCATTCTAATTTATTCGTACAATCAATTCTAATTCATTCGTACGATCTATTCTAATTCATTCGCATGATCCATTCTAATTCATTCGTACGATCCATTCTAATTCATTCGTACAATCCATTCAAATTCATTCGTACGATGCAATCTAATTCATTCGCACAAATGTATCTTTTCTAATTCATTCGTACAATTCGTTCTAATGCATTCGTACGATCCATTCTAATTCATTCGTATGATCAATTCTAATACATTCGCACGATCCATTCTAATTCATTCGTACGATCCATTCTAATTCATTCGCACGAATGTAACCATTCTAATTCATTCGTACGATCCATTCTAATTCATTCGTACAATCCATTCTAATTCATTCGTACGATCCATTCTAATTTATTCGCTCGAATGTATCCATTCTAATTCATTCTAATTCATTCGTACGATCCATTCTAATGCATTCATATGATTCATTCTAATTCATTCGCACGATCCATTCTAATTCATTCGTACGATCCATTCTAATTCATTCTCACGAATGTAACCTTTCTAATTCATTTATATGATCCATTCTAATTCATTCGTATGATCCATTCTAATCCATTCGTACGATCCATTGTAATTCATTCATACAATCCATTCAGATTCATTCGCACAAATGTATCTATTCAAATTCATTCGTACGATCCATTCTATTTAATTCGCACGATCCATTCTAATTCAGTCGTATGAATGTATCCATTTTAATTCATTCGTACGATCCATTCTAATTCGTACGATCCATTCTAATCCATTCGTACGATCCATTCTAATTCATTCGTATGATCCATTCTAATTCATTCCTATGATCCATTCTAATTCATTCGCACGAATGTATCCATTCTAATTCATTCCTATGATCCATTCTAATTCATTCTCATGAATTAGAATGAATCGTACGAATGAATTAGAATGGATCGTACGAATGAATTAAAATGGATACATTTGTACGAAAAAATTAGAATGGATTGTACGAATGAATTAGAATGGATACATTCTTGCGAATAAATTAGAATGGATCGTATATTCGTGCAAATAAATTAGAATGGATCATACGAATGAATTAGAATGGATCGTGCGAAGGAATTAGAATGAATCGTACGAATGCATTAGAATGGATTGTACGAATGAATTAGAATGAATCGTACGATCCATTCTAATTCATTCGTCCGATCCATTCTAATTCATTCGCACGAATGTATCCATTCTAATTCATTCGTACAATCCCTTCTAATTCATTCGCACTATCCATTCTAATTCATTCGTATGATCCATTCTAATTCATTCCTACGATCTATTCTAATTCATACGCTCGAATGTATCCATTCTAATTCATTCGTTCGATCCATTCTAATTCATTCATACGATCCATTCAAATTCATTCATATGATCCATTCTAATTCATTCGAACGATCCATTCTAATTCATTCTCACAAATGTAACATTTCTAATTCATTTGTATGATCCATTCTAATTCATTCCTACGATCCATTCTAATCCATTCGTACGATCCATTCTAATCCATTCGTACGATCCATTCTAATTCATTCTCACAAATGTAACCTTTCTAATTCATTTGTACGATCCATTCTAATTCATTCGTACGATCCATTCTAATCCATTCGTACGATCCATTCTAATTCATTAGCACGAATGTAACCATTCTAATTCATTCCTACGATCCATTCTAATTCATTTGCACGATCCATTCTAATTCATTCCTAATATCCATTCTAATTCATTCGTACGATCCATTCTAATTCATTCGCTCGAATGTATCCATTCTAATTCGTTCGTCCGATCCATTCTAATTCGTTTGTACGATCCATTCTAATCAATTCGTACGATCCATTCTAATCCATTCGTACGATCCATTCTAATTCATTCGTACAAATGAATTAGAATGGATCGTATGAATGAATAAGAATGGATCGTACGAATGAATTTGAATGGATCATGCGAATGAATTAGAATGAATCGTACGAATGAATTAGAATGGATACATTCGAGCGAATGAATTAGAATGGATCGTATGAATGAATTAGAATGGATCATAGGAATGAATTAGAATGGATCATGCAAATAAATTAGAATGGATACATTCGTGCGAATGAATTAGAATGGATCGTAGGAATGAATTAGAATGGATCGTACGAATGAATTAGAATGGTTACATTCGTGCGAATGAATTAGAATGGATCGTACGAATGAATTAGAATGGATCGTGCGAATGAATTAGAATTGAACATACGAATGAATTAGAATGGATCGTACGATCCATTCTAATTCATTCGCACGATCCATTCTAATTCATTCGTACGATCCATTCTTATTCATTCGCACGAATGTAACTATTCTAATTCATTCGTACGATCCATTCTAATTCATTCCTACGATCAATTCTAATTCATTCGCACGAATGTATCCATTCTAATTCATTTGCACGATCCATTCTAATTCATTCCTATGATCCATTCTAATTCCTTCGTACGATCCATTCTAATTCATTCGCTCGAATGTATCCATTCTAATTCATTCGTACGATCCATTCTAATTCGTTCGTACGATCCATTCTAATTCGTTCGTACGATCCATTCTAATTCGTTCGTACGATCCAATCTAATTCATTCGTACGATCCATTCTAATTCATTCGCACGATCTATTCTAATTCATTCGTACGATCCATTCTAATCCATTCGTATGATCAATTCTAATTCATTCGCACGATCCATTCTAATTCATTCTCACGAATGTAACCTTTCTAATTCATTTGTATGATCCATTCTAATTCATTCGTACGATCCATTCTAATCCATTCGTTCGATCCATTCTAATTCAATTCGTGCAATCCATTCAAATTTATTCGCACAAATGTATCCATTCTAATTAATTCATATGATCCATTCTAATTCATTCGCTCGAATGTATCCATTCTAATTCATTCGTACGATCCATTCTAATTCGTTCGTACGATCCATTCTAATTCGTTCGTACGATCCATTCTAATTCATTCGTACGATCCATTCTAATTCATTCGCACGATCTATTCTAATTCATTCGTACGATCCATTCTAATCCACTCGTATGATCAATTCTAATTCATTCGCACGATCCATTCTAATTCATTCTCACGAATGTAACCTTTCTAATTCATTTGTATGATCCATTCTAATTCATTCGTACTATCCATTCTAATCCATTCGTACGATCCATTCTAATCCATTCGTACGATCCATTCTAATACATTCTCACAAATGTAACCTTTCTAATTCATTTGTACGATTCATTCTAATCCATTCGTACGATCCATTCTAATCCATTCGTACGACCCATTCTAATTCATTCGCACGAATGTAACCATTCTAATTCATTCGTACGATCCATTCTAATTCATTCGCACGAATGTATCCATTCTAATTTATTTGCACGATCCATTCTAATTCATTCCTATGATCCATTCTAATTCATTCGTACGATCCATTCTAATTCATTCGCTCGAATGTATCCATTCTAATTCATTCGTACGATCCATTGTAATTCATTCATACAATCCATTCAGATTCATTCGCACAAATGTATCCATTCAAATTCATTCGTACGATCCATTCTAATTAATTCGTACGATCCATTTAATTCAGTCGTATGAATATATCCATTTTAATTCATTCGTATGATCACTTCTAATTCATTCGTACGATCTAATTCATTCGTACGATCCATTCTAATTCATTCGTACGATCGATTCTATTTCATTCGCACGATCCATTCTAATTCATTCGTACGATCTATTATAATTCATTCGTACGATCCATTCTAATTCATTCGCTCAAATGTATCCATTCTAATTCATTCGTACGATTCATTCTAATTCATTCATACGATCCATTCTAATGCATTCGTACGATTCATTCTAATTCATTCGCACGATCCATTCTACTTCATTTGCACAATCCATTCTAATTCATTCGTACGATCCATTCTAATTTATTCGTCTGATCAATTCTAATTCATTCGTACAATCCATTCTAATTCAGTCGTATGAATGTATCATATGAATGAATTAGAATGGATCATGCGAATGAATTAAAATGGATCGCTCCATTCTTATTCATCGCACAAATGTATCCATTCTAATTTATTCGTACGATCCATTCAAATTCAATCGTATGATCCATTCTAATTCATTCGCACAAATGTATCTATTTTAATTAATTCGTACGATCCATTCTAATTTATTCATACGATCCATTCGAATTCATTCGCACGATCCATTCTAATTCATTCGTACGATCCATTCTAATTCATTCGTATGATCTATTCTAATTCATTCGTATGATCCATTCTAATTTATTCGCACGATCTATTCTAATTCATTCGTACGATCCATTCTAATTCATTCGTACGATCAATTCTAATTCATTCGCACGAATGTATGATACGAATGAATTAGAATGGATCATGCGAATGAATTAAAATGGATCGTACAAATGAATTAGAATGGATCGTGCGAATGAATTAGAATGGATCGTACTAATGAATTAGAATGGATCGTACGAACGAATTAGAATGGATCGTATGAACGAATTAGAATGGATCGTACGAATGAATTAGAATGGATACATTCGAGCGAATGAATTAGAATGGATCGTACGAATGAATTAGAATGGATCATCAGAATGAATTAGAATGGATCGTGCAAATGAATTAGAATGGATACATTCGTGCGAATGAATTAGAATGCATTGTACGAATGAATTAGAATGGATCGTACGAATAGATTAGAATGGATCATACGAATGAATTAGAATGGATCGTACGAATGAATTAGAATGGATACATTCGAGCGAATGAATTAGAATGGATCGTATGAATGAATTAGAATGGATCATAGGAATGAATTAGAATGGACCGTGCAAATGAATTAGAATGGATACATTCGTGCGAATGAATTAGAATGGATCGTAGGAATGAATTAGAATGGATCGTACGAATGAATTAGAATGGTTACAGTCGTGCGAATGAATTAGAATGGATCGTACGAATGGATTAGAATGGATCGCACGAGTGGATTAGAATGGATCGTACGAATGAATTAGAATGGATCGTACAAATGAATTAGAAAGGTTACATTTGTGAGAATGAATTAGAATGGATCATACGAATGAATTAGAATGGATCGTACGAATGGATTAGAATGGATCGTACGAAAGGATTAGAATGGATCGTACGAATGGATTAGAATGGATCATACAAATGAATTGGAAAGGTTACATTCGTGAGAATGAATTAGAATGGATTGTACGAATGAATTAGAATGGATCATGTGAATGAATTTGAAAGGATCGTACGAATGAATTAGAATGGATCTTGCGAATGAATTAGAACGGATTATACAAATGAATTAGAATGGATACATTCGTGCGAATGAATTAGAATGGATCGGACGAATGAATTAGAATGGATTGTACGATTCATTTTATTCATTCGTACGATCCATTCTAATGCATTCGTACGATTCATTCTAATTCATTCGCACGATCCATTCTAATTCATTCGTACGATCCATTCTTATTCATTCATACGATCCATTCTAATTCATTCGCACAATCCATTCTAATTTATTCGTCCGATCCATTCTAATTCATTCGCACGAATGTATCCATTCTAATTCATTCGTACAATCCGTTCAAATTCATTCGCAAGATCCATTCTAATTCATTCGTATGATCCATTCTAATTCAATCCTACAATCTATTCTAGTTCATTCGCTCGAATGTATCGATTCTAATTCATTCGTTCTATCCATTCTAATTCATTCGTACGATCCATTCAAATTCATTCGCATGATCCATTCTAATTCATTCGTACGATCCATTCTAATCCATTCGTACGATCCATTCTAATTCATTCGAATGATCCTTTCTAATCCATTCGTATGATTCATTCTAATCCATTCGTACGATCCATTCTAATCCATTCGTATGATCCATTCTAATTCATTCGTACGATCCATTTTAATTCATTCACACGAATGTATCCATTCTAAATCATTCGTACAATCCATTCTAATTCATTCGCACGATCCATTCTAATTCATTCGTATGATCCATTCTAATTAATTCCTACGATCTATTCTAATTCATTCGCTCGAATGTATCCATTCTAATTCATTCGTACGATCCATTCTTATTCATTCGTACGATCCATTCAAAGTCATTCGCATGATCCATTCTAATTCATTCGCACGATCCATTCTAATTCATTCTCACGAATGTAACCATTCTAATTCATTTGTATGATCCATTCTAATTCATTCGCACGATCCATTCTAATTCATTCGTACGATCCATTCTAATTCATTTGCACGATCCATTCTAATTCATCATACGATCCATTCTAATTTATTCGTACGATTCATTCTAATTCATTCGCACGATCCATTCTAATTCATTCGTACGATCTATTCTAATTCATTCGCACGATCCATTCTAATTCATTCGCACGATCCATTCAAATTCATTCCTATGATCCATTCTAATTCATTCGCACAAATGTATCGTACGAATGAATTAGAATGGATCATACAAATGAATTAGAAAGGTTACATTCGTGAGAATGAATTAGAATGGATCGTACGAATGAATTAGAATGGATCATGCGAATGAATTTGAATGGATCGTACGAATGAATTAGAATGGACCGAACGAATGAATTAGAATGGATACATTCGAGCGAATGAATTAAAATAGATCGTAGGAATGAATTTGAATGAATCATACGAATGAATTAGAATGGATTGTACGAATGAATTAGAATGGATCGTATGAATGAAGTAGAATGGATCGTGCGAATGAATTAGAATGGATACATTTGAGTGAATGAATTAGAATAGATCATAGGAATGAATTAGAATGGATCATACGAATGAATTAGAATGGATCGTGCGAATGAATTAGAATGGACTGTATGAATGAATTAGAATGGATATATTCATACGACTAAAATAGAATGGATCGTACGAATGAATTAGAATGGATACATTCGTGCCAATGAATTAGAATGGATCATACAAATGAATTGGAATGGATCGTACGAATGAATTAGAATAGATCATACGAATGAATTAGAATGGATACATTCGTGCGAATGAATTAGAATAGATCGTAGGAATGAATTAGAATGGATTATACGAATGAATTAGAATGGATCGTGCGAATGAATTAGAATGGATTGTACGAATGAATTAGAATGGATACATTCGTGCGAATGAATTAGAAGGGATCATACGAATGAATTAGAATGGATCGTACGAATGAATTAGAATGGATCATAGGAATGAATTAGAATGGATCGTGCAAATGAATTATAATGGATACATTCGTGCGAATGAATTAGAATGGATCGTAGGAATGAATTAGAATGGATCGTAAAAATGAATTAGAATGGTTACATTCGTGCGAATGAATTAGAATAGATCGTACGAATGAATTTGAATGGATCGTACGAATGGATTAGAATGGATCGTACGAATGGATTAGAATGGATCGTACGAATGAATTAGAATGGATCATAGGAATGAATTAGAATGGATCATGCAAATGAATTAAAATGGATACATTCGTGCGAATGAATTAGAATGGATCGTAGGAATGAATTAGAATGGATCGTACGAATGAATTAGAATGATTACATTCGTGCGAATGAATTAGAATGGATCGTACGAATGGATTAGAATGGATCATACGAATGGTTTAGAATGGATCGTACGAATGAATTAGAATGGATCGTACCAATGAATTAGAAAGGTTACATTTGTGAGAATGAATTAGAATGGATCGTACGAGTGAATTAGAATGGATCATATGAATAGATTAGAATGGATCGTACGAATGGATTAGAATGGATCGTACGAATGGATTAGAATGGATCATACAAATGAATTAGAAAGGTTACATTCGTGAGAATGAATTAGAATGGATCGTACGAATGAGTTAGAATGGATCATACGAATGAATTAGAATGGATCGTACGAATGAATTAGAATGGATTGTGCGAATGAATTAGTATGGATCGTATGAATGAATTAGAATGGTTACATTCGTGCGAATGAATTAGAATGGATCGTACGAATGGTTTAGAATGGATCGTACGAATGGATTAGAATGGATCGTACGAATGAATTAGAATGGATACATTCGAGCGAATGAATTAGAATGGATCGTACGAATGAATTAGAATGGATCGTACGAATGGATTAGCATGGATCGTACGAATAGATTAGAATGGATCATACGAATGAATTAGAATGGATCATACAAATGAATTAGAAAGGTTACATTCGTGAGAAAGAATTAGAATGGATCGTACGAATGAATTAGAATGGATCGTACGAATGAATTAGAATGGATACATTCGAGCGAATTAATTAGAATGGATCGTATGAATGAATTAGAATGGATCATAGGAATGAATTAGAATGGATCGTGCAAATGAATTAGAATGGATACATTCATGCGAATGAATTAGAATGGATCGTAGGAATGAATTAGAATGGATCGTACGAATGAATTAGAATGGTTACATTCGTGCGAATGAATTAGAATGGATCATAGGAATGAATTAGAACGGATCGTGCGAATGAATTAGAATGGATCGTACGAATGAATTAGAATGGATCATACGAATGAATTAGAATGGATACCTTTGTGCATATGAATTAGAATGGATCGTACGAATGAATTAGAATGGATTATATTAATGAATTAGAATGGATCGTATGAATGAATTAGAATGGGTACATTCGTGCGAATGAATTAGAATGGATCGAGCGAATCAATTAGACTGGATAGTGCGAATGAATAAGAATGGATCATACGAATGAATTAGAATGGATCGTACGAATTAATTAGAATGGATACATTCGTGCGAATGAATTAGAATGGATTGTATGAATGAATTAGAATGGATCGTGCGAATGAATTAGAATGGATACATTCGTGCGAATGAATTAGAATGGATCGGACGAATGAATTAGAATGGATCGTACGAACGAATTAGAATGGATCGTATGAACGAATAAGAATGGATCGTACGAACGAATTAGAATGGATCGTATGAACGAATTAGAATGGATCATACGAATGGATACATTCGAGCGATTGAATTAGAATGGATCGTGCGAATGAATTAGAATGAATCGTACGAATGCATTAGAATGGATCGTGCGAATGAATTAGAATGAATCGTACGATCCATTCTAATTCATTCATCCGATCCATTCTAATTCATTCGCATGAATGTATCCATTCTAATTCATATGTACAATCCATTCTAATTCATACGCACGATCCATTCTAATTCATTCGCATGATCCATTCTAATTCATTCCTATGATCTATTCTAATTCATTCGCTCAAATGTATCCATTCTAATTCATTCGTACAATCCATTCTAATTCATTCGCACGATCCATTCTAATTCATTCGTATGATCCATTCTAATTCATTCGTACGATCCATTCTAATTCATTCGTATGATCCATTCTAACTCATTCGCACAAATGTATCCATTCTAATTCATTCGTACGATCCATTATAATTCAGTCGCACGATCCATTCTAATTCATTCGTACGATCCATTCTAATTCATTCGTACGATCCATTCTTATTCATTCATACGATCCTTTCTAATTCATTCGTACGATCCATTCTAATTCAGTCGTATGAATGTATCAAACGAATGAATTAGAATAGATACATTCGTGCGAATGAATTAGAATGGATCGTAGGAATGAATTAGAATGGATCGTACGAATGAATTAGAATGGTTACATTTGTGCGAATGAATTAGAATGGATCGTAAGAATGGATTAGAATGGATCGTACGAATGGATTAGAATGGATCGTACGAATGAATTAGAATGGATCGTACAAATGAATTAGAAAGTTTACATTTGTGAGAATGAATTAGAATGGATCGTACGAATGGATTAGAATGGATCGTACGAATGGATTAGAATGGATCGTACGAATGAATTAGAATGGATCATACAAATGAATTAGAAAGGTTACATTCGTGAGAATGAATTAGAATGGATCGTACGAATGAATTAGAATGGATCATGCGAATGAATTTGAATGGATCGTATGAATGTAACCATTTTAATTCATTTGCACGATCCATTCTAATTCATTCGTACGATCCATTCTTATTCATTCATACGATCCATTCTAATTCATTCGCACAATCCATTCTAATTCATTCGTACGATCCATTCTAATTCATTCGTATGAATGTATCCATTCTAATTCATTTGCACGATCCATTCTAATTCATTCCTATGATCCATTCTAATTCATTCGTACGATCCATTCTAATTTATTCGCTCGAATGTATCCATTCTAATTCATTCGTACGATCCATTCTAATTCGTTCGTACGATCCATTCTAATTCGTTCGTACGATCCTTTCTAATTCATTCGCACGATCCATTCTAATTCTTTCATATGATCCATTCTAATTCATTCGCACGAATGTATCCATTCTAGTTCATTCGTACGCTACATTCTAATTCATTCGTATGCTCCATTCTTATTCATCGCACAAATGTATCCATTCTAATTTATTCGTACGATCCATTCAAATTCAATCGTATGATCCTTTCTAATTCATTCGTACGATACATTTGTGTGAATGAATTAGAATGGATCATACGATTGAATTTGAATGGATCGTACGAATAAATTAGAATGGATACATTTGTGCGATGAATAAGAATGGACCATTCTAATGCATTCGTACGATCCACTCTAATTCATTCGTCCGATCCATTCTAATTCATTCGCACGAATGTATCCATTCTAATTCATTCGTACAATCCATTCTAATTCATTCGCACGATCCATTCTAATTCATTTGTATGATCCATTCTAATTCATTCCTACGATCCATTCTAATTCATTCGTACGATCCATTCTAATTCATTCGCACGAATGTATCCATTCTAATTCATTCGTACAATCCATTCTAATTCATTCGCACGATCCATTCTAATTCATTCATATGATCCATTCTAATTCATTCCTACGATCTATTCTAATTCATTCGCTCGAATCTATCCATTCTAATTCATTCGTTCGATCCATTCTAATTCATTCGTACGATCCATTCAAATTCATTCACATGATCCATTCTAATTCATTCGTATGATCCATTCTAATTCATTCCTACGATCTATTCTAATTCATTCGCTCGAATGTATCCATTCTAATTCATTCGTATGATCCATTCTAATCCATTCGTACGATCCATTCTAATTCATTCGCACGAATGTAACCATTCTAATTCATTCGTACGATCCATTCTAATTCATTCGCTCGAATGTATCCATTCTAATTCATTCGTACGATCCATTCTCATCCATTCGTACGATCCATTCTAATTCATTCGTATGATCCATTCTAATTCGTAGGAATGAATTAGAATGGATCGTACGAATGAATCAGAATGGATTGTGCAAATGAATTAGAATGGATACATTCGTGCAAATGAATTAGAATGGATCGTACGAATGAATTAGAATGGTTACATTCGTGCGAATGAATTAGAATGGATCGTACGAATGAATTAGAATGGATACATTCGAGCGAATGAATTAGAATGGATCGTACGAATGAATTAGAATGGATACATTCATACGACTGAATTAGAATGGATCGTGCGAATTAATTAGAATGGATCGTACGAATGAATTTGAATGGATATATTTGTGCGAATGAATCTGAATGGATTGTATGAATGAATTACAATGGATCGTACGAATGAATTAGAATGGATCGTATGAATGAATTAGAATAGCTCATATGAATGAATTAGAATGAATTACAATGGATAGTGCGAATGAATTAGAATGGATCGTACGAATGAATTAGAATGGATTGTACGAATGAATTAGAATAGATCGTGCGAATGAATTAGAATGGATCGTACAAATGAATTAGAAAGGTTACATTTGTGAGAATGAATTAGAATGGATTGTATGAATGAATTTGAATGGATCGTACGAATGGATTAGAATGGATCGTACGAATGGATTAGAATGGATCGTACGAATGAATTAGAATGGATCATACAAATGAATTAGAAAGGTTACATTCGTGAGAATGAATTAGAATGGATCGTGCGAATTAATTAGAAAGGATCGTACGAATGGATTAGAATGGATCATACGAATGAATTAGAATGGATCGTACAAATGAATTAGAAAGGTTACATTTGTGAGAATGAATTAGAATGGATCATACGAATGGATTAGAATGGATCGTACGAATGGATTAGAATGGATACATTCGTGCGAATGAATTAGAATGGATAGTAGGAATGAATTAGAATGGATCGTACGAATGAATTAGAAAGGTTACATTCGTGCGAATGAATTAGAATGGATCGTACGAATGGATTAGAATGGATCATACGAATGAATTATAATGGATACATTCGAGCGAATGAATTAGAATAGATCATAGGAATGAATTAGAATGGATCATACGAATGAATTAGAATGGATCGTGCGAATGAATTAGAATGGATTGTATGAAAGAATTAGAATGGATCGTACGAATGAATTAGAATGGATACATAGGAATGAAATAGAATGGATCGTACGAATGATTCGAGGGAATGAATTAGAATAGATTGTAGGAACGAATTAGAATGGATCGTACAAATGAATTAGAATGGATCATAGGAATGAATTAGAATGGATCGTGCAAATGAATTAGAATGGAAACATTCGTGCGAATGAATTAGAATGGATCAGAGGAATGAATTAGAATGGATCGTACGAATGAATTAGAATGGTTACATTCGTGCGAATGAATTAGAATGGATCTTACGAATGGATTAAAATGGATCGTAAAAATGGATTAGAATGGATCGTACTTCTAATTCATTCGTACGATCCATTCTAATTCATTCGTACGATCCATTCTAATTCATTCGTACGATCCATTCTAATTTATTCGTACGATCCATTCTAATTCAGTCGCACAAATGTATCCATTCTAATTCATTAATACGATCCATTCTAATGCATTCGTACGATTCATTCTAATTCATTCGCACGATCCATTCCAATTCATTCGTATGATCCATTCTAATTCATTCATATGATCAATTCTATTTCATTCGTACGATCCATTATAATTCATTCGTACGATCCATTCTAATTCATTCGCACAATTGTATCCATTGTAATTCATTTGTACAATCCATTCTAATGCATTCGTACGATTCATTCTAATTCATTCGCACGAATGTATCCATTCTAGTCCATTCGTACGATCCATTCTAATTCATTCGCACAAATGAATTAGAATTGATCGTACAGATGAATTAGAATGGATACATTCGTACGACTGGATTAGAATGGATCATAAGAATGGATTAGAATGGATAGTACGAATGGATTAGAATGGATCGTACGAATAAATTAGAATGGATTGTATCATTCGTACGATCCATTCTAATTCATTCGTACGATCCATTCTAATTCATTCGTATGATCCATTCTAATTAATTCGTACGATCCATTCTAATTCATTTGCTTGAATGTATCCATTCTAATTCATTTGTACAATCCATTCTAATTCATTCGCACGATCCATTCTAATTCATTCGTATGATCCATTCTAATTCATTCCTACGATCCATTCTAATTCATTCGCACAAAACATTCTTATTCATTCGTACGATCCATTCAAATTCATTCGCATGATCCATTCTAATTCATTCGTACGATCCATTCTAATTCATTCTCACGAATGTAACCTTTCTAATTCTTTTGTATGATCCATTCTAATTCATTCGCACAATCTATTCTAATTCATTCGCACGATCCATTCTAATTCATTCGTCCGATCTAGAATGGATCGTGCGAATGAATTAGAATGGATCGTACGAATGAATTAGAATGGATACATTTGTGCGAATGAATTAGAATGGATTATACGAATGAATTAGAATGGATACATTTGTGCGAATGAATTAGAATGGATACATTCGTGCGAATGAATTAGAATGGATCATACGAATGAATTAGAATGGATACATTTGTGCGAATGAATTTGAATGGATTGCACGAGTTGAAATAGAATGGATCGTACGAATGGATTAGAATGGATCGTACGAATGAATTAGAATGGATCATACAAATGAATTAGAAAGGTTACATTCGTGAGAATGAATTAGAATGGATCGTGCGAATGAATTAGAATGGATCGTACGAATGAATTAGAATGGATCGTACGAATGGATTAGAATGGATCGTACGAATGGATTAGAATGGTTCGTACGAATGGATTAGAATGGATACATTCATGCGAATGAATTAGAATGGATAGTAGAAATGAATTAGAATGGATCGTACGAATGAATTAGAAAGGTTACATTCGTGCGAATGAATTAGAATGGATCGTACGAATGGATTAGAATGGATCGTACGAATGAATTAGAATGGATACATTCGAGCGAATGAATTAGAATAGATCATAGGAATGAATTAGAATAGATCATACGAATGAATTAGAATGGATCGTGCGAATGGATTAGAATGGATTGTATGAAAGAATTAGAATGGATCGTACGAATGAACTAGAATGGATACATAGGAATGAATTAGAATGGATCGTATGAATGATTTGAGTGAATGAATTAGAATAGATCGTAGGAATGAATTAGAATGGATCGTACAAATGAATTAGAATGGATCATAGGAATGAATTAGAATGGATCGTGCAAATGAATTAGAATGGATACATTCGTGCGAATGAATTAGAATGGATCGTAGGAATGAATTAGAGTGGATCGTACGAATGAATTAGAATGGTTACATTCGTGCGAATGAATTAGAATGGATCTTACGAATGGATTAAAGTGGATCGTACGAATGGATTAGAATGGATTATACTTCTTATTCATTCATACGATCCATTCTAATTCATTCGTACGATCCATTCTAATTCATTTGTACGATCCATTCTAATTCATTCGCACGATCCATTCTAATTCTTTCGTATGATCAATTCCAATTCATCCGTACGATCCATTCTAATTCATTCGTACGATCCATTCTAATTCATTCGCACAAATGTATCCATTCTAATTCATTCATACGATCCATTCTAATGCATTCATACGATTCATTCTAATTCATTCGCACGATCCATTCTAATTCATTCGTATGATCCATTCTAA